>CM061533.1:207400385-207570168 GCA_030545055.2 Neoaliturus tenellus | reverse complement strand
TTTGAAGTAACGAATAATAATGCGGCGAGGAGAAGAGTGTCCTTGCAAACCTTTTAAGTTATAAAGTTAAAATAGCCTACATAAGTTTTGTAACTTCTTTAACTATAATGGCAGTAGGCCTACTAACTTTGAATACATTTCAATGATTATGTAACATCAAAGTTGCTACACATATCAGAGATATATGTTCGTATATTTCTGTTCATCTTTGATTTTGTAGTGACCTATGGCAACAGACAAACTAATATTCAACTAAAAGTACAACCAACTTGTGATCAGTGATAGGAGCATAAGAAACAAATAAGCCGTAAAAGTGAGAAAGGTTCTGAAACTATAAAAGCGACGTTCATCAGCTGTTTACGACTGCGTTACGACCTCTTTAGTTGCTTGAAGGCGGCGTCACTATCGACGGGAGAAAATCGATAAAAACAACTATCGGCCGGTCTTCAACTGTAAACGATTTTAAAATCAAAGGGAAATGCAATTGTTCAAAGGTGGAGTCGCAAGCACGTTAAACTCGATAGACTAGATTTAATCAAAACTTATAATTTAAATTTACAGGTGAAAGGGCATGTTGGCGTTTTAATCGTTCAGTAGTTAGCCAGGTTATCGTTATTAACGAACGATAAAAAGAAATAAACATTTTCGACAATGTCAATTGAGTGAGCCCAACTAAGGAAATATCAGTGAAGTCACGATAGCCTAATGCACCCCATAAGAAGTTGTAATTCTTCTATACTATATGCACCAGTGTATTCTTAATCGTTAAGGAAACAGGGAAACAATGGTTTTAGTGGCAAAGATTATATTTGTCGAATCTCGAACTATGAGTAGGCCTATTCCAGTGATTTTCAAGAGCTCGCATATGAGAATCTCAATTAAAATAGAATTAAATGCAAAACAATGGAAATAACCATTAATAACATTCGACCAACCTGCCATTAGACACCGATAGTTAGGCCATCGATGACTGGCTAAACAATATGGTGGTATTATTAAGTACGAAGTAACAAAGGATATCTCACGTATCCCACACTTGACTTTTGTTAATATTAGTCTCCAAATACGAAGAGGCAGTGTCAAGTTAAACAAATAATGGGATCACAATTGGAGCGATTACAAAAACCCCTTAATATGTTAAAAACAACTAATCTAAATTTCTCCAAAGCTAAAACTCTTTGGGTAAAAAGTACACTTTCTAGCTCTTTAAAATGTCATAAGTCATTTTCAAAGGATAGGTACAAATTGACAAACCAAATTATCGACCTATATCGCTTTTTAATAAATTTACAAATGGAGTGGAAATAACCTGGCATAAAACCGGTATAAACTATCGGCCGGTAGTAACAGTACATAAATTGAAGGGATATTTCGAAGAGGAAACGGAGTAATTGCGCCTTGAGCGGGAGCAACGACGAGTCACGGAGCGGAACGCGGAGGACAAAGCGTGAACGTCCAGCTTTGTAGCTGCGAGGTCCTTTGTCTCGGCAGGACACACCGTCATGTTTGTTTTCTCCTAATTGTAATGCAGGATGGGAAATGCAGTAATGAAGGTGTCGGGAGCTTTTTGTTATTTAAATGTTTTAAGTTGAGCCGGCTACTTTTTTCGTTAGTGACGGATGGGTGTATAAATAATTTATGATTGCATATTTTGGAGTAAGTGCGTACATTGACACTACACTATGATGTTTTAAGGTATGTACAAAATGAAACAACTTCCTAAAACTTTAAGTTGGAGGGTGTCAGTTGGGTAGAGCCAAATATAGCAAGAGAACATTATGATTCCTGTTAAAAAATATACATTTAGGCGTGAAGTGAAAAGAACAATTATAATCCATAACTGATGTGATTAAGATTTAATAATTACGATTATCATTTTGACACGATATTATAAAAAATCATCTCGATGTTTTCATATTAAACAGCTCACTCCAAGGTAAATATTCTACATAAATGTTTTTAACATGAACTAATAATGGATTTACTAAAGATATCCAGAAAGCTAATGTTTGAAAAATAAAATAAATAAATGTTAAAATGTAGTAAGGAAAGTATTAAATAAAACCGGGAGAGACACGTTCCACGGGGGTTTCCGGCCTCTTGACTTTCCTCTACAGCACACCACTTCAAATTGGTAAGCTAATAGAGTTAGGGGCGCCTTTGAAGCCGATAAACCGTATCACCGATGCCGACATTCTGATTCTGATTCTGATTCTTATCGTTCCATAAACTTGGGACACACTCTGCTTTGTGACACACCCCCATTGACTGCCTTCCGCCTAATGTTTGAAATATGCCGAGTTGAAATTCACAATTGGAATTCTTAATTTATTTATTTAATGTCCGAAGAATACAAATCTGATTGTATTGTTTATTGACCTGTAGTACGTTTAATGGTAAATACAATCATTTGGTTGATGAATTTTAAATAAAAAATGTATGAAATGGATAAACCAATAATAAATGTCCTTGACTATGGGCGTCCATAATGGAGTGTCTAGTAGACGAGGGATAATCATTTCTTAAAATTCTAAAAAGTTAGAGCAAAGTAAACGTACTGAAAAAGATTCAATAATACTGTCACACTCATATATTTTGGTTGTTTATACTCTTTTATTTGAGTAAGCTTATGCCCCATATATTAGAATTTTGCTACAAAATCAACAGCAGACGAAAAAAATACGTTTTGTCCAGCCTTAGCATTTGTAACCATACCAGCTACATCAGCACTACGGTACGAATTAGGCTGGTCGATACAAAGTGCAATAAAACAACGTTCCATGCTCGACTAGTCGCCAAAGACGTACAAAAGGAATCGTTAAATCCGCCGATGCCGACGCGATAGTTAGTTTCGCCGAAGACGCGGAATTTATTTTACATTTCCCAAAACGAAATAACGCTTCGTCTGCGCTCGTACATCCTGAAAAGCAAGATTTGTGTAAAAAGAGGCGTTCAATCTTGTTCCGCCATTGAATTTTTCTCTCGCTTCTTTTACATCCGGCAAACAATCCGCTTAAATTTACCCTTGCTTGTGTAATCAGTTCCAGAGTGTGGCGCAATGGGCCTGAACGGGTTACGGAATAAAGTGGGCGAACTGCACAGAGGCTTTGATTATTGCGGATCGCAGGTTGGTTATTTTGAATCCAAAGAAATTATAAGAATTATCCGAACTTTTCCCTGAATACACCGGCTTTTTTACATGAATGATGGTGTTTTTATAAACAGGTTAATAATGGTAATTAAGTTACTACTGAATAGTATAAAGTGAAGTTAGGACTATGTAGTTTTCTTCACCACATAACCTGGTTAGGTCAATTCCTGCATTCCATTATATTTGTGCTCGCACAACTGTTTCGTACAATTACTGTGAAATCGTGCAAACCCATCTCAGAATCCCAGGATATAATTAAATCCTGAAATTTCCCAAATGACAGGTACGAGAGTTACTTTTATGCTACCTCTTACTTATATTACACCCCCACTTAATATATTTTATTATGCTAAAAAAACACTTATTTCTATTTAGTTTTAATTTTTTTCGAGCCAAAATTTAGACGTTAAAGTTAGTAGTTGAAGACGTTTTCAAGCCTCCTCTCCAGTCACGGTCCACGGCTCGTCGTCGTCGTCGCGTCGGTTTCGCAGCGACGAGCGCGGGGGCAGCCCTGGGACTCGCCGTAGTGACAAATAGAGTGCGCCTAATCGTGACCAGCGGGTACAGTCCGAGCAACAACGCGCACCGCAGTCAGACACTACTGCGCACACCCGGGCCCCGCCGCGCATGCTCTGTAGCCGGGACCGGAATATGCTGCTAAAACATTACTGCTGGGTCGGATTTTTAAGACATATTTCATGAGTTACAAGTTTAATTTTTCGTTCAGAACTGTAAAACAAGAAGTTTTTAATACTTTGATAATTGGAGATAACATAAACTCACCATCACCAACAATGAACTTTAAACAAAAAGAACAAGATGTCAAGCCCTACACGCTTTATGTTTGTACAAAAAAAAAATAAAATTATTTTGAGAATATATTTATACAGCACGGTACTATAGGAGTTTTAAACTATGGAAGAGACAAACGAAAACTAATGTAAATAGTTGGGGCGGAAGGGATCGAAATTTCAAGATACATTCATAATTAATTGTTTTCATTATTTAAATTGTCACCGAATTGGAGTCCGAAGAATTGTAGTAGCCTCAGTTAAACGTTATGAAAATTTTTTTGTATGTATTATTAGAAAATTAAACACGTAACTTATTATTTATTTTTATTAAAGCTGAGTTAACTTTAGTTTTCAATGGCAGCAGATGGCATAATTTCAAAGAAAAAAGTCTGAAACTTAAAAGAAAAGTTGTACCCAGTTTCCTTGCAACATTCTGCAATACATTTCCTGCAATTTTACATGGCATGAATTATGCAACGCCGCTTCAATACATCAACTCCGGCTCCCTTGTTTCCAAAAGAGCCTATTGTTGTTTTCAATTGCGCCAGATGACGGTAACGTCCTCTTGCTTTTCAGTTATTACTCATGGGAATTTCCACGGAGGAAATGTACTGCTGGTGGATACTCTTGGTAAAACCTGCAGTAGGAACAATGTTAGTTGTTGGCAGCCCGTGCCATGCGACGTAACGTAGTACATAGTAATGTGAAAAACATGAGAATGAATGAAATGGGATGTTTAACAATGGGACTTTTTAAACAAAAGAATAATGTGTGAAATATCTGTGGACAATAGTGTAATATATGCGTGTGAAATTGGTTGTTTTTAAGATTGCGGTTTTCTGTTTTCATTCACGGGGCCAATTGGTTTCGGTAAAATTCGTATTTTGAACCTTGGAAAACGAGTGCAATTGCTAGTCATTCAATGAGCACCCCGAATGATATCCGTGATTTAATAAACCCAACTCCAGTATGCCACAGAGAACGGTGAGTATGCTAACCATTGGGTTAGCAAGATATATTTTAAAATGTCTAATGTTGAATTTGTTATCATCTTGTTATATCATATAAACCAATATGTAATAAAATAATCATAGACCTATGTATACTTACAATTGAAATTTTAGGATTTTATTGAAGAAATTAGGCTAATTGATTTCTTCTATCATATCTTCTTAAGCCTTTACATTGTATATGTATACATACAGTACTAGTTTTTTATGAGGAATATGTTTATCCGTTTCTTATTTGAAAACACATGCCAACGTTCGAACTATCTTGCAAGAGAAAGTTCCCACGAGGAAAAACCAACCTATAAAGAGGCTTTTAGCAATTTAATGATTCTGTCACGATTTTGTCAACTCACCAAGAATATTATTAGGCCTACTTCCATGGGAAGTTTACAAGTGTATTTGAATAATGGTTATGAATTTATGTTTAAAGTTGTTGAATGATTAACGCCTAAGATCTCTGTCCGATAAAAACTTTTCATCGATCGTAATCTGAGACCTAAACACCTTGCTGGTGAGCTCCAACAACGTGCGCTTCTGCTAGTGACTGTACCCGTTTAAAGCCCTGGTACAGTCTGGTCGGCGATACAGTTTGCAGTTGACATTAGCGCTTAATGTCCGGTACGCGAGTCATGGTGCGACTATCGGGACGACCATCCGACCACCGACCACCGACCACCGGGTCATTGCACGACCACGATCGGTTCAATCCGACGTCCGACCGTCGTTCTCCAAATGTGCTGCATAACAAATGATTTAAAGTAGGTTTCGTTTCATGACTCGACTATCTGCGGATCGTGAGAATTGAGAATCATTACTAGAGACTTCCATTACTCAACAAAGCTCTGGGGTTCCTTTTCATTTGTCTCCCGGCTATGACAAACGATTCCTCGCCACTTTTTATGTTTGATCGAAACCGTAAAACAACTCGGTTTTATGCTCGGCGCCTTTATCCGATCGGAAAGGTTGTCTTGTTATTTGTAACGATGATTTATTTACACGCCTCGTATAAAACGAAGAATTTACAACGTGATGGAAGAAAGAACAGGAAAACACTATATAATTGATATTGTTACTTTGTTTTACACATTTCTAACAAGCGTTTAATGGATTTTTAAACGTCGTTAATTCAAAACCGGGAGCGGGATAAACTAAGTGTTAATTACAAAATGAATACCTCAAACGATTACGTAATTTTTCCGGAGGGTACCTTTGGGTGTTCATTTCCCTAATTGAATAATATCAACAGAAATACTTACCGAAAGTAATTAAAAGATAACTGAATATTAGTCCACTGAAGTTTTAATTTAATAAAGAGTCCAATAAAAGTGTGGGGTCCAAGAGATATTTCAAGTTTCTTTAGCAGGCGCTAAAAGAAACAAGTCGAGAAGAAAACTTGGAGCTGTTAAAGAAACTTAAATGAACTTAAAGCCAATTAGTGCGGAGTTTAAAAGCTGAAATTAGACAATAGCCCATAATCGAGCAATTCTCTTATTTTCATTCTTGAAAATGTTTACGCCACCGCAAAATTACTTTTTAATTATGTAAATAAATACGCAGAATACATAAACCTTCTAAGCGGTAGAAGACTGAGCAGTTCTATAAGTATACGAAAATCCAACAATTATTTCAAAGTTATAAAACGACCCAAATATTAAAACCAATATGATAAATACTATATATGTTAAACGAAATAGTTAGTCAACTTTTTTTATAAATTCAAATATGTAACTTGATACAAAAATGTTCTTCGCATATTATCGAATGTGAGAAGTAATTTATTATTTGTGACTGTTCGTGGTTAGAATGTTTCAGTTCTTGAGGCAGAAGTAGATAACCTTTCTAATAGGAATATAACTTTTTAAAATGTTCCATCAAAATTTTAATGTGTACAATTTACAGGGGAAATTTCCTCACTTATTTCATGGAAATTGTGATAAAATTAAAATTTGAGTGGTAATAATTGTGTTTCTATTGTCACTAATAATGTTTTAAGGTGTTATAGGCCTTCCAAAGATTGTGTTTTGTTTTTATCCATTTTCTAAAACTAAACTAAGAAATAAAGCTTGCTGGGTTAAACCTGTCTTAAATATCCAATGTATTAAAACCTTTACGTCATGAATTTAAAAATACAAATACCACAAACAAGCCAATAATGTATGATTGTAATGAAAACGACAAATATAAACTATCAATTAATTAATACCCAGAATCGACCTACGCAGTTACGAAACCTTTCGTCGAACTTCAGCATTGTTGAGCGTGTTCGGTTGTTTTGTGGACGCAAGGCGTGATGGTATAACAAACCTCATGTCAGTTGTCAGCCTAGATCAAACTCCTCCCACAATCATGACCAAACCAGTCAAACATTCGCCGGCCTGTCTTCTATCATTGTGATAACATTGTAGTGACCTCAGCGGAGTGAAAAGTAAAACATCCAGGTTCATTATATTCAATGGAATATCAGTCAAATTATCGTCCCGTCTTGAATTGTAGTGTTAAACTGATCGATTCATAATTCTGTACGAATGTTATGCATAAAGTAAGATTTTTTGTTGAGCCATACATAATCAAATTACTGTCTGGGCTGCAGGACCGTTGCTGGAGCTACTCAGCAGTTTCAAAGCTACTTTGAAGGCAACTAAATTGCATGAAAACGTAGGATCCAAGGAAGGTTAGAGTCAAAAAAATACTTCTACAAATCATTTGTAACGCTTTTCATCTAATGACCTGGATTCACTAGATATGTGCAGGTTTAGTTCGGATATGGTATAATTTTAATGTTTGTAATGCTTCAAAACAATGTTATTTTAAAGGTCACAGTGTGTAACCTCTGTGTGCCTTCTGTACTGTCGGATAAACTTATAACTTTGCTAACTTATTTAGTATATTCATCCCACTCAAAAGCATTTTAAGGCTACAATGATGATTACTGTGTGACCAAATCTGGCCAAGGCAAGTGTTAAAAAAAGAAGAGGGCTATTTTTAATTATTGAGTGAGCAGCATATCATTGTGCTGATATTGTGTAACATGAGTGGTAACAGTGTTTCCCTCACCATGAACAACAGAAGGTTTAACTTCAGCCAGGAATCATTTTGGATTGGGCCGGATTTATAAGATCTGGTCATCTGGTCACATGGTCCGATCCGCATGGGTTAAGGATCCCGATTTGTTGCTTGCACGATACTATACTAAGTAAACTCCTGTTGGGAGGCTACACTAATGGTCACGGTGTCACCATCATAATAGACTATTTTTTTTATTTTTTATTTTTTATTTATTTATTTATTTATTTTTTTTGAATAGGGCTGCATTTTCTCAGATCTGGTAAATTACTATTGTCAGACCAGCATGGGCTGTGTTGGATATGGTCGTGTTGGCTTCACACTTGGTGTTTTCTTGTGTTGCTTCATTTATACACAATAGTTGTGAGACTACTCTAATGAACTCATTGTCACCAGAACTATATACATTATTTAGTTTTGGACAGGTCAGGGTTGTGTCAGATCTGGTCAGTTACTATTGTCAGATCTGCATGGAATGTGTCAGATCTGGCCAGGTTGCCTGAGCTACACTGCTACACAGCTGTTGTGGGGCTACTCTAATGACCACGGTATCACACGGGGTCGCCGCGCCGGCTCTAGCCGGGTTGTGTCAGATCTGGTCAATTACTATTGTCAGATCTGCATGGAATGTGTCAGATCTGGCCAGGTTGCCTGAGCTACACTGCTACACAGCTGTTGTGGGGCTACTCTAATGACCACGGTATCACACGGGGTCGCCGCGCCGGCTCTGGCAGGGTTGTATCAGATCTGGTCAATTACTATTGTCAGATCTGCATGGAATGTGTCAGATCTGGCCAGGTTGCCTGAGCTACACTGCTACACAGCTGTTGTGGGGCTACTCTAATGACCACGGTATCACACGGGGTCGCCGCGCCGGCTCTAGCCGGGTTGTGTCAGATCTGGTCAATTACTATTGTCAGATCTGCATGGAATGTGTCAGATCTGGCCAGGTTGCCTGAGCTACACTGCTACACAGCTGTTGTGGGGCTACTCTAATGACCACGGTATCACACGGGGTCGCCGCGCCGGCTCTGGCAGGGTTGTATCAGATCTGGTCAATTACTATTGTCAGATCTGCATGGAATGTGTCAGATCTGGCCAGGTTGCCTGAGCTACACTGCTACACAGCTGTTGTGGGGCTACTCTAATGACCACGGTATCACACGGGGTCGCCGCGCCGGCTCTAGCCGGGTTGTGTCAGATCTGGTCAATTACTATTGTCAGATCTGCATGGAATGTGTCAGATCTGGCTAGGTTGCCTGAGCCACACTGATACACAGCAGTTGTGGGGCTACTCTAATGACCACGGTATCACACGGGGACGCCGCGCCGGCTCTGGCAGGGTTGTATCAGATCTGGTCAATTACTATTGTCAGATCTGCATGGAATGTGTCAGATCTGGCCGGCTTGCCTGAGCCACACTGCTACACAGCAGTTGTGGGGCTACTCTAATGACCACGGTATCACACGGGGACGCCGCGCCGGCTCTGGCTGGGTTGTGTCAGATCTGGTCAGTTACTATTGTCAGATCTGCATGGAATGTGTCAGATCTGGCCGGGTTGACTGAGCCACACTGCTACACAGCTGTTGTGGGGCTACTCTAATGACCACGGTATCACACGGGGACGCCGCGCCGGCTCGGGCTGCGTTGTGTCAGATCTGGTCAATTAATATTGTCAGATCTGCATGGAATGTGTCAGATCTGGCTGGGTTGCCTGAGCCACACTGCTACACAGCAGTTGTGGGGCTACTCTAATGACCACGGTATCACACGGGGACGCCGCGCCGGCTCTGGATGGGTTGTGTCAGATCTGGTCAGTTCCTATTGTCAGATCTGCATGGAATGTGTCAGATCTGGCCGGGTTGCCTGAGCCACACTACTACATAGCAGTTGTGGGGCTACTCTAATGACCACGGTATCACACGGGGACCCCGCGTCGGCTCTGGCCGGGTTGTGTCGGGACTATCAGATGGTCCCGGGCACGTCCCGAGTTCACGAACAGAGCTCCACTTCCCACGTTGGCCATAATAACTGCGCGCTGTGCGCTGCGCTCTGCCCGCCGCATTTGCAATTCATATCTGTCCACCTTCGCTTTTGCTTCCAACTTCCGACAAATGAACCTCCAACGCCGCCCTCGCGCAAGATCTTCGTGCCCGCTTGACGACGGTAGATCCATCAACAGAGACATGGACGCAATTGCTTCTGAATTTGATGATAAACGGTGTAAACGTAGATGGTTTGTTTTGTAATTTGATTCAATGTGTGTTATGAGTTATAAGGACTTATGTCTTCTAACGACGGGCGAACATTAGTTTTCTTTTAAGAACATTAAAGGTAAGTAAGGACAATTTCCTACGTCATAACTGGTTGTCCGCAATTCATAAAAATTGAAAACTGAAGTTTAATTGTTAAAAAATAATTTAAAAGTCGTTTTACAATTTTTTTACTATTGTGATTTTTATGTTGAGTCTATAATAGATTACTTCATTATTCATGTTTATCGGAATATAAAAGAAAGAAGGTCATTCAGTGCGAGTGGCTTAATAACAATGTGTACAGTAATTAATTTAGTAAACTCTTACTTACATTTTATAAACGATAACATTAAAATCGGATCATACTAAGAAAAAAAAAATAAAATTAAATAAAATAAAAACACCAAAAAAAATAAAATGGGTTTCGCTATCGTAAACAAATAAAACTCTTTCAACGAATGAAATCTTATCAGCATCTTGTGTGTGAAGTGTGAACACCCCATGTGGAATTTCTAGGAAGCTGGATTAGGACTGCCGTGTTAGTAAACACAACAAGCAGCGTGTGTGTTGTTTATGTCAAATTTCTCTAGCTTAACCCACATGTACGCACAAAAGTTTACCGTTAGGCCTAATAATACAAGCCTCGTGTTATTTTAACTGTAGAGACACTAAAACGTTTTAACCTAATAATAGACGAAAAATTATTAAATTGATACTTGTTTTTAAGGAGAATACGTCAATTATTTTTACTGGAGAAGAATTATTCAGTAAAAACTATTCACTTTTAGGATGTCAGTTTAGAATTCTTCTGTCACAGGGTAATGCATATTTCTTGAGCTCTTTTAAACTGCGTAGTTTAAATTATAAGAATGCAGTATACATATATTCAGACTATTGCAGTAAATTAAACCTATTAGCTAAGTGGCCGTCCTCCATTTCCGTAAAACTTGGTAAGTCAAAAGTGAGGTTAGAAACAATAAAAAATTTCTTGCCCTGACTATTAAAAAATTGAGAGTTTTAAATCCATTTCACTCTTTCATAAGAATGCATTAGACCGAAACTTTAAAGGGCTAACGGACTTGCCCTAAGGATGATCGCACATTTGAAGAATATTCTACAAATCCTACGAACTATTCTATTTAATTTGAAATATGCATCGTGAGGATTCAATCAGTAATTACTAAG
The DNA here is from genome assembly GCA_030545055.2 of Neoaliturus tenellus. NCBI lineage: Eukaryota > Metazoa > Arthropoda > Insecta > Hemiptera > Cicadellidae > Neoaliturus > Neoaliturus tenellus. The sequence continues at coordinate 207,558,709 of CM061533.1, read as the reverse complement.
AATGCGTTTCAACTGGGTACTAATATATAAGATTTTATTGTACGTTGTATAATACTGCAATTAAAAAAGCCAACTTTAAAAGACTTAATTGTTTTCTAAACATGTTACATACACTTCAATTGAGAACTATGACGTTAAATATGTCATAAATTGTTCATATTATTCGTGTTAGAAGCACCAACAGTAATATACTTTAGGAGCAACGAACGCGATATGAGTGTGACGTTTCCAACAATGGCTACGACGCGTTTCTGTCATGTTCAAAATCCTTCCCAAAGTCAACAGGCCTTAATCCGCTGAGTCTTCGTTTGCCATGTGGAAACAATGTTGAATTCTAACAAATAAAACTGTATGCGCTTTACAAGCTATATAAGATTTAACCTTACTTGCATTATTAAAAAAAATTAATTGGTTTAATTCTTTCTTCGCGTCTATTATTTAACACGAAACACAAACAGTGTTTAATATTTTAGGACAAATGCTTGAGCAAGAAGTTTAAAAACTGTTTAGTGATGTTTTATTAACCACGTTTAATTGTTTTTTATTCGGTATAGGCCTACAATGTTAATCACACAAATTAATGTCAAGTCTTTCTAAGATAAATATTTTATCCCCACTATCATATATGTTATTTTACAGCCCATTTTGAGTTGAAATTGAGCCTCTCATTGCTCTCTGAAAAACATATGGCAACTATTTTCGGGTTATCTTAAATTATTACATTGTAATTACAGTCTGCGATACCCGCCACCTACGAGTTGTATTCCCTTAAGACTAATGTTAAATTGAAACATTAGCTACGTTTTAATATTGGTCGAAAAAGATTCATTTTTATGTCATTTTACAGAACATTTTAATATCTCGGGGACTGTGATATAAAAACTACGATTATAGAGTGATTTATGAGATTAAACTACTGATAAAAACTGTTATTTTTTAACAAAACATTTTAAGAATATTTTGTTGTTTATTAATCAAACAATCAATAATATAACACTTTTGATATCATTGGGCTTTAGGTATTGAAATTGCCTTTATTAACATAAGAATTTTTTTCGACTAACTTTAAAGCCGTAGGTGACGTTTGAAATTTGACATTAGTCCATTGGTGGTAATCGAAATCCGAGATAGCTAGTACTGATGACTCTTAAATAATGAACTAAGAATGGTAGTATATGTTACTAATTGTTACGTAAAAACAGAGCTTTGGTTTTCTTTGTTTTCCTGATAAATTTCTAGTGGGTTTATGGTTTTAAAAGCGTTATGGACGTACGGGTTAAAAGTTGCGGCCCAAAAGTCAAAGTCACCGGTGGCTAACTTTCTTTTGATTGAAATTTTATCCCGGAGGTGTCACGTTTCATTTGCCGCTCACAAAGTAACTTTGTCGAATAATTTAGAGATTAATCGAGAAGAAATCCAATTTAAAGTTTTGATTAAAGAACAAGTTTCATAATGATTAAGAACCGACGTTTGATAAGAATATGAATCGAAAAAGTACATTAGCATGAGTTTGACGCCTTTCTAATATTTTGCTATGGGGTAGCTTTGATACATTGAAAGTAAATTTTACATTCATAAAAATATTTAGTTTAATATTCGGATTCGCTGCCTAAGTTATGGTTTCAGGTATATACTTTGTGTTATAAAATTATTTAATTTACATTCTTTACTTTTTATATGTCTCACACGATGAATGTTTGTAGAAAAAGAAAAATTATTCTACTGATGGAAGATATCAGCAATAGTTTTAATCACCAACTGAGAACAACAAAAGTATATAAGAGAGGGAAAATTTTTGGTTCTTATTCTATAGTAATAAATTTATTAAAATAATAAGCACTAAAGGATATCCTTAATGGAAATAAATAGTATATGAGATTACATTTAAATTATATTTTTCATATTAGCTAGAATTTTTTTATAGATTCGTGAACCTTATGGCTTACTCAAATGACCGCCACTGAGACAAATTTTTAGATATCATTTTTAATTTTTCTCCCTGAGGCATTTTTTTAAGAGGTTTGTACTAGGTATACACACGAACGCTTTTTGGAAAAGCGGTCCAAACCCATAAAATATTAAACCTAATTCATACCTTGTGAAAATTATGATTATTTTATAATATTAAGAAGAATGATCAGTGGAAAGAAGACCAACTTCTAGTTATTTTTAAAAGATTTTATACTTTCATCGTGAAGAAAAATAAATTCACCAAAAATTATAACTTTCGACTCTGTTAAATGGTGCATCAAAAATTTAACCGTTTCCAACGATATAATGTTTTCTTTTTCAAAAATTTGTAGGAAATTTTAACAGACTAGATCTGAGTAAAATGCGCTTTTTACGAGAGCGAAGCTCAACACACTTCATTTGGTTGCGGATTGGTTACACCATCAATAAGCGATTGCTTCAACATTTCCCTGCCTCTTTATCATCAATCACTCTAACAATTTTACATTATGTATTATGTACACGCTCCGCCAAAATTGGAATATTAAAAGGAACGGCGTTTCCATCAACTTCATAGATTATTTTTCAATATCTATCAATACTTTTGATTGCTTTAATATAATTTTTTCCACTTGAGAAGCAAAAATAGTTATAATTTCACTATTAAGTAGTTTTTAAAAGAAGTTTCTATTGATTTACTTTTTTTTACTATGCCAAAAAATTTTATAACCTATAAAAACTCACGGTTAGTTTTATTTACTGGAACGTTATAATCATTGAAAGAGTTTTTTGATAATAAATACTAAACCTTTTTAAGTAGAAGCAATGCAATGAACTTTTTACTTATAACTAAAAAAATTGTAAATCAAATTCGCCTTTCAATGTTTCGTGACAAAATTATATATAAATTACATTTAGTACCTAATTCCACTTTAACTTTTCACTATTTATTTCAAATACTTTTGAACAGGAATAGTATTATTATTCTTAAATTAAATTGTTTTTCTTGTAAAAATTCAAATTTAATTACAAGAAAGTTTTCTTTAATTTGATAAAGCACTAAAAATTATAAATTTTTGTTTTGTCGCATCGAACACAGATTAAAAAATCATGAACAAAAATTCATTAGTACAATACACACTAAATAAACACTGAAAAGTAAAAAATAACTGCAATCATAATTTTCAGAGACAAAAGTTTAACAATTTTTAGAGAGATTTCACAACAAATAATACAACGTGTGCCTGAAATCATCCATAAAGACAAAACATGGGTCGCGAAGCTCGTAACATTAGCTGTCACATTAGAGTAGCGAGTATCTCTGTGTGTTTTAAACAAACACATTAATCAGCTTGGTGTTTTCCAGCTGTCAATATTTGGGACGTAAAACCCACATTAGGGCAGACGCTGTCGGTTGACGTGTGGACGTACGGGGGTGGGGGAAGGAAGGGTGTGGCCAGTGGTGGGGGGAGTCATAACCTGGAGTCACGTGAGGTCACGTGACGGACACGCAAAGTCCAGCCACAAAGGTTCCCGATATTGATTTGTTGTTACATGTTTATAGTTGTTTGGAACAATTTCATGTCCATGTAAGTCATGCGTAAAAAACGTAATTTGTTAAAAACTACTTTTAAGTTCTAAGTTATATGAAAAATAAAATATATAAACCTATGTACAATATGTATGTAATACTAATGTTTAAAACGTAGAAATATTTTTAAAAGTTTTTATAATACTGAAAATTAATGTTAAATTGTGTATATATAATACGGTCAAAATAAAAAGCAAAATAACTAAAATAATTGATGCACTTTAATTGTATATAACTTTTTTAAAAGGCTTTCATCACGTAGAACAAATGTTGGAATTATAAGGGCAGTTTAGCTGGTTAGAAGTGCTAAGTTATTTGTGAAGTTTAGGAAAATAAATATAAATAACAAAAATGTTTGGTATTCATTGTATGAGAACAAGTAATGTGTTCCATTAAAGCTTGGATTTGCTGGACGATTGATGAGTGATAATGTTTATTTGAAAACATTTCTAAATAGTTTTAATGTTTCTATTAAAATTGAAACACACTCCAGATATAATAGAAGTAGGACTTTTTTAATTGCTAATATTCCTTAATAGAAATACCATTTACTTAAAAACATTGATAAATCTTAATCAGATTTTATCTATGACTATTTTATATTCTATAACATTTCATTAATAAGTTCTTAATTGTATGAGTTAGGCCTACAGAGAATTAAGAAATGTTGTAAGCGCAAAATGAAATTTTGACTAAACTTCAATTGTTCATAAGGTAATGTCAAAAAATAACAGGATGAATCATCGTAGCAGAGAATCAGAATTCGTCACGATTAGTCATAAGTCGAGTGATGCAACGAACAGTGAGCGAACCCAGTGACATCTGTCATCTGAACTCGCGTCGAGAATGCAAACAAAAAGTCGGAAAACTGGCGACATTTTGAGAATGGTCCGTGATTTGATTGCAATATGTCAAAAAAACATCGCAATAAAGAGAGTTCTTGGGAATTCTGGTGCTTAGAAAGTTAAACCAATCCCTCGGTTATTCGGTAAATATAATATGCCTTCCTTGACTCTGGAGTTGGAAGCGCGTTGGTGTGTTAATTTTCTGCTCTAGAAGGTTTTTCTAATCTTCATGACATCTAATTAAAGTAGAACTGTTTTATTAAAGCTCGGTGACAATTAATAATTTAATTAAGTCTTTGACTTAATGTCCACTTACATGAAACATTTAATTGCGTATTGGTCATCCTACTAAGAAAATATGAAACATTACAACTACGTATTAGCATAATCGTTTATAGATCAGGATTAAAACATAAATCAAAACTAATATCCATATACTGTAAACATGCTTTTAATGATAAATACTTACGTTAATATTCTTAATAAAAAGTGCTTTGAATTTACATTATTTATAGTACTAAACAAAATATTAAACAGGAGTTCAGTATTTTGGTTAGTAGTGAGGGATTGTAAGGATTGTTATGATGTAGGCTACAATGCAAATTTGATTAACGAGGTGATATAGCTATCTCAAGCGCAAAATTATTTCATCATTATAGCTAACCACATCAAAACCTAGTTTAACAAAGGAAGCATCTCTGCTATTAGTTATTACATGACATTTTTTAGAAAGGAATATACAATAAAATGACATGGTGAGATACAAAAGTATTAAAAGACAATGTAAGCATTATTTGTAAAACTATAGCATAACAACTAAAATCAGAACCGAAAAGGTAAACATTTCATTGTACGTAGTGCGTACAAGAATTTCTAAACCATAGCAACATTTTACAAATATTCAGGAAGAAATAATTAAAATGAGCTTTTTCTTAAAGTCATGTAAAATGATATAGTATTTCGGAACATTTAAAGGCCTATTGTAACCGAACAAAACAAAAGATTAATTTATTCTGATGAAAACTCAATTCTGAATACTCATGAATGGATAATTGCATCATAGCACCTTAGCCAAACTTCCGCTTACCTAATTATTAGTTGTCTGTATATACACTAAAAATGTGAAAGAATGAAAATTCACTCTTTCAGAGTGACTTTTTAACTCTTTGAAAGTAGGAAAACCGAGCCACTCTGAAAGAATGAATATTCACTCTTTAAAATAGTGAACTGGGGTCATTCTTTGAAAGAGTGAATATTTCCACTCAACGAACGAGTGATTTCGACTCAACGAAAGAATGATTTCCACTCAACGAAAGAGTGATTTCCACTCAACGAAAGAATGATTTTCACTCAATGAAAGAATGATTTCCACTCTAACCTAACCTATCAAATGAAGTCTTCTCACAATTACTCAAAATAGGTACACATACAAAATAAACTTAGCTAGTTTATTTTGTGTTGTTCTTTGATAATGTTTTAGGCTACATTAACTTAGTTAAAATTTGTCCTTTATTTTGTTATTTATGTTAATATTATTCTATTAAAACCTACAGAACTGAACCTCGATGATAACCTACAAGACGAAGTGTAGAAAGGTAAGGTGGCTTTGCCTTCATTATAAGTGATTCTCAGTCTTGTATACTACACAATATCCTGTTAATAATAGAGTATGTTTGCATATAGAACTAAATTACTTCATCTAAACTTAAGTAGTTGTGCTTGCTAACTATTGAGGAAGGAAAGCTTCTGGAAAGAGACACCGTGACGTGACACCGATGCCGAGGAGGAAGATTTTTTTGGAGGTGAATGCTTTCGATGATTGATTTCAGAGCTGACTTGAAGTTTTAGCCATAGCCATGCAAACACACAAAACGTTTCCCAATACTTAATATAAATAACGCATATAAAATTGTCCCGGAACCGTTAAAGATGGCGGTCTTCTGATTCTGTAAGGAAATCACTCTTTGATAGAGTGACTGAGAAACCATCTATTGAAAAGGTGAAAATCCATTTATTTAAATAGTGGATATTTTCACTCTTTAGAAAGAGTGGAGGTTTTCTGTTCTTTCACGAGTTACTTTTCATTCTTTTGGAATGAACACGCATTCACTCTGAACAAAGAATGACTTTTTCATTCTTTCTATTTTAGCGTGTACAGTACTAAAAAAATAGGCCAGGACAAAATTAAGGCGATCAAAAAAGTAAAAACATTTAAACGGTATTAATGTTATTTTGTTCTACATCTCGATCACTTTAGAAAGCCTTAGTCATGCGCCGTTGTTTAGAAACTTCTAATTTAAATTTCTTTACCACCACAGGGAACATAGGGAAGTGCGCCAATATTGTACCACCTAAGCATAAAGTCAATTTTCAAAAAACCGGAAGTATTAAAAAAATCAAAATCAGGATGGTCTTGTAGTACTTAATGACATCTATGTTCTATAAAAGTTTTAAGTAATTTCGTTAAAAAATATAATAGGAAAAAATTGTTTTTTTTGTTTTAAAAAATTGCCATAATTGTACCATGTACCCCTAAATTGTACCACCTGTTTCCAATAATTGTACCAGTTTCCTTAATTGTACCTATTGTAAAATTAACCCTTATTTTGCAAAAAAACACAACATAATTATTGAAATTATATTTATTGTCAAAAAAATTATTATAGTAGCCTATGTTATAAGTATTCTAAAACATGTTTATTTGTATAAAAAAATTATACATAGGGATAGTGTAATATAGTAAAATTATTCAGTATTAGAAAAACACTCGTATTTATCATACGATTTATATCATATATTAAAAGTTGTAAAATCGTTAAACATAAAATATGTGATGAAAATTATATGTAAGTTGTCAATGTTATATACAAATTACATTATGTCATAAGACTAAATGCAGCAGGTAAAAACAAGGATAGCTCCTTTCAAATATTGAATGTTCTCTATGGAAAATAATAACTTTAAAACATGTTGTTACAACTGGTCTTCTAGTTCTTTTGGTAATTCTTGAGAGTGGCCAAGCTTTTTAGAGTCACAATTTGCATAGACTTTAGTTCCCTGTATGTGCCTTTTTAAGGTCGGCTTCGGAATTCCATAAGTTCGGCAAACTGCATTTAAACCACCGTTTTCATAGGCCGAAATAGCGCGGGACATGTCGTCTTCGGTGTATTTGTCATACTTTTTAATTTTCTGAGCCATTTGGAAACAAAATACAGTGTTAGCCAAAATTGTACCACTTAGAATGGTGGTACAATTATGGAAACACAGAGTGGTACAATTTAGGGTAACGCGCCATCTTGAACTCAACTTGTCATAACTACACTGAAAATACACCTAGGAAATTGGTTCTTACGTTGATTTACAGGCAATCAATCACTTAACCAATAACATATTCTGAATATTAATTTACCCTGGATGGTTTCTTATGAATTCCAATAAACTAAAGCATCAACACTATAAGAAACGAGTCAAAATATTAAAACAATTTTTCACAAAATAACGAACACGACTCCATGCGTCCCAGTCAACGCTCTGGCTAATGAGGTTGACTAAGGGTCAGAAATAGCCGTAGTGAGCGTTAGTGGCAGCTTAGTTTCCTCAAAACCATGGTGGTACGATTTTGGCGCTGGTACAAATTACGCGCACTTCCCCTACTTTATAAGATAAACCCATTGACTGTCGGATTCTTGTAGTTCATGTTTCGTGAGCCCAAGTAAATGGACATGTGTGTTTAAATTTAATGACAGTTTTTTGCACGAAATCCAAACGCGCCTCGCACGCACGTATTATCAGATTGACACGGGTTGATGGCTAGTTGTGTGTGTGTGTGTGTGTGTGTGTGGGGGGGGGGTGGTTGTGGTGTTGGTAGGGGGTTGGTTATGGTTTATTGTTTAGAGTATACGTGTACGTCTCACGCCACCCCCACACAGGCTTTACACTTAGCAACAATGTTTGGCGAGGATTCCAATAGGCGATTTAAAAAGACAGACGTCTAAAGTAAAAAGGGAACTTTCCAAGAAACTACCATGATACGAAAAAGCATCATTACGAGAATCATGTAATTCAATAATACAGAAAATATTTAAAACAAATGTGCCTTCGTAGACCTTGGTAGTCTGTGTGTAGGTCTTAGTTGTTATTGCAGTATTAAATTCAACATTTTCTTTTATTATTAATTCGCTTTTATTATTAATTTGGTTTCATTATTAATTTGAGCAATTTTGTAACCAAGCAATGAATACATTGTACTTTTAAATTTAAACTTGGAATAAAAAACTTCACGGAGGAATGGCGGAAACAAAGTCTATAAAGCAATTAGGCACGATAACATAAGTTAATGAAGCATATATTACTTTAAAACGATTATCTATACGCTACAACTGGTTTGAAAAACATATTGGTTTGAAAAACAAATAAACAGTTTACTTCGTTAAAAGAATCATTCTTGAAATTGCTAAACAGATTACTTCTGATGGATGTCACAGGAAGAATAGCTCACACATTTAGCATTGAAAAAATTAAATTTCTGTTCAATGAAAATTGAATTTGTCGTCCGTCCAAAATACAGCTTAAATTTGCGATTTTGTGGTTTCGACGTTTTTTATATTAAACCCTGATTTGGAAGTTACAATCAATTAAAAAAAATTTAAATTGTAACCTGAAATTAGCAAACCAAATGAAAAACAATCACACTTTTTATATAAGGTAGGTGTCTATAGTAACAGAATTGTACAAATTAGGAAAATAAAAACGAAAGACCCTAACTGCAACAAAATCGTCGAATACGTCGTTAAAAATCTATAAAAAATCTATATTATTTTGATTGTAATATGAAACGTATTTTGACCTGTTTTATGAAGCGAGTAGATAATGTAACGTAGTAAGGAAGGGCTTAGGAAGTATAGCATTAGGGCCTGAGGGCTTGATTCGCTTAGCGAGCGGTTTCTTGCTTCCCTCAGGAAATAGAGCAACAGTCTGCCTCAGAGCGTTAAAGCTGATGTCGTTATTGCTAATGTTACCTTTGTCGAGTGTAGAATCTTAGAGGGACAAATTAAACAAAAACCGTAAGTGTGCTTAAATATTTTAATATTTATTCAGATAAAAATAGTTACCTTCCGGTTAATGCGGTTAAATTGGTTTGGTTTTATAATGAGATAAAAGATGCCTAACATTGTATATTTTTTATTAATTTATATTATTTTAAGCAATACAAACAAAGTGTATTTCAATTTAAAAGTATTTTTCTTGTTAACTTTATGAAGTCAAGTTAAAAAGAAGCGAAAAGTAAATTAACGATATATTATAAGATGAAACACTTAATTACACCAGTGAAGAATGATATACTTACAATAAAACTAAAGCTTTTCCATTAGCAAACACTATGAAGTAAATTATTCCAAATGAAGAATAAGTCAATTAAATCAATTGTTCGTTACATTCAAGTCCAAGTCTGTCGCAGCGGAAGTTCCCCACTATGTTCAATCTTGTCTTGTGACGTCAATCTTTAAGGAACGCCCCTGAAAGCTCTTAAACCCCGTCCTTTATTTCCAGCATATTTTGAAAGCCGCTCGTAAACATTTTATTTCACTCTGCTTTACATTGTGTTTAAGGATTCATATATTTTGAATATGCTCCGTATTTACCCCCGGGTAACATGGATCCATCTTGCAGAGGATATGTTTAGTGTATAACGACAACACGGGAACTTTTTAATGAAGTTTGAAACGAGAAATATTTAGGAGACGGCTATAAAACTTCTGAATCAAGAATGTGAATTTTATTTGTATTAATAGTCATTTTAAGAAAAGGTAGAAATCATAAACAAAATAAAACACTGCTAAAATAAATGAATAAATAAAACTGATTATATACAGCAGTTTAACAATTATAAATGAAAAAATAAAACACTAAACATGAAAATGTAATACACTAACGAAAACTTAAAAGCGAAAGACCTCTACTGCAATAAGGTAAATGGCAAAATACAAGAGAAAATAATGAGGCATATTGTCAAACATATATCTGTCAATTTCACATTAAGTAATTATTCATATAGATAATGCTACACTAAATCAAGTATATTACGAAGATAGAGGAGCCAGGATGGAAATATATCGTCAGGGAGTGTTATCAATTACAGCGGGGCCGAGGACGTGTGCGAGATCGGCTCGCGGCTGATTACAGGTTTGCCGACGCCGCGTAATTTGGGAGGGTTGTAACTCGTCATAGAGCAACCGGTTGTCTCAGTTATAATTGAGAGCCACCAACACAACACGTGCCAGACCAGGCACTGTAGCCGGACTGTGCGGCCGGTCTCTACTGTGCGTGTCTTGTATGGTTACAACTCGTTATAGAGCAACCGGTTGTCTCAGTTATAATTGAGAGCCACCAACACAACACGTGCCAGACCCGGCACTGTAGCCGGACTGTGCGGCCGGTCTCTACTGTGCGTGTCTTGTATGGTTACAACTCGTCATAGAGCAACCGGTTGTCTCAGTTATAATTGAGAGCCACCAACACAACACGTGCCAGACCCGGCACTGTAGCCAGACTGTGCGGCCGGTCTCTACTATGCGTGTCTTGTATGGTTACAACTCGTCATAGAGCAACCGGTTGTCTCAGTTATAATTGAGAGCCACCAACACAACACGTGCCAGACCCGGCACTGTAGCCAGACTGTGCGTCCGGTCTCTACTGTGCGTGTCTTGTATGGTTACAACTCGTCATAGAGCAACCGGTTGTCTCAGTTATAATTGAGAGCCACCAACACAACACGTGCCAGACCCGGCACTGTAGCCGGACTGTGCGGCCGGTCTCTACTGTGCGTGTCTTGTATGGTTACAACTCGTCATAGAGCAACCGGTTGTCTCAGTTATAATTGAGAGCCACCATCACAACACGTGCCAGACCCGGCACTGTAGCCAGACTGTGCGTCCGGTTTCTACTGTGCGTGTCTTGTATGGTTACAACTCGTCATAGAGCAACCGGTTGTCTCAGGTATAATTGAGAGCCACCAACACAACACGTGCCAGACCCGGCACTGTAGCCGGACTGTGCGGCCGGTCTGTACTGTGCGTGTCTTGTATGGTTACAACTCGTTATAGAGCAACCGGTTGTCTCAGTTATAATTGAGAGCCACCAACACAACACGTGCCAGACCCGGCACTGTAGCCGGACTGTGCGGCCGGTCTGTACTGTGCGTGTCTTGTATGGTTACAACTCGTTATAGAGCAACCGGTTGTCTCAGTTATAATTGAGAGCCACCAACACAACACGTGCCAGACCCGGTACTGTAGCCGGACTGTGCGGCCAGTCTCTACTGTGCGTGTCTTGTATGGTTACAACTCGTCATAGAGCAACCGATTGTCTCAGGTATGGCTAAATATAAAAAAAATTAAAATTTATAATTATAGATAATATATGTTTAACTGTAAATTAATATTGGTGCTAGCACAAAAAATGTAGTTAACTATTTCAGTTTCTATGTATTGAAAATATTGTCAATGCTAAGTTTAATATATTTAAATACCCCCGTCGCAGCAGACCTGCGTACTCAGCGAATTTCCAAACGATCTTGAGATATTGTGTTTTCCCCATTAACACCAGGAATGGGTATGTAGGTTGGCTGCCTTGGATGTTGTTAGAAAATGTTAGTTTTGTTAGGAAATGTAATAGTTACGTTAGGTAAATGTCAAACTGTATCAATATTCGGCACTTTTTAATTTTCCCCATAAACCCCATGGGGTGAGTATGTAGGTTTGCCGCCATCTGGGTGTTGTAAGCAAATATCAGTTGAACCCTACCAAGTGAATGTACATACCAAATTTTATCAAGTTATGGTGTTCTTTTCATATTCCCCATAAACCCCATAGGGGTGAGTACGTAGGTTTGCCGCCATGTGGGTGTTGTAAGCAAATATCAGTTGAACCCTACCAAGTGAATGTACATACCAAATTTTATCAAGTTATTCCAATAAATAAGCGAGATACAGGGTTTTGTTGATTTCCCATAAGATTAACATGGAAAACCTATTTTTGGCTTTTCTCCGTAACCTGTAAAGCCTAGTTAAAAATTCAAAATACTAAATTGTTTGTTTTTTTAAGCTCTTTTAAATGGTTTCAGTTAAAATTGTTGAATTTTGAAAATTATGCTCAAAAAATGCAAAAAACCCATTTTTGACCCCTTTGAAACCCTCATAAAACCCCGTTCCCATAACCCGATCATGCCGATCATGCTGGTTCGCGAACTCATGAAAATAGACCTAGCCTTACACCTTCATACCAAATTTCATCAAAATCGGAGGTCCCCTTCAAAAGTTATAAGTACCACGGACACATAGATATATATATAGATATATATGAAAATGAACGAACGGTGTTTTTGGCTTATGGGGACCTCAAAATGAAAAAGTAACATGGTCCCGGGCTTAGGTCTTACCATGGCTACTACCGTAATAGCGTATTCCCTATAGGGAAATTCGCTAAAATGAATATTCAGTTGCATTTTTTTTATTTATTGGTAAATATTTTTAAAATTGTCCTAAAACGTGGTAAATTACTAAGCCATTTTTGTCTTTAAATTTTTTAAGCAGTTAGTCGGCCTGATGTAGCCTACAACTGCTAAACAAGACATATGTTCGTTTTCACCACAACGTTCTCGATCAGTTAAATGCTCCATTGTCAGTTTTATTGTGAATGATAAATTCCATAGGCGGGCGTGGCCGTTTAAATTCTGGTTGGTGACAGTTTAAAAATTCAATCGGATAGATACAGGGACCAACCAGATGGTGTACTTGTTAGTTTTACGTTGATGGGAAATTTGTTATACATTTACAAAGTAATATTCAAGCGATGTGTGTCTAGAAAATGAGATAGCAAAATAAATCTATTTTAAAATTATAAATTAGCCTAATTCTGTTTCCAATTGTATTAACATGAAATTGTTACAAAGGTTTTGTCGTTGATTTATTTCTTGTGTGAAATCTGAAATGCGTTTTTTGTGTCTATAGTTATTTAATACGCGTGTGTTAGAAGTGTCTTCTAATCCCTAACCTGATCGACTTTTATATGGTCTACAACTGTAAATTAGTGTAGATTCGGGTGATTACTGATAACCACAATTTTGAACTATTCGGGTGTAAATTGATTTAGAACTAAATGCAGCATTTTTTAAATGACATATGATGGTCCAAATTAATTGGTCGATTTCAAGCAACAATTACATTGGTAAAACTTAGGGAGCTCAAAGACCTAAATTATGGAATGGTTTTGGGAATCGTTTTTATGTTAATAATTCTTGGTTTAAGAAAAACTACGTTTTTCATAATAATATTAATGGGTATAGAAATTTTTATAATTTAAACAGGTTAAGAAAAAATATAACTTTACCTACCGAGTTTTAAATACATTATGCTTACAAAGCTCTCTGAAAACGTCCAATCTCGGCGTGTTGTTACTTTGTTGAGGGATAAACAAGTTTAAAAGAGCTTTAAACCAAGTTGAGTAAAAGAGAACGGGTTTTAACAACCTTCGGCGGACATGGGTTATAAAACATCGACAGCTGACAAACATGTCGGTTTATTCATTGGGTGGATATAGAGTTAATGCATCCTCAAAGCTTATTATCAAAATTTCCGAAAAGCTTAATCTGTTTTACGTGAAGGATTAATGACTTACAGTTTTTAAGTAGAATAATTTATTCTTAACAGCTGTCAAACATGTCTCTTTTATTCATTAATTGGATAAAGGGTTAATGCATTTAAAACTAGTTTATCGGTATTTCCGGAAAACTTCATCTGTTTTAAGTGAAGGATTAATTATTTTTGTAATTTTAATTATTTATTCTTAATCATAAAAAACTGGGCTTCTTTTAAATGAATAATATATTTTAAATTATATTATATCTTTTATAAGATATAATTTTTGCCAATATTACCATTAAGAGGTTTTTTTTCAACCAGCCAAGGGCAAATTGTTTTACCAGACAATATCTAAAGAACATAATATCTAAAGAACATTGAAATAGAAAACACGATTTATGGAGTAATTTATCAGATTGGACTACTGAAAAAAGCGTTCATCTTCAAACAAAAATTTTGAGGATACTTTGTTGTTTATTAACTTAAAGATCAATATATAATTTTTAGTTCATAGTCCCATAGGAATTAAAATTTCCTTTAAAATGACAAGGAGATGAATCTTTATCAACCATTTAACGCGTAGCGAACGTTTGTATTTTATCACTTGTCTTATGGGAATAAAAATCCAATATGGCGGGTACTGCACACTTTATTTTAATTATTAGTACCAGGGGGACCGAGCTTAAGCTCGGTAAAGTTATTGATTTTGTTCTCACTCAAAGCTCGTTCGCTCCGCTCACTCGCCAGGCCGAACGGTGCTACGCTTTGGTATAACTTTCCTAAACTACAGGTTAAAGATGTTTCAACACAATGGTTCATATCTACAGTTATCAGCTGATTTTTGTTCAATTTAAAAAATCTCCATAAGGATAACATGGAAACTTTGAAGTGCTCTAGCGCGAAAACCGGATTTTTCCCAGCTATGGGACCAGCTCCAATCGATTTCTGGTGTCCAAAACACCCATATTCAATCAAAAAATCAAAAATCCTAGGAGCGAAAAAAAACTTTGCCCGGACAAACGGAGCTTGTTTTAGAGTATAAGATTATACAGATAATTTAACTACGGTCCATGAGTTTATTAGTGGTTAGAATGACTTCAACAATGAAAAGAGGTCATTGTTTTTTATACAAATTTGTATTATTTTACAACCCATGTTAAACAAAAACAAAACCAACGTCCCGAAGCGTCGTGGGCTGTTTAGAAGCCATTTGCTAGCAGCCGGGTGCAGCTGGAGTAGAAGTTGACGACACGCAGGGTCACGTCGCCGGGTAACGTGTGTCGGGACGTGCTCGCTCATCACGTGACTAACCTTCTCCTGTGACGTAATGTTACTGGCCACCTCTGTGACGTCGCCAGCAATGGTAACCGCTTCGGAAACTTTGTAAACATCGATTTATTTGTCATTTCATACTCAGAGTCAAGGATATTTTAAAAACAATATTAAAATCGTGATTACGTAATAATATAATATTTTTTAAACTGTACGTTACACGAATAAGATATTTTTATTGACAGTAATTTTAACAGTAGGCCTACACCAAACACTTAAGGACAGACATATTACAGTTTTTAATTGTAGTATAGTAATATAAAAATATAATTATACAAGATTAATTTTAATAGATAAAGGAATTGGATTTTTGTTGAAAGAAAAAACTGACAAGATTTACAATTTATACTTCGAGTGAAACCACATAACACGGTTTAAATATATTACATTATAGTATATGGTTATGACTAGCATGTTTAGTCGTTACAATACGATAAGTGATGTTCTAACTCGTTATATAAGTAATTAATCAAATAATACACCTATTAAGTTTCAACCAATACAAATCTCCAGTCTTTTATATTTATTATGTTTTCCTTTTTGTTACCGCATGTTGTGTTCTGGTCTATTGTTTGTAATGAAGTATATTAAATTTTCAAAGTTATTTGGTTATTGTTATAACTCTACTCTTGTTACGTTCTAAATTTTTTTTTAGTGTAGTAGGCCTAAAAGGTTATAGTTATGGTAGCCAAAATACTAGTATGTTTGTATTTTTATTAATATAGTCACATACTACTTTGTATTTAGGCCCTAGTGTAAATGGATTTAGAGAAAATTATTTTATTACTATCCCATATAAAATTTCTTGAGCAAAAATATTAATATGCTAGTTCTTGGTAAAATGGTTATGCCGTCTGTAAATAAATTAAATTATTACTAGGAGAGCAGATAGTCTTCTTGTAACAAACCCACGTAGAATTGCCTAAAGAAGAGGTTTAACTACCGGAACCAGACAGGGCTCTAAAGGATTGACGACTTACAAACATGTGGCGTGTACTGAGATAAGAGGCAGCACTAGGTACGGTGGATCATTATGCTGTAAAGTTTTACGTCCGTAAATACACCTGGATAGTAATTAAGAATTAATTTTCGTGGCTTTTGTGACCGTAATGTAAAGTTTATATGTTGCTTTTAACTATCCATAGATTTAATTATACTTTATTATATTGCCAATATTTGTTAAACTATGGGATTGTGTTTTTTTAATGCCTTATTATTAATAAGTTTACTAAGATAAATAGAAAATTAAATGTATTATCCGGAATATTTCAAAAAGCTGTTCCCGTCATTTTTACCTTAACCATTAATATTAAGTAAAACATTCGTTGACTTACCTCATTTAGCTAATACATATTTGAACAAAGTTGCAATTAATTAATAACATTAGTTTGTTTATAATAGTACTGTACAACCAAAGATATAACATTTTCAATATACTATATCAATTTTAATATTGAACCGAAATTAGAGTAAAATATAATGTTAATGTAGGTCTTACAATTATAGTAAAATATATTTAGACAGTACAACATATTTGTTTCATATATAATAGCATAAGCCTAAGTAGCTATTCAATATTTTATTTTTCGTAGTTACAAAAGTGTTTGAATTAAATTACTTTTAAAATGTACCAAACAGAATCACTCTTAGAATAAGTGTTTGTTGCCTACAGCGATTTAAGTTTTGAAAGCTTCGCTAAGAAACTTATTTCATATTCAAGTTGTTTACTCCCAAATAATCCTAAATGTCTACAAACCTCTCTAAAGTATTTAATATTATGAAACTTGAATCTTATTTCTCACTTTTACACTACCTATATTCATTATGGTACTTGTTAATTTTGTCAATCTGTATTTAATTAACAAGTCTTTATAAAATTGTTTGAGATATAAAATCTAAAAATGCATTTCCAAAACAGAATAAATAACTAACGTGGAAAAAAATTACGATAAGCTACTAAAAATTCTAAATTTTACTACATCTTAACAAAGAACCAATTAAATTAATGAAAATGATGAATAATCGAAAAATAAAACCCAATGAAACCTTCATTTTATATACATAAAATTCTGCAGGATACTAGAAATTTCAAGCACATAAAATACGAAGATATTATTATTAATAAAACCACTGAAAAACTCATAAGCTTTAGGCCTATTTTGTTAAAATGTGGTCATAGTTATAAAATATTATAATTAATAATGCAAGCATAAATAAGTTATAAAATAGTTAACCAATTAGCACCATATTAATTAGGTCTAAACAAGCATTAAAACATAATTGGATATTCCTTTGCAAATACTCTCTATTAATTTTAGTTCCATTTTACAATTCTAGCAAAAACATTTCCAAGGAATGCTGTACGATTTACAGTGTCATTGTAATAAAAAATATAAAATATAACACTTATTTGGTCCGTTATTTTCTATAGTCCCACGTTATCTTTTATGGCCTCAAATAACTTCACTATGTTCTTTCAAGTGGTCCTTATTCGTTGGAACGACCTCAGTATCTTTTCGACAACTAACTAAACATAACTTATATGTTGTTGAAATTTAACTATTTTCATGTTTTAAATTTGGTTTTATCTCCATGTAAGTAAATACCCATTGCCCATAGCAGAATATTAACACATAGACCTAAATTATTTTTCTAACTATTTATATTTTTATAACGTAGTAATCATAATTATTAATGTGAACTCTTGCAATTTTTTGACCCTATAGTTCATTGTTTTTAAATATGTTTAAATTTGTATATCATTCTTCACAAGACGCTTTGGCTTTTTCCATAATTTAAAGTATATTTAAGAATAATAGTATTAAAAACAATCATGGATATAACTAATCACATATGCAGATGTAATAATATGTTTACATATAGAAGGCAACGTCTACAACTACAAAAAAAAAAAAAAAAAAAAAAAAAAAAAAATTGGGAAACTGGGAAACTGGGCGGGAAAAACGTAGCTTTAATATCAAATACTAGTGAAAATAAAATACTTTGAATGATTAAGGCTACTAAAGCACAGTGAACTATTGACAAAACTTGCTAACAAAAATTAAACGAAGTGTTTTTAACTCCTTCCCTCTCTTTATTAAAAATATTTAGAGAAGAACCACCTCGATCTCAAAGTGAACCTATTGAAAACAAATCATTAGTTACTTACTGTGAACCACTATATTTCCACAATAAAAAGAAAAAATCAAAGTTGTTTGTAGTTTACATTCATTTTAAGTCACAATTTACTTTGTAATATCTTTTAGAAATAAAGGTTTTTAGACGAATGGTTTTATAGTTTATCATTTTAATAATACCCTTTCATCTCTTAAACCGTAAAGCGCTATCCTATACGTAAACCAAACGTAAAATAAAGTATTAATAGTTATTTATAAACAACAAGCGTTTCATAAACCCCCTTAGTTTTTAAGAAACCTATATATTAAATTGTATCACAAAAACTATATGTGTAATATTTTACAATTTTATTTCTTACAAACAATGTTTACCATAAATCTAAGTACTTAATAAATATTAAACTATTAATAATAATAGTTCGAAGAATTAAATTTTTTTGACAATTAAACTAGGTATATAGTATGATAGTTTTTAATCAGCTGTTCTGGGTAAAAGTAAACACTCCAGCTAAAAGCGTCTCTTCCATCATTGTCAAGTTTATTGGTTTCGATATATCATCAGGAGCCAGCCAGAGGTCAAGAAAAAGTTACTCCAACACACGTTATGACCTGTTAGCTTTTCTAAATTGGATTTTACGTATATTTTATAATGATTATAATAGAGATTTAGCCACAAATTCTATTCGTTTTAATTTAATTCAGTTCTTTCTTTACCCATTTCAGCCAAAACATCATAACCTAAATTGTAGTCTAGTAAAAATTTACTTCCAAAATGAATAAAAAAGGAAAACATACTTATAAACCTAATTATGGGGTAAAAATTTTTATTATACTGTACATTGAAAATAAGTGACAATTTTTCATAACAGTAAACCTTATTTATAGTTTAATGGATAAACATGAATAAAGTCGTAACAAGATAAATTTTCATTGAAACGTGTAATGAAACACCAATTTTCATTAGTGCTATCAATAAAAATGTGCAAAATAGGTCAGCCTGATGTTATTTTATTTTTCCAGAAGATTACTACATTCACAAGTATAGGCCTAACTCATCCCTTATTGTTATTATGATATATGATATTTATATTCAAGTTTTTAAGTCTTTTTTTGACTACCATTATAATTAATAGTATATTTTTATATTTATTATATTTTGGTTGTTTTATAATGGTCTAAAAAAAACTAAATGTGATAAAATATGAAGCAAATAAAAAAATTCTTAAAAATAATACTAAAGTTTTTTTTTTAAATCCATAATCATAATTTTTATTTGTTTGACAAGAAAACACATTTAAATTAATATGAATTATTAAACATACATTTTAATATACACATTCGTTTTTTATTCATATCACATCAGACTACAGGCACAAAAACAAAAAAGTATTTTAGATTTTTATACTTTTTAGCATAATGCAATCAACTGTATCAAAGTGTAATTGTAAATGGCTACACAATAGCTGGACTGAAATACAAAAAACATTACTGGAGGATACTTTTGACTCATAACTAGATCTGTCTTACCCGGAACTTTAATAAACCTTCTAATTCAAACATCTATATTAATAAAATTAGAGTTTTGTCTGTACGTTGCTTAGAATTTTGAAATTTTTGGTTATTTTTACTTTTTATGCATAACAGAATCCAAAATCGGTGTCATCTAAATTTCTTTCCCTCTGTCTGTCTCTCTCTCTCTCTGTCATTCTGTCTGTAACGCTCATGGGTCCTATTTTGTCCTCTTTTCACTGGATAACGACTTTACCTAGGGGTCTAAATTTTTTTCATGTCATAGACTAGAGTGGTGTGAAGGTTCATTACAACTTTAATTGACTTAGCGACCTTAGGGCTTTGCCCCATAGTATGTCAAAGTAGCCAAGTTGTGCTAAAATACCAATCTTTAATCTCTTTTCACACGACAAGGGCTTTAGTAAATGATATGAAAATTTTTATTGTTGTTAAATGTTGAAATTAGAACGATTTTAGCTGCTCTAAAGCATCGTTCGTCAAAAAGGCTCTCCCTCATAGTAAAAGAAATATTCAATGTTAATCTTATGGGAATATTTAATTCTACCTTTTTATCTATGCTCTTTAATCAGCTGGATTAGACAGTTTGTCATTTTCACCACAGATGGCAACACTTAAAATTTTAAATACAGACTCTTTCATATCTAACCCTTTAACTTTTCACTGGCCTAAATACAGTGAATAAAGTCAACTAATTCTTGGTTCTAAACATGAATATTAAAATAATTTATGGAAATTATTACAAAACGAGTTTTGACCCTTAAATCTTAAAATGTTTCTTATTATCATTACAAACTAATTTTAGTTCCCAATTTAGCTTTCATTGCACTTTCTGACAAAAAGAGGTGTATTTTATCAAACACAACATGTAGTTAAAACCAATGAGGTTTATAAATTGCTCAATTTTTCAAGTAGTGCGGGTATAGACGGGGCAATATTAATGTGTAAAAGCTTAATGAGTAGGTTCTTATGAAGAAGTGAGAAAGTCGCTCAAAAAACACTCATAGTACCACTGTAATTTTCATTCAAGGATCATGCTGATTGGTTGAATGGAATCAGATGGTTTAAGAACATATTTGCAGAAGTTTGTTATTGTTTTTTATTTTGTGTAAACAAACAAATATACTTATTTTGACATTTAGAAGGTAAAAAGAACGCTTCCCGTGGCAATAAGGAAAAGTAATCCCACCATCAATGCTTAATTTTTCTCCGTTTTTCGACATAACTTTTTAACATGGGATGTCACTATTTATTCGGTTTTGTATACATTGGCAACACATGAGGTTTTAGGTAAATAGGTAAAGTCTAAAGACAAAAAAATTGAATTAAGTAAACCTAATATCTACACTGCGGTGCGGTGGCTATACGTTACTGACAGATGTTGCGTGGTTTTACTTGGTTTGGGAATTAAAATGTTAACTAATTTTGAATTTAGATTTAATATTGTACATGTCTGTACATATCTTTCATGGGTAGAACAAGATGCAGGGGTTCAATACATTGGATTTGACATATAGCTATCGTCACACCCAATCAAGGATTCAATATTAGATTTCATAAGAATCTATAATATTTTTTACAAGTCTGAGTTTTCTTAAATCTTCTATAAGTTTAAACTCATAGAACTATAAAGTAAATCACGATACGAATATAAATGTTTAATCAAACTGCAACAAAACCATTAATAGAAATAACTTCTAGACTAAATGAGAAATGGATTTAACAAGATTTTGACAAATTTGCCTGGTAGCTATTAAGCATAAAACTTGATATCTAGATACGTTAGAATGAACCAACTGAAGGTTATGAATTTGTGAAATCATTAATATCATTCGTTTAATAAACTGTACACACACCCCGTGCGAAGAACGGGTACTCAGCTAGTTATAAATAAACGAGAGCATCTGCACAAGAAAATAAACACAATGAATGAGCATGATGACAACTCTTTTATTAAACCTTCCCTCCTTAATTAAATATTTAATGTATATTAATGGATGGTGCTGAATGGTTTATGAAAGCTTTAACGGAGAGAATATTCCAAGTAAAGATTTTTTACGAATCATTAAACGCAACGTTAGCAGAGTGGGGTAAAACGTCCACAAGTGCCTTGGAAATATGCTGGAAATAAAAGTCGTGGCTAAGAGCTTTCGAGAGCATGCTCTTTAAAGATTGGCGGCTCAAGGGAAGATTGGGCATAATGGTTTTTTGGAAGATATTTTAAGCTTTAACAAAGAAATCAAACGTGTAACTAATGTTGAGACATACATGGTTAAAACATATTTTTAGGTGGTTTTCCCTAATTTTCCCTTTGTCTCCTTACTTAGTATGACTTCATAATTATATTTATTAATATTTATTTTTTAACCTAATATCCCTGTTTCTTTAGGATATGCTATTAAGATAAAAACCGAGGTAAGACCTAAACCCATGTTAATTTTTTTTTTATTTTGAGGTCCCCAGAATCAAAAAATACCATTCGTTCATTTCCATACATGTATAATAAATAATATATATGTATATATCTGTGTCCTTGGTACTAATAACTTTAGACAGGGACCTCCGATTTTGATGAAATTTGGTATGAAGGTCTATTTTGGTAACTGGTCTATTTTCATGAGTTCTCAATTTAGCCTATCGGGCTATGGGAACGGGGTTTTATGGGGTTTCGAATGGGTAAAAAATGTGGTTTTGGAATTTTTGGACCTAAACTTCAAAATTCAATAATTTTAACTAAAACCATTTAAAAGAGCTTAAAATACAAACAATTTGGTATTTTGAATTTTCATCGTGTTTACGTGCACTGGTAATGTATAGTTCGGTATCTACCCATAATGGCATCAAACATAAGTTACATCCTCGTTCCAATGGGTCTTATGAAATATAAAAATCCTGTTGCATTTTCCCTTGGTACGCAGGTCTACTACGACGGGGGTATTTAAAATTCCCTATGTAAAACATGAATTAATTACTTTTTAATTTTTAATTCCCATGTCGTCGATTTAACATTGAAACAATAAATTTTTACCATACAATATTCATGTAAGATTTTGTAGTAATTGTTTTGGGCCTACATTAAAAATACTATGTACTTTTTACTCCAGGATAGCTATAATTTATTTTCTAAAAGGTATAATGGTAGATATTAAAATGTTAGTATGCACATAGTCTTGTCATAATGTAATGGGAAACAAGTGCTATAAGTAATACAGTACAATGCGGGATTATTAATACAAAAACATTTGTTTCTACATCGACAACAGTTTGTAGACGAATTTCCCCAAGGCCTGCTTGACTTTACAACCCGAATCCTCCTCTCCCATGCTTTAACACCGAACCGCATGAAAAGGCGAGATTCCTGTGGGAGTGAAACTCTGTCGCATTTTATGGCTCCAGATAAGAGGCCCAAAGATTATCGGATTACGGAGATAAACATATCCTCTCTAAAACGCTCCACACGATCACAGAGTCACAGAGCGAGGGAATCTCGCATTCGCCATCTCTGAAAACAACGCTTTGAACAGCGCTTTACAACTGAAGTAACATCAGGTAACCTTGTGATGATTCACACGAGTAACATTAATGGAAATCTTGAATAAAGCGATTGAAAACTTACCTCTTGGATATTGATAACTTGTCGTTGCAGGGAATAAACTCTGTTTTCCTGGGGAAAAAAAGAATTTCGTTAATTTTGATAATAGGTTAGCACTACAATCTGCAAAATGTAAACGTAATAATTAAATGAATAAACTATGCTACACATAAAATTATTACGATGAACATAATTGAAGCAAGATATTAAAATTTCTTAAAATATTAAACCCTGCGCAAACAATACTTAAAATATTCAGAAATCCGAAAGTTTTATATTGTACGTTTAACAACATAAATTATGTCACCTAATTGCCATTTTGAAAACAATTAGAATGCTAGTCTATACTTTAAATTCTTAAAAATATATACGGCCTGTTTTCATTTTTTTATTTTATTTTAAAAACACTCTTATTTATCGAAAAAAGTCTCAATTTTAAAACAGTTAAGTAAAAATTGAACTGCTTAAAATGAAGGAAAACATAAACTTTGCAAATTTGATTATTTAGGAATATACCAAGTATTATACATGCTTAACTTGTTGTGTAGGTACTAAATGATAACTCAACTTACATATTTTTAACAAAAAATACTACATTGACACTTAGTGATGATTGCAATTTTAGGGCAATCATGTTGAAAATAAAGTTTCTCTGTCATTTTCCTGCTTTCAAAACTTTGGTCATTTAACATCTAGCTATGGATTTATTTACTAAGATATAAGCATTTTACTATCTGATGGAAGTGACATGGAAGGTATAGCACGATGTATGTATGAGTTGAGCGTGAGGCCTGTCATGCATTGGCGGTGATGGGGGGGGGGGGGGGGGGTAGACCGCTCGCTCGTCCGCCAAACGTCCGGCCATCCGAGGCTTATTGGACCGATAAATCCAGCGATCGCAACCGATACGCCAGATGGAGATCGGGTGGCGACTCATGTCTTGAGCCGATGGCAAAAAGTCCCCTGGGCTTGAGAAAAACTTTCATTCAGTGTTACATCTTTGTTACGATTTTCCTCAAAAAAAAAAAAAATAATTTTAGAGATTATGTGGAGATTAAATCTTTTGTACAAACTAAAATTTGTAAAACGATGATATTGAAAATATCAATAACTCCATTATTCCCTACGTGTAAATTGAATCAATAACAATTTTGCCAAATATAAAAATTATACAATTAATAATGGAGAACGAGTGGAGATCATGAATTGGACGTGGTTAGTCCAACACATTTAAAGATAGGTAGATCTTTACAGACTTATAATTTGTAAAATCAATTTAATTTACAGTTAGTTATACAAATATATCACTTACTGTATAAGTAATCGCGCCGGGAATAATTAGTGTACAATAAGTCGTAAAGAGCGTGATTGAACTTCTAAGATAAGAGGTATATTCTACTTTTTTACAAGTTAGTATATGAAAAAAGATAATAAAACATCGATCCAATATGATTATGCTCTTGTCAAGGAAAATAGTAACCAACGAAATCAAAGAAATCTTGACCTATACAGATGTATTGTATGCTGTTTCATGCAAACAAACACAAATATTTTAAATGTTCAATCGACTGAACTTGATAATCATTGATATGAAAAGAAGCAAAAGTGGGCATATAAAAACCTGACTTTCCTGCAGACACTTTTCCAGAGAAGGAGAAGATCAAATTTGATATTTTAATCTCCCCTTGATCTACGGCAATATTATACACTCCCACCTGTATAGTTGCAAATCAGGGGGAGCGGTAGCGCCGTATACCCATGTAAATGGTAGTATCTGATAAAACCATTAGGGGAGGGGCTGCAGGCAGAGATCTATGGGCTTGCCAGCGACGGCGCGTTCGGTTACAGGCTTCAAAGCAAACATTCTATCATTGTCAGGTTTATTGGAAATGATAAATCTTCCGCCGCCACAGCAGAGTGGTCGAATCCACTCCTTTCTTGCTTTCAAATAATGGCGTCCGAGTTTTGGGTGTGATTTAGATTTGTAGGAATGTTCATGTGATAAGAAAGAGGAAACGGTGATGCAATTCCATTTAGAAATTTTATATTCGATATTTCTTTTTATTTGGGTAGTTCTTATATGAATGATCCTGTTTAATTTGTACTGGCTGACACGAAGAATGTAGTCTATAAAGGAATTTATCACAAATATTTCTAAAAATTCTACCTTATTTATTAAAAGCCATTTTATTTTTCCTAACAGAAATTGATAATAAAATATAATTATCTATTAAATACTAAATAATAATAAGTTAATGAGAATTTACCTTCCCACAATAAAAACGACTCAAATACTACACTATGTAGACTATAGAAGAAGAAAATTTCGTTTAAAAAACGAAAATAATGTACGATTTTTGTGTGCATTAAAATAGTGTAAGAATTATATACTGTATACGTAAACCTATGCTCAATCTTAATTTGTTTTGACATGCTTGATTTATATTTCCAAACAAAAATACTAATATACAGATCAATATTATATTTTTCTCAAAACAATGTCCTACAGTAGGATATTTTCTCATGATAATAAACAGCATATACTAGCATTTTCTACAATAGTTTTAAGACTGAAAGAAACCCTATAAACCAACTGATTTCCCGTTCAACTGCACCAAGCCAAGATTGCACATTATGCGCGCCCACGGCAAGGTCGCCGCGCCGGCGAGGATGTCACAGCTGGTATCGCCGCTTATCTAAAGCGCAGGCGCGGTGCAAGGCCACGCCCACCGGTAGGCGCATGCGCCGTGAAGGCCGCTGTCGCAACCTGTCCGCACTATGTCACTCACGTGGCTGATATAATTGAATAAACCAATTATCTTCCGCCTACACCCATTACACCCGACGCCCAGCTGTCCCAGGCGTCGCGCATGGCAATTGACTTGCCAGCTAATTGTTTCCCGAAGCCATGACGGATTCGGATATTCTATTCAAGAACACAAGAATTTCATTATCGTATTTAAATGTTTATTTGATTGTTTGTGGAATTAGTAAAAAGTGAGATTGAAAGATGGTGTAAATAAATGGCAAGCTACCTAGAATGTGGTATTTCATTTATAAATAGGTAACATCATTTAAACGATCTTATTATAGTTTTCGTATGGAAAATCACGAATTATATCACGAATTGCAATTAGTCTGTTTTTAGACAAAGGCAAAACGCACTTTTTAACTCATTTCCTTCAAAGGTGATAGCCTTAGCTGTTTGCATTTTTGTTGTTTCTGTGGGGTTTTATGAGTGCGCCATTTAAAATAAGTTAATTAAACACTTTAAAACTAAAAAAAATAACATTAGTGGTAATATATATTTACATTTACAAAAATGAAGAAGTTATAATAAAAATGAAAGACCAATATATTTAGGCCTAAACCAAAATAATTTTCATAACGAAAGCCGATTTAAAATATCCCTTAGAAATTCATTCATTGTTTAATCTATCAGCATTATTTCTACTATAATACTATTGTATTATGTGAACTAGTTTAAATGCAATCTATTGAGTATATGGGCCAAAATGCTGTACAATATGCCAATACCAATGTGTTAATCGAATATCGTTTACCACAGCGAGTTAAGTTTGTTACTGACATAATCTCATATTGTCACTGTTTACATTATCCGCTTAAATATTGTCAAGTATTGGATTTAGATTAGTAATGTTGCTGATGGAAATGGTAAATACAGATGAAGTTAATAATATCATTGTTATACACAAATTATTAAACGTATTTTGAAAAGAACTAACAAAAGCACTTTCTTATATGTTCATTATCCAGTTATATCACCTAGTTAAAAAATAAAACTTTCCTACGTAAAGTTAACCCAAAATAAACTTGTATAACGTGACAAGTTATAGTTTTAAGCAAGTATATTGTATGAGTAGGGCCTATTACTACTCAATGAAAAAATAAATTATCACTAATTTAATACTATTGTATAAAAATAGACAATCAATTAACATGTTGGTCGATTTAAAAACTTAACTCTACACTTTCTTTTTAGTAACTAATCATAACACGAGATGCAAAATCATCTATTTTCAGATAAAACAAACATTAGAGAACAGAGAATAGGTTTACGTGGAAAATATCGCGTATCTAACAAAAAGAGAAACCATGAATATTTATAGAAGAGTGAGCTCATAAAACAAAAATACACTGGCTCACTGGCCAAGTGCAGTCAGTCAAGATTGCATCAGTTGCAGGCACGGCTGGCAGCCCGTCGTCGCCCGCGGGCTTGCATAAACCCTCGCCCATTGTGTTGTGTTATCCAAATATGGCTAGTGTTGTAATGATAATTTATTGGACGGATCAGAATAAGAAAGTATGAATTATTCTATTTAATTACAAATGCAATTTTTATTGATAAAACTTTTCTGTATAGTTTTTTTTAATATAACATACATAAACCAAGAAAACTTCATTTACGGTATACACATCTTCTTTAAATAATATTTTGCACAAGCAATAGTAAAAAAGGAATGAAAAAGAGTTGGTTATGTCTGAGAAGTAAAGGCAATGCGGCAAGACGCCACAATACCAGAAAAGCAACGAAAACAGAGTCGATGTGTCTGTATCTCAAGGAAACAATTCTTTGAAGAAAATGTCATTTATTTTCCTCTTAGACGCTGCGTTAAATTTACTTTTGTATTTTTATCTGGAATATCTTGTCATGTCATACCTCTTTCTACTTTGATTTCTTTGTTATTTAACTTTTAGTTATATGAAAAATGTAATTACCTAAATCTTCTATTTCATCCTGTCTGTGGCAATTGTATGTAATTTTTAACTATGAAAGAGATTAAAAAGATTAACTACATAAATATCTGTCTTAAATTTTTATAAGATTTTTTGTTTATTATTTCCTAATTGGTTAGGCCTATAGATTATTCGAACAATAATTTTAAATACGTTTTTAGGTAGCCTAAGCCAGAATATTATTAAGCGGGACATATAGCGGGACATTTGAGTAGGTGTCTAAATTTATTGTTTTATTTACATATATAACATTATAAACATAAATATGAAAACCCAGTTTCTGAAAATAACGGTTTTGAAAGGAAACTGATTGTGTCTATTTGTAGGAAATGTCGCTCATTTTATAAACGGTTTTTTTTTCAAATGGCAAAACATACTGTTACTAATATAGAAATAGATCACACTGAAACAGGCTTAACACTTCATAAATTTAAGTAACTAAAGCAACTACATCCACTATAAATAAACAATTTACCTTTTCTGGCAAATGACCATCCAAACCTGGCAAATTAAAGTAGCACTAGGTTTTTTTTTACACTTTAAATGATCAGTTAGTGATAATATCGAAACAATTTATGTTTATTTAGCAGAACAAACAATCTATTCGATCTGTACGACTTTTGATGATCGACGCCTGGTTGGAGGCTAATTAACCGTACACAACGAGCGAGGTTATTCGTCTTGGTGCATTCGATAACGTGTTTTGTCGACATCAAAGGGCTCATATCGTTATCGGCAGATTTACGATCGTTTGTTAATTCTCTGTATAACTTGAGTTATATGAACTGTATCAAGCAAAGTACAAGAGATCTCTGCTGGTTATGAGTTTTATTACATAATTGTATTATAAATAGTAGACTACATATTTCTTGGTTTAAATTGATGCTTCATTAATAATTCTAAGATTCAAATTCGAGTGAGATTGCACTGGCATGCAGCTGTTACATTAAAATACGTTGAAATCAAGAACATACGTTGGAATGTGTTTTTTTTTTTTAGTTTACCTCTTCGATCAAACACACTATTTATTGTTCCAGATCAAACAATAAATTGAAACTTGTTTTATGCAAAGTTAACAAAGTTAACAAAGTTTTATGCAATAGCAACATAGACAATATAATTTCATGGAAAACTTATTTCAGCTAATAAAATCTTCTAATATAGTATATTTGGTTGGTTTTACATGTAACTGTTAGGATATAATTCACTTCTACAATATACTGTTATGTTCAAGAGTAAATATTTATTAAATAGCTCCACATTAATGAAAAATTCCTGACAAACTACAACCACACGGTTCGAAAATGAAATATTCAGTGTAAATCGGTCAGTGCTAAATATATATTATTTCCCTCTATTTTAATGTCAAATTGCTAATAAAAAATTAAATAAGATTTATATATAAGTTC
This sequence comes from Neoaliturus tenellus, assembly GCA_030545055.2. NCBI lineage: Eukaryota > Metazoa > Arthropoda > Insecta > Hemiptera > Cicadellidae > Neoaliturus > Neoaliturus tenellus. The sequence continues at coordinate 207,528,931 of CM061533.1, read as the reverse complement.
AGTTTTTAATAATTTATTACGGTAATAATTTGCTATACAATATTGCCCAGCAATATTGTAAGCAAAAACTGCATTACAAATTAATTTATATAAATCAACCTTCAGTAATAAGGTATGCTTTGTAAAAAATACAGCAATGCCGTGTTTATTCTCTTTCATTAACTGGCTTTCAACCCCTGGTTACAGGTTAGCCTAATGAAACTTTAAAATAACTATATGTATTAAAATAACTATTCAACTGCTAGCATACGGTAATGCTATAGTAAAAGTAATTCAATACATTCCATTTTTAAATTTGATTGAATACTTAGCAAACCTAAGAAACACAAAATTTATATTCTCAAAAAAATATTAAAGTAGCTACAAGAAATAATTTCACTTCGAAACAACACACAATTGGCTGATGTGTTCCCATTTCAAAATGAACAAATAAGCTATCAAGAAGGAAACATTTGTTCATAAACGAGATTTAAAAAAAAAGGGTCTCATTATCATCCAGCACCTACATTCGCCCCCATGATTCAGCTGTGTATGTAAATGGACAGCCCCTATATAAGGGTCCTCCATGAGGGGGTGGGGAGGGGGGTGAAACACTGTGCGGGGGGGGGAGGTCAGTGACCACCGTGCACGCGGCGGCCCATTAGATACTAATCATGGGGTCTATTCCACTAAACGAAGAAGGGTATCTGACCAAGAAACGTTAAACAAAAATAATGATTGAAAAACAAAAATTTTCAAAGAAAATTTAAATTACTTTTAACCTTAATTCTGATTGGAAAACTTATAATAAATTACAGAGTAGTACAAAGCTTAACTGGGTTTATAATCCGCGTTCAAAAACTAGGTCATGCAGCAAAAGGCTCTATCTTTAATTTAAAATTACTCCCCCCTTTTATCGGACTTCTAAATAAAGCTGAAAAAGTGGAGCAGGTGAAATACTGCACGTTAAATTTTTTACCCGGGAGACACTCGATTTTGACAGCCTCTGTCGGCAGCTGCTGAAACTGATGGGTGCTTAGGCTATGAACATATTCAATGAATAGCATATATTAATTAAAGGCCTACTTTCCGCGACCAAATCTCCTTCCTCACCATCATCTACCTAAGTCTTGGGTCTCACATGTGATGAAGTGTAGCAGAGTTTCTTTATCCACAGTGTTTAACAACAATAAATATTGTTTGTCGCCCTCGGTATGCTTGTAAACAATGCGAAACGTATTCAGGGATAGTTTTAGCAACGTCCACTAAGACTAACCCTTAGCCCTCTCTTGTCATCGATTTGGTAAAGAAATTAATAAAAATTCTTTTTTTTTAGACTTTTAACTAGTTTATTTTTTAATTTTTATTTATTTATTTTTTTAGAAAATGAATTTTTTAACAAAACGTTTTTTTTTTAGAAATTAGTTGGAATTTCTTCGAGATAAATTTTGCATGGAAGTAAGGAATCATTCTTTACATTAAATAGTGTCAGAGTTTCGTTTTAAAATACAGTTCAATATGATTTGTAATATTTTGAAAGTTTGGAAACCAATTACAGTAAACAAATTTGATCTTGTGTTTTTTCGTAAAATGCTCATATGTGAGTAGGCCTACTTTTGTTACATTTAAAAATATGTAAAATAAGTATATTGTTTAGCATAAACATCCAATTATAACGCAAGGCTGCTTTGGATGTTTTAAATGCAATTTCATTATAATAATAATTGGAATACCATGTACTACCGGTGAGTAACACCAGTAAATATGTGTTGGTCAAATTAATGTTTGCGCAGCTTTAATAACATTGCCTCGCTTTTGTATAAAACTGCGTTTTGCTGATTGTGGCTTTGTACTGATAAGCTTTAATAATTATAAATTAGTTAGAGACCCTGAGTCACGTAATGATAAGGTTAATTGCTGGGGAATAGGTTCACTTATTTGTTTACGAAATAAATTTAAACTACATTTTCCAATGTTTTTATTACATTTTATTTAGTTCTACTTTTTAATACACCTACTGCAATAAATATTAGACCTGCATTGTCTCTAATTGCCTTAATTACTTTTAAGGTTTAGCAATAAACACAATAAATATTAATATGATGAAAGTAATACACAATAATTTTAGTTCAATCTAATCTGAATTACAGTTGGTATAGTCATGTTTTAATTTAAAGTTTAAAAGTTTTACTAACAAAAATAGTATAATAATAAAAATTCTTTAAAGGAGATATTAAACTTTAATTTATTTTTAGAGAAAACTAGAGAGCTACGGCTATATTTATTAAAAAAAGGATTTACTGATTAAGAAACATAAACATTTTGTAATGAAAGCAATAAACCAGTTTTTATTAAATGGACTCTATGATGTTGAAAAGTTTATTTTACATTCCCAAAAAAGTTACTTTTGAAACTAATATTTTAATATCGACTAATCGTCTTGAATTCTTCTGAAAAGGCACAAATATTTAAAAAATGTCTTTATTGTTTTATTATTTTGCGTATTCCATGAGGTAATTATAGTTTTCAAGTTGTAGTCTTATTTATTTTACAATATATACATTAAAAATAAAACAATTAAATCTGCCATTGTCGGATTAGGCTGACAGTGAATTTCACTGCATATTATATGAATTTGGTTTAGTTGGATATTCAGTTGGAAGGGTAATTGGGGATAGCTGCCTCATAATATATTAATGACGGGTCATTTCTATTCACCGTTCCATGTAGGTTACGGTTTTCGACCCAGCACAAACAGTAAATCTGCTATAAAATATCCTAAAATAAATAAAATATTTAGTATTTTCGTTTTTGTATTTCGAATGAGTCATGAGTAACTCTATTATTTTATAAGAATGTGAAACCAAATTTCAACATTAACAACAATTACAAACAATATATCAAAACATTTATTTGAAGAACACATAACAAAATATTCCGCAATAACTTAAGTGTGTTCTTGGGTAAATGATATTTTGTTGTTATAACATTTTAATATTAATAGAGATGTTTTTGATAGGATGGAAAATATTTTATATTCAATGAGTAGCACAGATAATTAATTAAAAAAAAAATGTATTTGAGCTTAAGATTATACCTATTTAATAGTTTAATTTTTCATCTCCCTACCCAATTACATTGTAAACTAATTAATAGTTTTTAAATTGACTTACATCCAACAATTTTAATATATGTTCTTTGCGATTAACTTTTATTAAATTAATTTTCCTATTTGTTTTAGTCATACAATGGCAAAAAACCTTTAATTTTAGTATTTTTATGGAGAACAAAAGATTTCTTTATACTCTATCGCATTGGTGAAAACAAACAAAATGTTAAGCATTGAGAGAAAAACAGAGCCCTTGATTCGTAGGTTATACGAAACGTGACAAAGGAACCAGGCCGAACCTACAGAGTTCCATCAACAAGTAGGGCCAGAGGGGGGAGTGGCAACGATTTTCAAGAATTTATCATGTTTATTCTGTCACGAAAGTTACACGCATGGTAAAGGATAGATAATGTTTGAGCGTTTAAATAATATATTTTCAATATATTTTTATTGTGAAACTGAACTCTAAATTCAACATGATTGAAGGTTGCTACTTTTATTTAGTAAGGAAAGTAGATTGGTTGGAAGCTGTTATATGGAAATTAAAACTTAGTTTGTATAGGGTATAATGATTAAATGATTAAAGAGGAAACTTAACTATAATCTAGAAACAAGGATTCAAACGGTTTTAATAGATGTGGTATAAACATATTTCAGTAGAATTGGAATGATTCATTTCGAAGGTGATGTTTATTTCGCTATGCAAAAACAGTAGGAAGTTATAATCATGAATTTTGCATTAGTTTGTTGTTTTATAAGATTATATTATGTCTTATTTAAAACAACTACGATTAAATCTTTAAAATTTACATTAGACTGTCACAAATTATTTTATTAACTGTTCACGCAAATATTCATTACTTTAAAGTTATTTGCAATAAAACTTTATTGAAATTTGGTAAAAAGAGTTCAAGAAAACATAACGTCTAACATTGATATGAACATTGAATTGGTACGCCTATAATAATAGTTTGTAAGATGTTTTCAAATCGTGCAAGAACAAAGTAAGGAAGAGAAAGTGGATTTACGCAACAAATTAGCTTGATTCATCGCGCAATATTTAAATATCGTTGCTAACTAACGTCATTTAAGGAAGATAAATGATTCATTCGAGAAGAAAACTACTGTTATAAATCATCCAAGTAATCTTTATCTTGCTGATTTTCTAATTAATTCACTAATGCTTAATTTATTGCATACATTTTAGAAATACTGTACTACATCCTTTTAATGCATGGCATTTAAACACATTAAATATTAGGGTAGTTATAAAACTTAAATTGTTACCGAGAAGCGATTAAAATCTTGAGAACACACAAGGACACAGAGGAAATGAGTGATTGTCGAAGTTTACGCCAAGTGTTTGCTTCAGGTTTCAAGTGGGAACTTTTCCACTTAAGAGTCTCAAACCGAACACACACGCCGGCAATGCTTATAAGAACAGCCCGACTGGCAAGGGCTTAATTACAAATACTTTTTGAACAAAAAAAATTGTTTATCATTTTTTATATAAATTTACGTTGACATAAACATTTTACAACAAAATTGTATTTTTCATGTTCAAAATACTGCAGTATATTTTGTTTGTTAATTTCTTACAAAATAATCTTCATTTTCTATAGTTTTTTTTTAAGTTTTTCGATATTATAGTAATATTAGTGTACTTTCATATTGTAAATTATGTAAAACAAATGCTTGTTAATCATAACTGAACACAAATTAAGAAACAGAATTTCTAAAAATCTGGATGAATATTTAACAATGAAAAACAGCAAATGTAGTCTCGTACCTTAAAAAAATAGGACATAAAAATTTAATTACAAACTGAATTTGACATAACTTTGCTAAACGGCCATATTCATATCATAAGTTATTATTTCAATACAAATGCTGTAGTATATTCGCCACATTTCGTCGTGGCTTATGTTACTAGAGCAGCAGCAGCAATTCTATTCTAGGCTCAACTGATGGAGACGTGAGAGACAGCTAGGCCTTGAGGGTATCGATCTGAAGGGGTTGTTTTAATTGCATGTGAGGGAGGTTTCAGTTATGACCGACAGCTTCGCTTACCTTACTGTTGCGGGTAACATTTAGTTGGCACACTACTATGTGGAGATGTTTAGTTGGTGGTGATATAAAACTTTAGGCTACCCTCTAGGAGCTTTAGGTTGCAATTATCCTAAGTTAGGGGTTTCGGAGATATGGTTGGCACTAATTTTATGTTATGTTTTCGATGTAAGAACGAATTCTACTCTAGGTAATTTTTTTAAGTAGGCCCTATTTCGGAATACTGTGCCAAACAAAAATGTAAAACTCTTTCAATTTTTCTGATTTATACCTTGACAAATGGTAACTATTATTATCAACATGACTATTGAAGTAAAATTAGGAGGAATAGCTCCTTTCGATAAAAATTACAGAATAGTGGTAAGACGGGAAACTCTTGATAGTAATTTCGTCAATTTGGAAATTATTAAAATGGATCGAGATGAATTTGGATCTCATTTATCAATCGGAATCCACCCGACGCTCGCGCAGTTCGCTATGCATCACACCGATAGACAGCGAGCGTGTGTTCCCGGTAATGCTCATTTTGCAGTGTTCCTTCCATGCGCATTGTTGCGGTGATCCAATGCTGGTGATGTTGTTTGTGCTCGCGTCGCGCCTCAAAGCTACGGGCTTATCGAACAATTTACAGCCAGTGGGCGCGATCAGAGGCGTCTTTGCCGCTTATCCGGTAATGAACGACCAGGGTCGTCATTATTCGTTTATAATTTATCCACCTGGATTTTGAGAATTTATGATGATTTCTGTATGGAATGCTACCGATGCATATTAATAAAACATTTATGACACAACACTTTTCAGGACATTTAAAACGAATTCAATTTATCCATGAGTTTCAGAGAAATATAATAACTAAACGTTCTTTGTCTATTATTAGATTGTAATGGCTTACACGTTTGTAAATTAGCTAGGCCTATGCTAAAAAAATTAAGGATGGTTTAATTCATTAGATTGAAAATAATGAAACTAGATCAGTACAGCTAAATAACCAATTCTAGTGAAGAGGATTTTGTTGGTTTAATACTAAGTAATTAAAATAAATTAATATCAGTTCCAAGATTCATTAAAAATTTTTATAAGTTTTCAAACCACAATTCAAGAATTTGAAATCGTTAATTTGCTTAAGAATGCATTTGTGTTTCGATTCAAACAACGTCATTAATGGTCTGGCTTGATTGTCATTTGATGCTAAACTTTATTTCTTTTCGCCACAATTTATTAGTGTACTACGAATAAAATTAAAACAAAGTTATTAAGAAAGAGCGAAATATAGCAATAAATAAATTAATGCAAAGACCACCTATGCAAAAATACAATCTAAGCCAACGGTGCCGGCATAGAAGTGACTGGCTTTTAACACAGGTGACCGTCTTGAGGCGTGATCCAATAACTTTGTTGATTGGAAGTTATGGATCCCCGGTCGCCGTCGTTGTCGCCAGTTGCGCGACGCGACGACGGGGACGACGCGACGGCGACGCGATGGCGACGTGACGATAGCGCTTATCGCCTCCTGATCTCCTGATCACCGCCGTAGTGCAGTAGTGGTAGTGGTAGTGGTAGTGCATCAGTGCGCTTGATTTACCGCCGACACGGCGCTTATCGCGCTCACCATATACTGCTGGAATTACAGTGTTGGGTCGCTTTTGATTTAATGATTGTTGAGAAACTGTAATATTCACGTAACATTATCTGGATTTAGGGAGAAATAAAACATTGAAAACTTAAACGGCTGTTTTTGTCATATTGTAATAGTTTCAAAAATATTGAATGAGTTGTAAAAGTACCATGAGAGTTATCAACTCAAATTATTCGAAAAAACCTTTCATAGAATTACTTTACTGTATTTGTTTGAATTTTTAGATTACTATAGGCTTTTTATCATTAGCTGGTATTTGAATTTCATATAGGCCTACAGTTATTTTACTGTAATACAGTTTGTAAAAATTCATAAAATTTACAGCGAAAAACATTAAGAATGAAAGGAATATTAAAAAAAGTTATTCCATAAATCGAATCTCATCACATCGCCTCCATAACATTGGTTGTGTAGTAAACCTCTTCACACCTAGTATACAAAATTGCAGTTTACACATTTTTTTTCGAAATTATTTTGGGGTTCAGGAGATTCTATTTTGTTAGTAAATATGTTTTTAGTTAATTATATGGCCTAAGCCTTTCATTTAGATAAAAAATAAATACCTATGGTTACAAAATATGTGTTGTGGTTGGTATTAGGAAATTTTCGTTGCCTACTATTCAAAGTTACATTATTTGCATAATGTCCACTAATGTTACCACTAAGGTCCACGCCAATCTGTAGTTTTTAGTTTCCTTATCCCAAATTAGAATGGTGGCCACAAAAATGTTGCCAGCTATAACGTACACATGTAGAAAAACTGCAGATGAGGTAACAACTTAAATGTTTTCTTTATCTGCATGGAAGACACGCTTGTGGAGGTAGGCCTATAAATTTTCACTCACTGAAACTTAAATAGTGAAGAAATCAATATAATTTTTTTATTAAACTGTAGCCTAAGCTTAGAATGATGGTGAAATATTTGTCTGGCCAATTGTAGCAAGTGCCTACAATTGTGTCCACGGAAGCTGACGTCATTTTTACTACCGCTGGAACGTACAAGCATTCAGAAGTGTACCAGTAGCTTAATGTCATACTAAGGCAAAGTTTTAACACATTTTTGGTTTCAGAATATGAATGGGATAACGAGTCTTCAAAAATGCTTAGCCTCTAACGTGTTTTAAGGAAACATGACTGATCGAATGGTGAATTTAAGTAAATTGACAAGAAATTCTTTTTACAAATTTAATATAGTAGTTAAATCAAAGCGTACATGACATCTCTACTAATAATAACATAAATAATTAGAATGTCTCATTAAATTAGTTTTTCAGGGTTTCGTTATTTAACATCACAACTAAATAGTTAATTATCAAAAAATTGTTCCTTTTTGTTAAAAACTGAAAATAACTTAATCCAATAAAGGTATTTTAAACCCCAACTTAACAATACCAGCTAATTGAAACAAAGAACAGGATTCGTCTAGAGATAAAATAAGAGAGGATAAACTGGATAAAAGTATAAACGGAGACAAATATTTAGAGGTCGGGCGCCATTTTTTACACAGCGCTCGTAACCGGCCCGGTTTGTTCTCATGTAGCGTCGCGCAATGTTTCTTACTTACCGAAATGATTTCTTTTCCCCTGGGAAAATGGAGTTAGCGACTATAAAACCCAGCTGAAACCCTTTTAAAAAGCACTAGTTATAGACCATGCTTATTCAGATCCGTTTTGAATTGGGGGCGAGCGGTGAACTACAATCATCTACTCTGCTGAAATATAGAAGTTTAGTTTTACTATAATTATGCTTTTAATATAGAACTATTATTCATCTGTGCATAAGTAAATTTGGCTATTGTTACAAAAAGGTATACAAATTACAAACCCAAATTGATTCAAGGTCATTATCACTTGTAACAATTTATTTTAACTCAACACAATACAATCAAATAAATAAAATATATGAACTAGCAAAAAAAAAAAAAAAAAAAAAAAAAAAAAAAAAAAAAACCCTACTATTAAAACATTATAATTTACCTTTTTTAGGTTAGAGACATCCTGGTATCTCAAAATGTAGAAAAAAATGTAATTAAAAAATTTTTTAACTCAAATAAACTTCAAATATTTTATTCATACTGTCCATTTAACACGGCATTGCTTTTTTAAACACGAGAATGGAAGTGATAATTAATATTAAATTAACATGGAAATCCTTACCAATTTCATCGCAGTGTTATTATGTAGATTAGTGACATTGCTTATTTATATTTAATTAAAGAGTAATCTTCTAATGGACGGTTCATTGCTATCCTGTTTAATAATTCCTCACCCATCATGGAAAACCAGCGAACAAGTGGAATGTTGGCGTTTTGTGATATTTTTTACTGGGCAAAACGGAGTTCTTTTCAGAGAAATACTTTTTACATTCACACGTATAAATTAATTTTCGACTTGTATGTTATAATCCTTAATCTACATATAAAACAAATACTGTGCACGTAGTTTTTATTTTTATTTTAAGGTTATAACGTTTTATTTGAATTAGTCATCTATAAGCTCCAAAGTTTGAAGAGAAAAATATGTTTTCGGAGAAGGTCTTAGCATGATTAAGTACATCCAGCGATATTTTGTAGCATAAACCATCATGTTTATGAACATTCATAAGATACTCTAGAATCCCATATAATAAAATACCGATAGGGATTTAAATGTAATTAAAAATTCTTTGAAATAAAACTTACTAAAATAAAAAGAATTTATTATTAAAAAAAAAAAAATGCCCACAAACAATAAAGTACAAAACAAGAGACATGGAATTAGGGCTCCACATGGGCAGAGGACTTTGGTGGAATAGGAGCCCCCAGTCCAAAATAAAAAGGCACAATATCCGATATGTTTTAGGTACTTAAAATGGAATACATTATAAATTCGGTGATAAGAAGGTAAATAATACTACAATATTAAGTAAGTAAAAATAGGGTTCACTCTTAAAATCGGATATTAAAGTGTAAATCACTGATGGTTTCCTTGCTGACTTTATAAATAATATAGTTTGGGGAGCCAGTTACTAGTTTCGGTTCACAGAAGCGAACATCCTACATCGCGAAATCTTGTAAAAAAAATAAAAAAAACTTTATAAGAATTTTATATCAATACAACTAACTTAAAGACAAGCTTATCTAAACAAATTATACTGGACATCGAATTTCACTGCACTGAATGATAGATAATAAAAAAACCTGCATACAATAACCCGGATAATGTGAGGAAAATTGTTTGAGCTCCCAATAATTTATTTAGCCATACATTTTCAAGCTAACAGTCACTTGTGAAGAATTTAGTTAGGTTTCATGTTCACAATGGTAAAATCGAAGACTTAACTTCTACAGTTTCCTGAATTTTAATGACAAATAATAAAGGTCATAAGCACCGTGCCGGCGATAAATGAATTAAGCTCGCTACGGAGTTGATCGAGAGGCGACGTCGAGGCGACAGCGACCGTGATCCATAAATTTAAATAAACAGACTCATTGGGTTATGATTTCATTTCTAATTTTTTATATATGAAATTAGCTTTTTAAAATGGAAAACACATGATTAAATTACAAAATATGTTATCTACGTTGCAATACACACAAACAATATTAAAATACCACATCATGAAGATGTACATTATTAGACGACATTATTAGACGATTATTATCATAATATTGTAGATAGAATTTAAAAATGTTTAACCCGAAACAAATTCTAAACCGTATTAAAAAGGAGTAAGGAAAGGGACGAGGTTAGTCTTGGATGAAAAGCGCTGTGACAGCGCTTCGTGATAAATATTAGTAAGAACAACATCAAGGAGGGCCAAACACGCTCTTGCCAGCTTTTATTGCTTCAATGTCAATTCTGCGCTGCTCACTAGGCGAGGAACCGTTGTGAAAGGCGCTTCACATGGTTGCTATTTTAATTAAAAACATGCTCCCTACTGCCTTAAATGCGATATGTTTGTTTAACCTAAATAGTATCAGACTGGTAGATTTGAACTTTGTCTAAGAATTATGCTTTATCTTTGTAATTGGTATGGATAGAAGTTTAACACTTTCTCTTCTATTTACTCCCTTTTTCTAATTTTGACACTTTGTTCTCGTAAGTAATAGTAAAGGACAACGAAATATAGGAAGTGTTGAAACGTCTTGTAAGGATGAACCTTAAAAATATACTATTTACACAATATAATATACCGGAACGATAAGTTTGTTTAACTATACCATGGTCGGGATATTGTGATTCTCGATAAAACCCCTAATGTATTACTTTAATAAACCAGAGAAATGTAATAATAAAAGTTGTGAATGTGTGATGGTATTCATGAGGATTGTAAAATGTATTTATCGATAATGTAAAAACCTTTTCCAGGAAGCAAACTCAATCTGTCTTTCATTTTCTGTTACACTTTATTTAGTCAATACAATAGTTTTTCATTTATCCCCCCCCCCCCACCTTTTAAAAGTATAGTGCAACCAACATTTTTTTAATCCTTGATATGTCGTATACTTATAACGCAAAACGCAACTTTCATATGGCAAGGTGATTAAATTCATCACCTTAATTTCACTACAATTGGTACTCAAAAAAGTTCGTAACATAGTTTAATTTGTATAAAAATCTGAATCCAAGGTAGCAAACCAGATTGTGTATTAAATTCTGTGAATCGTTTATCTTCCTACGCCTAGTTAAAGAAACTCTTCTTATTAAAACTTGTATTGGAAACTTTTGCTATTAAAGCAAAACCAAAATGGAAATGATTTGTTAAGTATCTTTTGTGAACCAATATTAAAGCAATACTGATGTAAAGAGAGGAGGTTTTTAGCTTAACCACTTGAACCAAAGTCCGATTTTTTGTGTCCATCAGTCTGTGTGTGTGTGTGTGTGTGTGTGTGTGTGTGTGTGGTGGGGGGGGGGGGGGGTGAGGGGGGGCAGCCACGCCCTGACCAAATGGCACCTTCACATTACAGTAATTGACTTACTCTTATCAGCTAGCGTGCACGTTCTTATCACTAAACCACGTCACCGCTTCACCAAGGTTTGTCAAAGCGATAAGACTCATCCAACTCATACGCTGTCAGGGGGGCCAAGTTGCGTGTAGTGCTACCTTAATAGGCCTAATGTTTAGTTAAAAAAATATTCCTGATTAATTTTATGTTTTTTTTTAATAAATCTTTTTTTCTTTTACTTGGTTGCAAAGGTCTTTCTTTAAAATTTTATGGATTAACTATGTATGTAACTATGTATATATGTATTAATATGTATACAGTCATATGACTACAGTGGTTCTATGAGTATTTCAGTAAACAATTAAATTCAATAAACATAATTTTTTTAGCTGGAACAGCTAAGCGACTTATTTGAAACATAGGTGTTTAACACCTTATTAAAAGAGAAAGAATTGAGTTATTTAATAAAAACATTGTTGTGGACTGAAGATTTGTGACAAAAAATCAAGATCAAAGAGACCAAAAGGTTAACGTGTTTGATGCTGTATTTCATTACTTCAGTAAGACTAACTCACTTGGTGGTGTGACATAGCTTTGAATAAAGAACCTTTGTACAATCAAAGGGCTTTTACGCTTCAATAACTATAAGGGTGTTTTTATTTTATTTTACAAACTTAGTTCAAGATATTAAATTGTTGTTGACAATGCCACTTAGTCAAAGTACCAAGAAAATTATACTTTGGTTATACTCGTTATTTTAATAAGGCAAAATGAACGAAAACCGTTGAAAACTGTATTTTATAAATGCAACGCAAAAGGTTTATAGTACTAAACTAGCGTTTAAAAACGTAAGGCTGATATCGGTACAGTACATTTAATTAATACTTGTATTTGTTCCATATTCATTTGTGTAATAACGTGGACAAATAAAATTAATTTGTCCATCTTATTTATTTATTTATTTATTTTATTATATATTTAGTGTTGAATGGAATCGCTTGCTTACTTACTTACCTTACCCCCTCGCGGCCCTACTTTCCATGATGAGCTTTGGCCTCCGTCACAATTCGTCTCCATTCTTCTCTATTCTTTGCTGTTTCCCTCCAATTCCTAATCCTCATTTTCTCAGGTCATTCTCTATATCCTGCATTCATCTCCTCCGAGGACGACCCCATTTCTTATTCCATGCGTTTGTCCCTCCATTAACAATCAAAAGCATCCTTCATTTTTCCATCCTCACCACGTGACCGAGCCATTTCAACATCATTGACTTTACAGTTGGTTGCTCGAGACGTGAGACAGCCCGCCAGAATTTGTGCTTCATATGGGCAGGTTGACTCTCATGCAACAAGACGTGGAGTAATCATTATCATGATATACAGTAAAATCATTACTATGGTCTTCATTTCAAATTCAGCCTGTTAAACTGCGAATGTATTAATGTACAGCACAAATTTTGACGGGCTGTCTCACGTCTCATGCAACTAACTGTACTATTCTGACATTATCATCTCTCTTAATTACCTCCTCCGATTCCCTATTTATTCTCATAAATCGCTTACATTTTTAAAATCTAGATCAATTGCGTTAAGTCTTATTAATTCATGAATTTAAATTGTAATATTTATAATTGCGTCATATCTCAGAAAATAATGAAAATCAAAAAATAATTACAATAAACTACAGTTTCACTACTCATGGACTATTAAAATTGAAGGATTTATTATAACTTCTCATTACCCATTTCCATGAAGACATTGGCTAATAAATTAACAACACACGTTAACAGAGTTCCAAAATATATAAAGGAGTCCGACGTAGAGTAATATTGCTTTAAATTATTCTTGGCAAACTCCACCTACTATTTAGAACCTTGATCTATTTATTTTAGTACGACGGTACATCACAAGTCCAAAGCCAAAATAAATGAATTTTTCGAGGGTAATAATATTAACGTTTAAAAAAAATTGTGATTATTATTTTTTTAAAGAATACAGTAATCTAAAATGAAATAAATAGCTACACTACAAGTGACAATGTTTTTTGTCTATTATTTAAACAAATTTATACATGGAATGTTGTATTATAAACAAAGTGTCCCCTATAGAAGAGAAAAAAACAGGCTAATGAAAAAACGCACAACCGCTAAATAAGCAGCATATCTGAGATCCTCTTCTAGTCCCTTTCTGATTTAATCGTCTTAGTTACTGTGATTTGGAACCCCCATCAATTTTAGGAGGGGCCTTACTAACCATATAGTACAGATTGCGGCTCAAGTACCATAATGATCGTCATTGCAGCAGCTGATCCTGATAACCCTACAATATCCTCCATAACTTGAATAAATTATCAATCAGTTAAATAATTATACTCGTAACTATAAAATTAAAAATGGTTTCATTGAAGCTTGCAGTGCATTAGTATGTTGTAAAACACGAACTATAACAAAAATATAAGATTTCGGGAAAATAAATTTGTTATAAGGGGAAATCGCAAAGAATGAAATACACGTGTTTGACAGAACCACGTGGCATGGTATCATCCTGGATCATTTTGTTGAAAACGATTCCAATATTGCAGCCATTCCACTTCATTACTGTCAACTTGAAAACAAAATATCGTCACGTAGCTTCACTCTAAGAAAATACGTATTCAAATGAAGTTACTAAACTGTTTTGTTTGCAGATTTATTTTATTGTATATTTTGAACTATGAGAAGTAAACCTGCTCTGAATGGGGTTTGAAATAATGTATATAGGGAGGAATAAAGTTATTGTTTAATATTTTGAGGTGGTAATATAGACACAAAATGTGATGAAACTGTGTATTCCGAAATGTTCGGTTTGAACTCTATTAAAATATAAAACGTAATTAATCCAAAAAAGGTATAAGGCCTAAATATATCATTTGCTGATTCACTTCTTTTCACTTGATACATAATGAGGACTGGATGATTTTTTTTATAGCTTTTGTTTTATTTCATTGTTGCGTGATTAGCAATTTCAAATCACAGAGTTTGCATCCAGAGCTGTATGGCATATTTTAAGCTTATTGATTGAAACAGTTACGCTCCAATAAATGCATTTAAAAAAATCAAGCCTATTTAATTTTTTAGGAAATGTTGATGGATTGTCGGACGGAAATGGAGCGATTCTCTGCAGGAAGCAATACTCGGCTATTTCGGTGCTGTCAGCCGTGATGGAGATAGAGTTGAGGCCACGCCCCGCCAAATGGCAACTCCGCATCACATTAATTGACATCTAGGCCTACTGCTTATCAGTGACTATCAGCTGGTTGGCATGCTCTTATCACTCACACTCTGTGACCTCATAGCTGATCACTGTGTAATCAGCATATTATAAGTGATAATCAATTGGCTTGCACGCTCTTATTCCCTGTGATAAGAATGTGTTATAACCTGTGGCAGTCTTATAATCTGAATAACGGTGATTATCACTTATTTCATATCTTATTTTTTTACTTGATGTGACGTCATAGCTGGTCACTATGTAATTAGCATCTATCAGTGGTTTTATCAGTTGTCTTTTACGCTCCTATTACACTCTGTGGTGAGGCGTTATAATATGTGACTGTCTTATAATCCTATTACCAGCGATTATTCAGTTTGAATGCATGCTTTTAATCTCTCACTCGATGTGACGTCATCCATCCAGTCTCTGTCTTATCGTCATATAATCAATGATTATCAGTTGCCTAGCACGCTCTTATCACACTCCCTGTAGTCATGGGAGTAAAGCGTAATTAAAGCATATTAATTTAACGCAGTTCAATACAAAAAATAATTAAAAAGTACACAAGGATATTTTTAATACAGCATTCAATATCCATGTTCCGCCTAGATATATGTTTACCAAAACAGGTCAGCCCTTGTAATAAGGCCGGGACGTGCGTAAGGGGCAGTAAAAACTCTCGTAAAACGCCTGGTGTAAACAGATCTATAAATGGTAGACATATGAAGCATGAGGCATAGACATGGGGCGCCAGCGATCCTTGGGGACTCTCCCCCTCTAAGGTCACACTTATTTTAAAATTAATTAGTACTCAAGGGGCTGTAAAAGCGTATAGATAACTTTTCTACACAAATTTCCCGTCTAAAATTAGCATTTTAATTTAGAAAATCAATAAGTTTTTATTTTAACATGGTTATCATTAGTATTAGATACATATAAATATTGTTTGCTTTTATCACAACATTATAATGTAATTCTTAAATCTAAGAAATTTGCAGCAAACTCATCACAGCTATTTCGTACGGTATTAAAATATTTGTATGTGAGTGTACATGTAATTGTAAATGACAAAACAGTTAAATTTACATTAGTATTTAAAAATTTCATCATGAAAATAAAAAAAAAATGATAGGCCGATATTAATTCATAATGGCTGGCATGATAAATTTCTAGACAAATGTTAATTTTTGCTACATTTCTGTGACAAATTAAATACTTTTGAAATGATAATTAACACTAATATAAAAGAAACAAACACCCTATCACATAAATGTCGCATAAATAAAAGTAGCCTACTGAAGACATAAAATATTTACCCAAAATCTTTTAAATAGGCCTATTTGTCTATTGTTTATTAGATAAAGAATAAAAGCAATAAAATTTAAGGGTGTGGCATTTGAAATTTTATATGGATTTGCACAGCGGGTGCCAGCCGTCCAGGGGAGCTCCCCTCCCCAAGTTCTATCTCGAAATTGATTGGCGTCCAGGGAGCTCGGGTTGTGTGCTCCAATCAATTAATGCCCTAATTATCCATACCGTCCAGCCAGGCGGCAACTATGGCCTGTAATCTCTGGACATCATCTACCAGCTGATCCGCACAGCTGCGAGATATGCAGTGTTGCCAATACAATGTCACTAATAGTCGGTTTATAACACTATACTATATATTATAGTAATACCAGAAAACTACAAATATTAGGAATATTGGATTATGAATAAGTATGCCCAAACTCGGTAGCATAGTGGCCTGCTACAAAATAATGCGCAATGACACTATGGGTAATGCAGTGTAGCCAGGACTCGATAACATAAGTGGTCTGCTACAAAATGTTGCACAATCATACTATGGACAATGCAGTGTAGCCAGGACTCAATAACATAAGTGGTCTCCTACAAAATGTTGCACAATCATACTATGGACAATGCAGTGTAGCCAGGACTCAATAACATAAGTGGTCTCCTACAAAATGTTGCACAATCATACTATGGACAATGCTGTGTAGCCTGGACTCGATAACATAAGTGGTCTGTTACAAAATGTTGCACAATCATACTGTACTATGGACAATGCTGTGTAGCCAGGACTCAATAACATAAGTGGTCTCCTACAAAATGTTGCACAATCATACTATGGACAATGCAGTGTAGCCAGGACTCAATAACATAAGTGGTCTCCTACAAAATGTTGCACAATCATACTGTACTATGGACAATGCAGTGTAGCCAGGACTCGATAACATAAGTGGTCTCCTACAAAATGTTGCACAATCATACTATGGACAATGCAGTGTAGCCAGGACTCGATAACATAAGTGGTCTGCTACAAAATGTTGCACAATCATACTATGGACAATGCAGTGTAGCCAGGACTCAATAACATAAGTGGTCTCCTACAAAATGTTGCACAATCATACTGTACTATGGACAATGCTGTGTAGCCCGGACTCAATAACATAAGTGGTCTCCTACAAAATGTTGCACAATCATACAATGGACAATGCTGTGTAGCCAGGACTCAATAACATAAGTGGTCTCCTACAAAATGTTGCACAATCATACTGTACTATGGACAATGCTGTGTAGCCAGGACTCAATAACATAAGTGGTCTCCTACAAAATGTTGCACAATCATACTGTACTATGGACAATGCAGTGTAGCCAGGACTCAATAACATAAGTGGCCTCCTACAAAATGTTGCACAATCATACTATGGACAATGCAGTGTAGCCAGTACTCAATAACATAAGTGGTCTCCTACAAAATGTTGCACAATCATACTGTACTATGGACAATGCTGTGTAGCCAGGACTCAATAACATAAGTGGTCTCCTACAAAATGTTGCACAATCATACTATGGACAATGCAGTGTAGCCAGGACTCGATAACATAAATGGTCTGCTACAAAATGTTGTACAATCATACTATGGACAATGCAGTGTAGCCAGGACTCGATAACATAAATGGTCTGCTACAAAATGTTACACAATCATACTATGGACAATGCAGTGTAGCCAGGACTCGATAACATAAGTGGTCTGTTACAAAATGTTACACAATCATACTATGGACAATGCAGTGTAGCCAAGACTCGATAACATAAATGGTCTGCTACAAAATGTTGTACAATCATACTATGGACAATGCAGTGTAGCCAAGACTCGATAACATAAATGGTCTGCTACAAAATGTTGTACAATCTTACTATGGACAATGCAGTGTAGCCAAGACTCGATAACATAAATGGTCTGCTACAAAATGTTGTACAATCATACTATGGACAATGCAGTGTAGCCAGGACTCGATAACATAAATGGTCTGCTACAAAATGTTGTACAATCATACTATGGACAATGCAGTGTAGCCAGGACTCGATAACATAAATGGTCTGCTACAAAATGTTGTACAATCATACTATGGAAAATGCAGTGTAGCCAGGACTCGATAACATAAATGGTCTGCTACAAAATGTTGTGCAATCATACTATGGACAATGCAGTGTAGCCAAGACTCGATAACATAAATGGTCTGCTACAAAATGTTGTACAATCATACTATGGACAATGCAGTGTAGCCAAGACTCGATAACATAAATGGTCTGCTACAAAATTTTGTACAATCATACTATGGACAATGCAGTGTAGCCAAGACTCGATAACATAAATGGTATGCTACAAAATGTTGTACAATCATACTATGGACAATGCAGTGTAGATAGGACTCGATAACATAAATGGTCTGCTACAAAATGTTGTACAATCATTCTATGGACAATGCAGTGTAGCCAAGACTCGATAACATAAATGGTCTGCTACAAAATGTTGTACAATCATACTATGGACAATGCAGTGTAGCCAGGACTCGATAACATATGTGGTCTGTTACAAAATGTTACACAATCATACTATGGACAATGCAGTGTAGCCAGGACTCGATAACATAAATGGTCTGCTACAAAATGTTACACAATCATACTATGGACAATGCAGTGTAGCCAAGACTCGATAACATAAATGGTGTGCTACAAAATGTTGTACAATCATACTATGGACAATGCAGTGTAGCCAAGACTCGATAACATAAATGGTCTGCTACAAAATGTTGTACAATCATACTATGGACAATGCAGTGTAGCCAGGACTCGATAACATAAATGGTCTGCTACAAAATGTTGTACAATCATACTATGGACAATGCAGTGTAGCCAAGACTCGATAACATAAATGGTCTGCTACAAAATGTTGTACAATCATACTATGGACAATGCAGTGTAGCCAGGACTCGATAACATATGTGGTCTGTTACAAAATGGTGCACAATCACACTACAGACAATGCAGTGTAGCCAGGACTCGATAACAAAAGTTGTCTGTTACAAAATGTTACACAATCATACTATGGACAATACAGTGTAGCTAAGACCCGATAACATAAGTGGTCTGTTACAAAATGGTGCACAATCACACTATGGACAATGCAGTGTAGCCAGGACTCGATAACAAAAGTTGTCTGTTACAAAATGTTACACAATCATACTATGGACAATGCTGTGTAGCCAGGACTCGATAACAAAAGTTGTCTGTTACAAAATGTTACACAATCATACTATGGACAATACCGTGTAGCTAAGACCCGATAACATAAGTGGTCTGTTACAAAATGTTACACAATCATACTATGGACAATACAGTGTAGCTAGGACCCGTTAACATAAGTGGTCTGTTACAAAATGTTACACAATCATACTATGGACAATACAGTGTAGCTAGGGCCCGATAACATAAGTGGTCTGTTACAAAATGTTACACAATCATACTATGGACAATGCAGTGTAGCCAAGACTCGATAACATAAATGGTGTGCTACAAAATGTTGTACAATCATACTATGGACAATGCAGTGTAGCCAAGACTCGATAACATAAATGGTCTGCTACAAAATGTTACAATCATACTATGGACAATGCAGTGTAGCCAGGACTCGATAACATAAATGGTCTGCTACAAAATGTTGTACAATCATACTATGGACAATGCAGTGTAGCCAAGACTCGATAACATAAATGGTCTGCTACAAAATGTTGTACAATGATACTATGGACAATGCAGTGTAGCCAGGACTCGATAACATATGTGGTCTGTTACAAAATGGTGCACAATCACACTACAGACAATGCAGTGTAGCCAGGACTCGATAACAAAAGTTGTCTGTTACAAAATGTTACACAATCATACTATGGACAATACAGTGTAGCTAAGACCCGATAACATAAGTGGTCTGTTACAAAATGGTGCACAATCACACTATGGACAATGCAGTGTAGCCAGGACTCGATAACAAAAGTTGTCTGTTACAAAATGTTACACAATTTTACTATGGACAGTGCTGTGTAGCCAGGACTCGATAACATAAATGGTCTGCTACAAAATGTTGTACAATCATACTATGGACAATGCAGTGTAGCCAGGACTCGATAACATAAATGGTCTGCTACAAAATGTTACACAATCATACTATGGACAATGCAGTGTAGCCAGGACTCGATAACATAAGTGGTCTGTTACAAAATGTTACACAATCATACTATGGACAATGCAGTGTAGCCAAGACTCGATAACATAAATGGTCTGCTACAAAATGTTGTACAATCATACTATGGACAATGCAGTGTAGCCAAGACTCGATAACAAAAATGGCCTGCTACAAAATGTTGTACAATCATACTATGGACAATGCAGTGTAGCCAAGACTCGATAACATAAATGGTGTGCTACAAAATGTTGTACAATCATACTATGGACAATGCAGTGTAGCCAAGACTCGATAACATAAATGGTCTGCTACAAAATGTTGTACAATCATACTATGGACAATGCAGTGTAGCCAGGACTCGATAACATAAATGGTCTGCTACAAAATGTTGTACAATCATACTATGGACAATGCAGTGTAGCCAAGACTCGATAACATAAATGGTCTGCTACAAAATGTTGTACAATCATACTATGGACAATGCAGTGTAGCCAGGACTCGATAACATATGTGGTCTGTTACAAAATGGTGCACAATCACACTACAGACAATGCAGTGTAGCCAGGACTCGATAACAAAAGTTGTCTGTTACAAAATGTTACACAATCATACTATGGACAATACAGTGTAGCTAAGACCCGATAACATAAGTGGTCTGTTACAAAATGGTGCACAATCACACTATGGACAATGCAGTGTAGCCAGGACTCGATAACAAAAGTTGTCTGTTACAAAATGTTACACAATTTTACTATGGACAATGCTGTGTAGCCAGGACTCGATAACATAAATGGTCTGCTACAAAATGTTGTACAATCATACTATGGACAATGCAGTGTAGCCAGGACTCGATAACATAAATGGTCTGCTACAAAATGTTACACAATCATACTATGGACAATGCAGTGTAGCCAGGACTCGATAACATAAGTGGTCTGTTACAAAATGTTACACAATCATACTATGGACAATGCAGTGTAGCCAAGACTCGATAACATAAATGGTCTGCTACAAAATGTTGTACAATCATACTATGGACAATGCAGTGTAGCCAAGGCTCGATAACAAAAATGGCCTGCTACAAAATGTTGTACAATCATACTATGGACAATGCAGTGTAGCCAAGACTCGATAACATAAATGGTCTGCTACAAAATGTTGTACAATCATACTATGGACAATGCAGTGTAGCCAGGACTCGATAACATAAATGGTCTGCTACAAAATGTTGTACAATCATACTATGGACAATGCAGTGTAGCCAGGACTCGATAACAAAAGTTGTCTGTTACAAAATGTTACACAATCATACTATGGACAATACAGTGTAGCTAGGACCCGATAACATAAGTGGTCTGTTACAAAATGTTACACAATCATACTATGGACAATACAGTGTAGCTAGGACCCGATAACATAAGTGGTCTGTTACAAAATGGTGCACAATCATACTATGGACAATGCTGTGTAGCCAGGACTCGATAACATAAGTATTCTGCTTCAAAATGTTGCATTATCACACGATGGACAGTGCAATATTGCCTATACCTATACACTACAACTAGCCTATATCCTAGTTAAAGCCAAATATGTAACAAATGAAAGATAAAATAAACTGGTTGAATAATTGTTCTCATGTTTCCTTAAAAACACATAGGCCTAACATGAGTCTAATTTCGTATAAAGTACAAAAAACTTATTCATATAGTCAATTTATCTTTATTTTTTCATATCTTACAAATTTTATCTTTTCATATAAGCTTTCTTTCAAACACAAAAATAAATTGGGCAATTCTTTTGTCAAATATAACAAGAAAGTATGAAAATGTATGTTAGGCAACATTAAATAATAATTATAACATTAGTAACTTAGTGTGCAATACATGGGTAATAAATATCACAAAAAATTTGAACATAATTGACATAAATAAAAATAACATATGGAATACATACCTAATTGTTGAAATAACAGCTTTTACGATGATTTAATTTTCGGATGGGCTAACCTGCAAAAAATGTAATATTTAAAATACACAGATTGACGCTGGATTACAATCTAAAACATCAGATAAAATCTCGCTTAAGATACAACTAATTATACAGTGTTTCTCGTTCAGAGCACGTACTTTGAAAGAAATATTACTCTCCCTCAAAAAGTTGGAAAGAAAGCTCGGATCGATGCGAAGCGCGAGACTCTGTTTGAATTTCGGATTTGAAGAGACAATTCCAATAATCTATTTGTTCAGTATTAGCGATATTGCTGGAGA
Source organism: Neoaliturus tenellus (assembly GCA_030545055.2). Classification (NCBI taxonomy): domain Eukaryota; kingdom Metazoa; phylum Arthropoda; class Insecta; order Hemiptera; family Cicadellidae; genus Neoaliturus; species Neoaliturus tenellus. The sequence continues at coordinate 207,506,165 of CM061533.1, read as the reverse complement.
TTTCGTTCATCCCTAGAGCACACAGATGTAAGAAATTCGCCAGGTCGTAGCAGAGCCAAGGTAATATTTGCGGTACCTCCAACCTCCCCCTCCCCCACCACCTTCCATTGTCCCCCGAACTATCAATCAATTACACCAGAAGGTTGACGCAACCCCTCATACCCCACCTACCCCGGCCGCAGTATTAAATCCAATACGGCCACCGTCGTAATTGACTTTTGTCAATAATAGAATTTAATTTACCTGACCAAATCCATACAGTATTTATAAACAGTACTTATAACAATATTATAAACAATATTTATAAACAGTACTCAGATAACGTACACTCACTGTTAATATATATATATATATATATATATATATATATATATATATATATATATATATATATATATATTGTATTTTATTACATTTTGTAATTTTAATTGAATATGCGTCTTGTACTGTATCATTAGTGGGCCTTAATATTTGAAAAAGAGTTAGTGATATTTAAATAAGTACGTTATAAGTAAGGTACAATTGTCATCTTAAAAATAAATTAAATTGTGTTACAAATTAATGATTCGGATACGACTTTGCAAGGGATTATTGATTCAACCGATGCCACATAGCTATTATAGCACGTCTTTGAGAGTATCTATAGCATTTATTTCTATGCTGGGTGAAACGAAGGAACAACGCCCGATCCAGTCTCTGTTTGTAGCTATAGTTTGTGAACAATTTTCTTTTCGGTACATTTTGGCTTTATCACTACAGAGTAAGGGGCAAAAGACCTTGTGACAGACCACGCGGCTTGATGAGTTGGAGAATGGGTACATTGTTAGGTAGCATAAAGTCCGGGACTGGGCACGGTGTAATGATGCACGTGGCTAAATCCTGTCAGGGACTAGGCAAGGTGTGACGCTGCACGTGGCTAGATGCAGTCGGAGACTGGGCACATTGTAGTTAATTACATTATGCAGGCAGCTAAATATACAGTCAGGGACTGGGCAAGATGTGTCGATGCAGGCAGCTAAATGCAGTAAAGGGCTGGGAACGGTGCACGGTGCTGATGCAGGCGGATAGATGTAGTAAGGGACTGGGCACGGTAAAGTTAATTACAGTATGCAGGCAGCTAGATATACAGTCAGGGACTGGGCAAGATGTGTCGATGCATAGGCAGCTAAATGCAGTCAAGGGCTGGACACGGTGCTGATGCAGGCGGATAGATGTAGTCAGCGACTGGGCACGGTAAAGTTAATTACAGTATGCAGGCAGCTAGATATACAGTCAGGGACTGGGCAAGATGTGTCGATGCATAGGCAGCTAAATGCAGTCAAGGGCTGGGCACGGTGCACGGTGCTGATGCAGGCGGATAGATGTAGTAAGGGACTGGGCACGGTAAAGTTAATTACAGTATGCAGGCAGCTAGATATACAGTCAGGGACTGGGCAAGATGTGTCGATGCATAGGCAGCTAAATGCAGTCAAGGGCTGGGCACGGTGCACGGTGCTGATGCAGGCGGATAGATGTAGTAAGGGACTGGGCACGGTAAAGTTAATTACAGTATGCAGGCAGCTAGATATACAGTCAGGGACTGGGCAAGATGTGTCGATGCATAGGCAGCTAAATGCAGTCAAGGGCTGGGCACGGTGCACGGTGCTGATGCAGGCGGATAGATGTAGTAAGGGACTGGGCACGGTAAAGTTAATTACAGTATGCAGGCAGCTAGATATACAGTCAGGGACTGGGCAAGATGTGTCGATGCATAGGCAGCTAAATGCAGTCAAGGGCTGGGCACGTTGCACGGTGCTGATGCAGGCGGATAGATGTAGTAAGGGACTGGGCACGGTAAAGTTAATTACAGTATGCAGGCAGCTAGATATACAGTCAGGGACTGGGCAAGATGTGTCGATGCATAGGCAGCTAAATGCAGTCAAGGGCTGGGCACGTTGCACGGTGCTGATGCAGGCGGATAGATGTAGTAAGGGACTGGGCACGGTAAAGTTAATTACAGTATGCAGGCAGCTAGATATACAGTCAGGGACTGGGCAAGATGTGTCGATGCATAGGCAGCTAAATGCAGTCAAGGGCTGGGCACGTTGCACGGTGCTGATGCAGGCGGATAGATGTAGTAAGGGACTGGGCACGGTAAAGTTAATTACAGTATGCAGGCAGCTAGATATACAGTCAGGGACTGGGCAAGATGTGTCGATGCATAGGCAGCTAAATGCAGTCAAGGGCTGGGCACGTTGCACGGTGCTGATGCAGGCGGATAGATGTAGTCAGCGACTGGGCACGGTAAAGTTAATAAATTACAGTATGCAGGCAGCTAGATATACAGTCAGGGACTGGGCAAGATGTGTCGATGCATAGGCAGCTAAATGCAGTCAAGGGCTGGGCACGGTGCACGGTGCTGATGCAGGCGGATAGATGTAGTAAGGGACTGGGCACGGTAAATTTAATTACAGTATGCAGGCAGCTAGATATACAGTCAGGGACTGGGCAAGATGTGTCGATGCATAGGCAGCTAAATGCAGTCAAGGGCTGGGCTCGGTGCACGGTGCTGATGCAGGCGGATAGATGTAGTAAGGGACTGGGCACGGTAAATTTAATTACAGTATGCAGACAGCTAGATATACAGTCAGGGACTGGGCAAGATGTGTCGATGCATAGGCAGCTAAATGCAGTCAAGGGCTGGGCTCGGTGCACGGTGCTGATGCAGGCGGATAGATGTAGTAAGGGACTGGGCACGGTAAAGTTAATTACAGTATGCAGACAGCTAGATATACAGTCAGGGACTGGGCAAGATGTGTCGATGCATAGGCAGCTAAATGCAGTCAAGGGCTGGGCTCGGTGCACGGTGCTGATGCAGGCGGATAGATGTAGTAAGGGACTGGGCACGGTAAATTTAATTACAGTATGCAGACAGCTAGATATACAGTCAGGGACTGGGCAAGATGTGTCGATGCATAGGCAGCTAAATGCAGTCAAGGGCTGGGCTCGGTGCACGGTGCTGATGCAGGTGGCTGGATGTTGTCAAGGCTTGGTACTGTGACGATGAGCGCGGCTAGATGCAGTCAGGGCTGATACGTGAGCATGTAATCTAGCCGCAGATGGCGGGCTATCTCCTTAGCCGATAACGCGCCACGTGCCCGCCTTCTGCCGCCACCCGCCCGCCGCTGTCATCAGCTGCTACTTCCGGGCCGCGGCTCCCCATCTCAATCGAAGAAACATCACTCCGGGAGTCAGTCAATGTAAACTAAGGGCTACATTTTGCGATAAATATTCGGCTGAATGCAGTTAAAACATTTTATACTTTGTTTATCCTATGACCTTTATTTCAATGATTTAGTAGGCCTGCGATGCTTACGAATCCAAAGACCAATTCGTGTCGTCTTAGCTCAAAAGTCTAGCACATTTAAATATATAAGTTACAGGCTGAATTATCTTTAAGGAATAAAGCTAGAAGAAAATTTAACTTCGACGCCAAGAGATAATCATAATTAGTTGACCATATAATAAATAACAATGAAAACTAATTTAATTTAGGTAATTGAAAACACTACAGAACCGCAATAACATTTGAGGGTTTTCAAATGTTTCAACAAGGTCTTTGCTGATAAGGAGGGCGGAACGGATAAAGCGGTGTGCGGTTGGAAACGTAATGAATTCCCGCCATGGCGGATGCAGCTATGAATATTCCAGCTGTTTACCGAGATAACGAGTGCGATAAGGAGTCGGATGTCACCAGCATTGCCGCCAACCCGCATCCCCGCCAGGGCTGCCAACTTGACAATGCCAACTTCTTCCAACATACGAAAATGCTATAAAAGTAATTCATGCTGGTTGTGAAAAGCTGTAACGTTGAAAACAATGTACTGTATGTCAAGACTGTTCTTTAAACAATATATTTACAGTAGAAAAGTTGCAAACAGTTATACAAAAAAAGAGGAGTGTGTGTTAAAAAAAAAAAAAAAAATTAAAAAAATTAAAAATTTAAAAAAGTGTGTTAAAAAAAGAAATTAGGTTATACATTTTGTGGATGGAAGGTGAATTTATATTAGGGGCCTATCATCAATGAGAGTTATATAGGCTAATGTAAAATTTTCACATACTCTATTGAGGTTTTTTTTTTATTATTTGGATTTAACTACTTTTATGTATACAGTATATTCAATAAGAAGTTTCACTAATGAACTGCACTTTGAGAAAAGAGCACACACAATCATAAAAACAGTTTTAACGTTGAAATATTGGGATTTCAATAAACAAAGAAACAGAAAGATAATAAAACTTCAACACAACTTTTCATTTTTATTCAATTAAACTACACCCGCCGCAACAAAACGAAGCAAACAACAAAGTCAAAAGAAAATGAACAAAATATAATTATCGTTTAAAACAAAAGACAGAAAAAAAACCGGCGAAATGAAACGCCGCAAACGCAGAGTGGTCCCTAGGCATCGCGCTATTGCAAATCATATTATTTTACGTCATCCATTAATGGCCATTGATGTCGGGATTCCCTGGATGGCTGTGTTGCAAAACATTCCGAATACAATGTTTTTTTTTTTCTGTTCAACATTCGTCAAATTACGCTGTTTATTGGCAGCTTTATTGAGTGTTCTTCCTGAATTAACAGCCAATAAAAGTTTAATTATCGCTGTTTCGGAGCTCATTTAGCTTTGGACGTGTTTCAATTTTACCCCTACAGGGCATTGGGTTTTTGTTTTATGTTTATAAGGTTTGTTTCATGCGTAACTCAATTGTTCATGATTATTAATTATAATTCCTGTACGAAAATGTGAAATGTAATACTATGTAAATGGTATATATTTTTAAAAATTACAATAAAAGTTTTTGACAATTTTTTTTTATTAACTTTACTTTTCTAAAACTAGTAATCGAGATGACTTTAGCTTAAAATAGTAAAGTGAATAAGTTATTTGTAGGCCTATTTTTGTTTATACATTGGTTTTAGGCCAATTAAGAAAATAACGCTTTGAAAGAAGCGTTTATTGAAAATAACCGCGATTCATCGTTATTCGTTGAGGGCAATAAAACACAAAGTAAAATTCATCACAAAGGTGAGGACTATTTATTTGAGTCAACATTTCCATCCTTTGATGAGGGTCTTTCACGTCAATCCCACGCCTGGCATAGCAAAGACACACGAGTAACAGAAGGCACCCCGGGTGGCCAACGATAAAGCCATACATTCTGTGGTCTTTGCTCGTACAGTACTTTCTACCAATAGCACATGATTCTCGGAAAGTGAGATTTCGGCTCGACACACCATGTACAATTTTCCTAGGTACTGTAACTTAGAAAAAAAAGGATTTGATTAATGTATAACATTGTTAATGTTGTTAATAAATTGTACTGTAGATTCCTAATAAAGTAGCCATTACATGTTGTTGAGTACAGTAAGATATTTGTATAACAGACAAGCTGTGAAAAAAAGTAACATCGTTCTACTATGATTAATTTAGTTACTATTGAATTTTGAACTCCAAAGTACAACACTAATTGGCTTGGTTTTATATTTGTAAAAGTAATGCGTTGATTTGCAATTATTGGTTTTTTTCATACTTAGGCCATAGTAAAAATCAAAAGGTATGCTTTTCAATAAGGCAAAAATCTATGGATGTTAGATTAGTAGTCCAATTGTGGCATGGATTGTATTACTTTCATGTAGGCCTTGTAGCCTATTACTTATAAGAAAATGTGTTCATTCATATTGTTTCCTCTTTATTAAACAAATGTCTCTCAAAGCTTCACATTTTAGAGTATCTCTAGCCGCTTAGTCCTAAGATCAATTTAAAACTTTGATCTGAACTTGGTTTAACGTTTAAGACTTCGGGGACACCCGTAATGGGGTATGGGGGCGGAGACCCCATCGAGCCGTAGGCGAGTATGTTATTACATTTTTCTAAAGAGTAAGATTATTTATTCTGTAAATACAATTGCTATACATTTTAGCAACACGGACAATGATGAGGCCCTCCATTACGCTTGCACACTGCGGGTTGTCGGGCGGTCGATCAGAGCGATGCGCTCACCAGTTGAGTTAATTCCGTGTTTGAGCGGCGCGGGCGCGGGCGGGGAGCGCTCGTGTCGCCCCGTATACCGACTTGCGTCATCCGCTTCCGGTAGGGCAGCGGCAGATCCGAGCACCGAGCATTGTGGCTCTAAATAACGCCCAGTGAATGGCCAGCTGTCAACTGTAGCCTTGACTGTAGCGCTGTGCACCTACTCTACTGTACGTTGCACATTCACCTGGCCATTGTCTCTCAGCAACTGGCTCGCCATTATGAATGCTGCACCTAAATACTCTCTGTTTCGTATACAGTTGGCTATTGTGCCTGTGGAGACAAATCGCTGTACCATGCTTAGGGTATGAACACACAGAACGCGGCGCGGCGCGGCGCGGGGCGGCGCGTTGCGGCGCGGCGCGTCATCAAGCGTTGACTTGAACACACAGAACGCGGCGCGGCGCGGAGCGTCTTTACTCTTTTCACTTCAGTAATCAGTGTCCGATATGGCGATGAGCAAATTGGTTCAATGTTTGCTGTGTTTGGAAAACACTTATTTAAAGTATCATACGTTTGTTTTTGGCGGAAACAAATACAGATCAAACCGTATCCAACGTCACCAAAAACTTTAATTTTGGTTGTAAATTGTAGGAGGAGTTGTCCACACAAAAACCCTCAGTGTATTAAATAAGTGTAGGTTTTATAATGTCAAATACTGCGATCGTAGTTAAACAATCCCGAATCCGGACTACCAAACAACTACACATACACACCAAGTCTGTCCAACGACACTAGAAACTTATAAGTCAGTGAAAACTGTAAAGAAGTTCCAATTACAAAATAAACCTCAGTGTATTAAATAAGTACGGTATAGATTTAAGCAATATATTCTACCATTGTCGCCTATTCCACAGCGTGTCCACAATTCCCCTGTTCTTGTAATGTTTATGCTTCGCTTGCCACAGTGTAGGCCTACAAAACACTTCGTTAAACATTCACCATCCATCATATTTGCAGGGAAGACGCGCGAAAACGCGTGTTGACGCTCCAAAAAATCAAACTCAACTGGTCCAAGTGAAGACGCGCCGCGCCGTGCCGCGCCGCGCCGCGCCGCGCCGCTCTCTGTGTGTTGAATTCCATAACAAACTATGAATTTGTTTTTCACGCGTCATGACGCGCCGCGCCGTGCCGCGCCGCGCCGCGTTCTGTGTGTTCATCCCCTTACAAATGGTGTCACTTAAACATTGTTTATGACATATACAATTATGGCTATGGTGTATCCGACTAAGACATTTTTCTTAAATTGATTTACTATAAATAAATGCAAAAAGATATTGAGTACCCTAGAAATAATGTAAATTATCTAGTGTATTATCTAGTGTATTATAAAATAATAGGGAGCCCGTGCGCAAATTGCGCATTTCATAATGTATTCCTTTCCGTTTGTGAGAAACTCGCCTACAGTACATTTCGAAGGAATTGTCACTTTTCAAACAATATTTTTGTTGGTTATGCAATGACAGACGTTTTTGTTTCAAGTATGACTTAAAAATTTATCTGGACGTAATCATCTGTTAAGTTACAATTCACATTTAAAAATTTTATGATGAAAGTTAGTCAACATTTTAAGTACCATCTAGAAATAAATCGAGGGGGGGGGTGAAGATAGAAACAAGTCATTGACAACACATTAATTCATTTTATACTTTCATTCTAAACTATGAGCAGGCCTATCGTTTTATACTCTCTTAAACTCTGATTTCATTTTGTAACCAGTAAGTAGAATCAGTTTCCAAAGTACTTGAACAGTGGGAGAAATTAGACAACCTGTACTGTACTAAAAAATCTGAACGAAAATGCAATTTTGAGTTATATATACCAGTTCACAGTAGCATACGGGGGTTTTATTTCAATTCACCTGAGACACAAACTGATATATTTTTCCTGTCAGAAATAAACCCCATTGCATTAATATTAAGTGGGATGCATATTTAAAGAGCCAGGCGAGCATGGAGAAGACAATCGCCATCGGCACGGACCATGCACATGCACGACGGACGTCGGACGCTCGGCTGCGTGCCCTCAATGTGTTTGTTATGTTCAATTTACCATATTTATGGTAAAATAATCTCCTGGCAATATTTCTGAATCACTTGACTGGAAAATTCCCAGATAAAATACAATTGGGATAAAAACTCTGGGTGCGTTATAGTATTTTATTTTAAGGGTGTGTTTTTGTGCTTTTATGGTGTCTTCTTTGGGATTCACCCTACTAAAAGGTAATGGAGTCAGCAAAATGTGGGAATGTAAATTTAAAAATGAGGATATCATATATATTTAGTTAAAATTTATAAAAAATACGGTAGGTAAAATATTAATAACGAAACATTAGGCCTAACAATGAGGGTTCTTGATGCGGTGAATATTGTGTCATGTTGGTTTTTGTGGTTTGTTGTGGTTGTGTATGTATTTGTGGTGGTTTAAATTTGGTTTATAGATTTGTTTAATACTGAAATCTTTACCATTTTCACCACCGCCAAAAAAACATTATATATATATATATATATATATATATATATATATATATATATATAGTATTGAGAATTAAATTATGTAGCACTTTAGGCTGATACACTCAATGGCAGAACCTAGTTATTTAGCAATTTATAGGCCTTCTTTTCATATGAAATTCATCATAGAGATAAAGAAATTACTGTATTTTGAAATTGATCGGACTTCAACCCATTACAATGAATGATTATAACTACTTTACAAGCCGTTCAGTAAAGAAAAAACGTTCATTTATCGTTTTAAACATCTTGAAGTTAGCCTATAGGTTTCCCATAAATTAAATTTGTTGTAGGTTTTTTTCTATGAATCTAAGTAAGGATCACTTTTAAACATTGAGGTGTTTCCATATAGATTACGAAAATTTTTTCAGTTTTTAAACACTAAAAGGAATATTTCAAAATACAATAGATGAAATAAAATATTTTTAATTTTTTTAAATCCAATAGGTTTTTAAGTAATAATTTTTAAACTAAGTATTACGAGTCAATTACAAATTATTTAATTTGCAAAATTGTTTAGTATTAGTAACATATGTTTATGACGTCACATTTTCAAATTTTACTAAAGATTTTTATTCACTTTAATGACTAAGGTAAATGTTCTCGAAGAGACAACTCTATCTAGTTGTACGAAGGAGGCTCCAGGCTATATTAAATGTCAACGTTAAGAGACTCGACTAATAAACAAATAACGAGTATCGAGTTACTGATTGTTCTTTTGAAGAATAATGAATTTCTAAATTGCTACCGATCAAGAATTAAAACTAAATATGATATGAATACCTTGAGTTTTCGATAGTGCACTAGACTTTTGTGTCGAATGATATGAGTTAACTTTGGTTGTGATATCATAAAATATTCCTTTTCAACAATGCCTCAAAAACATTTCCATTGTTTGATATTTGTTTAAACTATGGTACTTGAAAACAACAAGACTTAAATAAGAAATTCTGTATGAAGGGTTCTTCCAAAGTGCACTATGCTATGATAAATACATTCTAAACCCATAATTGAAGAATAAGTAAAGATACCTACAACTTAACAAATTTGAGTTAAAATCCCTAGTCTCTTTATTACAACAGAATTACTGGTGCTTGGCTTGATTGTGACGCTTCTGCCTAACATATTAGAAATTACTTTTTGTTGTTCAGGGTTACTTATTCATTGATAAAAATAATAAAAATAGCCCAAAAATATGACTAATATTGCGGAAACATCAAATCGGGCCATAGATCCCGATGGGACGTCATATATATGTAAATATATTTTAGGAAATAATTTGATACCATGCCTTGTCCTATAGCAATAAATTCATATTTTTCTCGAAACTACGGGTAGGCATCGGGTAGGTAGGTAAAAATGCCTAAGCATAAATAATATAACCCCTTTCTAAAACATGCAATGAACATTTCGCCATGAGTTTACCGGAAAAATCGCTGATAAACACTGTTATCGTATCATCGGTCTCTCCTGCTGGACATGCGGAGTAGCTGGAGTAACCGGACCGTAGCTGCTACACGTGGCCGCCGGCTTCCCGCCCCTATAAGGCCGGTATCATATCACACGGCACGGGTAAGGCATCGCGACACTCTATACTCCTCGAGCGGCCTTCGTACGACTTAGCCTATGGAAAACCGCCTACTACCGACCGACGCGCATTGCGCAACTCTGCCATTAGGGCTGGGCTCCCTCAAGGTCGCCTTTTGTCGCCGCTCCTTTTTCACATGATGCTATCAATAGTGCATACTATTATGTTGCAGATAGGCGAGCCTGTTTCTACGTATTTTCCTATTGTGGTGTTTATGTTTAGCCTTGTGCAATGCAATGTTGTGTAATGGGAGGATTTGATGGGAAAGTATTACAATATAATTTTATAGTATAGGCAACTATATTTCAACGCATGTTTCTTTGAAGAAATAGGAAAATATACTGTATAATAATTCCTTTTATTCAGCTCACCACTTACAGTAGTACAGCCAGTTTCTTTTCCTTCGTTATATTCCTTATTTGTTTAAAAATCAATGGCAAGTTGTTTGTTATTTTATTCTAGACACTTATTATAGTACCAATTACTGGTTATCTCCCATTTTACTCTATAAAAAGCTCAAATAAAAATAAATAAGGAACAACATAGTAATTATATTTATTTTTTAATGTTGTCAGCTTCGAAAGTCATGATAACCAAGAAAATATTACACATTTTTATTTAAGTCGCTCCTTGAATTTTGTAATTTTACATAAAAAATAAAGATTATTAACATAAAGTTATTCAGTCATTGCCAACATGTAGTTACTCCTAGTAGTTAAAATTGAGATATGGTAGTTTAACTCTATTTACATATTTTAAGCCTCATGTCAAATACCCATAAACATTTGCCCTCGCACAAGAAGAAAATTGCATATTACAATCCATATTTCATTTCCACATCCTTAATGTTTCTCACAACGCATTTAACAACCATACTTAACAAATTTAAATAATTTATCACTCACTCATCACAGTGAGCTCATTTACATGTTTGCCACTCCCATTTTTTACAAAAGTTACCGGTGCGGTTGCACTTTTTAACCGCACTTATCATCCAGGTTATTCACATGGCAAAAAGTTGAAAGCCAGTTACAGTAAATGCGCCACTTCCTCCTGTGGTGTTTTATGTGGGAGCGCTGTTTACCGTTAATGAGTGCGTTCAGCGAGTGTGAATCGGCCGACCGGGGTGGAGTAAACCGGAAGTAGATAAGCTATCACCCTCCCCACGGTCGCACCGCCGCCGGGACGGTGGCACGGTCGCGGGTGCCACGAGGATGTGGAACACACGAAACGTGTGTAACACACAGTGTGAAAATAACAGTGAGGTGGAATTGGGAAAAATTATCAATCGATGCTCAAATAATAAAAAGACGTGATAGGTTTTAACGAAATACACTGTATTGAAAATGAAGGAAAAATGTTCAAGATATAACTTTTTATATTTATTGCCTAAAATGATGGAAACCTAAGCGCTTACAAGCTCGGAGGGAAAATAAATATTATATATTAAGCTGAAAGGGTTCGAACTTTTAGTGCTAGTTGTGGCAGTACAGGTATCGAAATTTATAGTGTAGCCTATTTGATAATTTTTAAAATGGGGAGTTTATTAAAAAGAAAACAAATGCAGGTACATGCCTGTTTCCATTTTTGTAAACCAATTATATTCTATTGAAATCCAAAGTCAGTCTCCTACATTGAAAATTCAAGGCAAAAATATATGATTGAGTTTTTTATTTGGATTGGCCCTTTCAACAGCAATCTTGTAATTGTCAGGTCCATCACAAATATATATGAGTAATTAAAAGGCCTAACAAAAAAAAAATTAATCATTCTGTGTTGAATTTTAAGATTAATTAGGCCAATAAAGTTTATTCGTGTTGTTAAAACGATCTATTTATCATTAACATAGTCAACCATACCATTAACAAATAAAATCATATAGAGCTTAGGTAATGATATGATCAAATAATACACCATTAATTATATTCAACTTAAAAACTCAAAATATAATGATTTTTCTTTTGCACTTTTCATATATTTTTTAATAGTCAGTTTGCTATATAAGTCTTAATTTTCGTTTTAGATATTTGAACGAGATTTAGGACAGTCAGTCAGGTGGACTCTTTCCCCACCCACAGACAACTGCGTAATGTGGGCGCGTACTTTCAGTCGATATATTATGTTTTTGCCCGAACTTGTATTTTTGTTTTAATGAATAAAGTATTTCATTTCATAGTTATTGATAAAAATTTTAGCGAAGTAAAAAAAAAATTAACTATGCAATAATATTGGCTCTTTTTTAACTTGATACATCAGACCATAAAATTTGACAGTGATAAAAATATTACTTATTTAAACTAAAGTAATAGTTTGTTAGTTTACTTAAGCGTTTCACTAAATAAGCACATATTAACCTTTAAAACCATTTAACATAAAACGGAAAAAATAAATTGAAAAACAATACTTAGTTCAAATAAATGAAGAAGTTCCAAGACTCTCGCTGTAATGGGAGAAGTTTCCAACTGTTTTAATAAGATCAAAGCGATGCAAGTGTCTTAAAAACAGCAATTAAAACTTTCTCGGGTATTAATTAATTACTTAAAATATTTAATAAAACCTATGCGTTTATTGAGGGTTTAATTAAAAGATATGAACGGCAGAGTGGCACCGCGGTCGAAGGGATGTCCCAAGTTATGGGCACGTATTTTATAAGACGAGCCACCGATCAATACGGGTCCACTGGCTTTTTAATCCGGAGCGCGTGGCGCGTGGCTCACTCGGGGCACAACTTAGGACGGGGGGACACATTTAGGCCGGTATTATTATAATTTTTTTAATTTCATAGCTTTTATTATGGTTTTACAGTTTTCTTTATATTTTGGAAATTAGGAAATGGGACGGTAATTAGTTAATTATTTCTAGCCATTAACAGACTAAATAAAAATTGAATAGGTAATATTAAAAATTGTTGAGAAAATCTGTTTTAATTTAGAAGCATGGCAAAAGAAAATTTAATATAGCCTAAATTAATAGATTATAATATTTGTGGATTGAGTTATCCGTTACAGATCCAACGTTGAATCGAGACAGTTTAAAATTCTTCAGTTGGTTTTAAACAAATCATATTTTATGTATAATTCACAACGATTTCATAATTTGCAAACTTATGTCGAGCAACAAACAAATTAAAGGGCAGGATTTCGAAAACTTGTTTAAACCTCATTTGACCCTATTGTACTGAACTTAAACACTCTATTGTTTCGTGCTATAATCATAATAATATGACCTAGTTTTGATCACATCGACTTTTTACTCGATGTATTCACAGAAAAATGTTTCCTTTTTGAATCCAGAAAGTCCGGACCCAAACTTATACCTCAAAATTTCAAGTTTTCATTTAGAAATGTTTTTCGGAACGTTCAGACACGAATTCTACTTTCGTTCATCTTTCACCACATAAATCGACCCTTTTAAAATAAATACTTTGAACACCTGTAAAATACAAGACAAACATTTTAATCGGTTATACTAAATTATCTCACCCACTGCTAATCATTGTTATCTCTGAAACTATCAATAGAATTAAAAATTTCTGACACATTATAATAAAAAAAATTGCAATCAAATTACAATTAAAACATGCAGTGACGAGATTATAAATTAAATCCACTCATGTCAGCCACTAATGAATATTAATGCGCTTCACATAAGCAGACGGAGCAGTGATGGGACGCGTTTAAACTTAGTGTTATGTAAATGAGGGCGCATTATGAGAGAGGAAAAAGGGAAGATGATTGCAAGGGAGATGATCATGCAAACGCAATCGCGCCGTTCCGTAAACCCTCACACGAACATTTTCCCGCGAGATTCCAGATATTTGGGACTTGTTTTTACTTCATTGGTAGCAATAAATGTGGAGAAAGACGTAGGCCTAATATCGGAGTGGTTGTGGAGGCCCGGCCGGAGCAGACAAGCCCGCTCGGGGTTTAAGTAATAAGTCGAGATCAAACCTTAACACTTTTGATTTTTTCGTAGTATTTTTCAAGACATTTAACCTTTTTGCTATAGGCTAGATTCTTATACACATAAGTTTTTCAACCATTGGTTATGTAGAGGAAATTTAGTGAGTTTTGGGTCGGCATCTCTTTTTAATCTGCCTTTTTACTCGTTCTATAGGATTTGAAAATAATCCCATGAGTTGCACAAATAAATTAGGCCCTACTCGGATATGGATCATGCGACTAAACTAAAGGAAGATTCCGAGCATAAAATAAGATCAACATTAACACACATATTTATCCACTCTATTACATGCACAATCACATATTACACATATTGAGTCTAGTCTATATTGATACTCTACACATATTATTAATACCGTACCATAACCTATATTTAACATCACATGAATCAAGTATGGAATCACTCCTATTTCTTGGTGGAAACTCTTTATACTTGAATGTAAATTAATAAAGACCCCAGTGTTGACCAAAATTATTTGCCTATACCATAAAAACCTTTTATAAACTAAAATTGAATGTGTTTTCAAGACGGTTATCGATATTTTTACCGTAGATGTTTCTTCAAAGATTAAACTACTGTGCTTTTACAATAAACGCTAGGAAATATTAATAAACCATCTATCATAATTAGTACACAATATTTGGTAGAGAGAGCACACACAAGAAGAAAATTGGATCGCTTCCCAGGAATTGGTGGTCTAATTTTCATACAACTGTCGTTTCTAATTAACTAGAGACCGCCAACTGGTCGAAATTCGACCAAACATCAGGTTGATCTTGAGGAAAATATTTGTAAAATGTTTTATAAATGAAACATCTGTTCCTCCTTATTTGCTAGCATTTGTTATTACAACACAGCTGTCTTATGATTCAATCAATTATAATTCTCCCATAAGATTAACATTGAAAATTTAAAAGGTCGTAGGGCGTAGCCCCATGGGCCAATGTGAATTAAAACGTGATTCTGTTCATCTACAGCGCAATACCTTTCTAACGGTACGCGCGGATTTCTCCTACGATGCACACAAGCTGAGAAAAAAAGAGGAAATGAAACATGCTTGCCTATTAATATATAGATTCCAAACTTAACATCCAATAAAATTTGACAAATTAGTACTTTTTCCCGTCTTAAAGTTAATATTACAAATAATATGTAATTTGAATTATACAATATACTATTTCATATGTAGCCTAGGTTACAATAAACTTACTTAGCCTAATATTTAATTAGTTGGATTTAGTAAACTAAAGCTCCAAACCAATAATCGGACGTTACTCAAATTAATATTTCGTCATAATAATTTGATTGTTAAGTATTTAGAGAATTTAAAGGGTTGCTGGGCCGCGCAATTGTGGGTGAGTGGGTGAGTGGGTGGGGGAGGAGAAGTATGAGAGGGGGGGGGGTGGGAGAGCTCTTGGGGCAAGTGGGCAGAAGAGGTCAGAGTTTGGCCAGGAAATTACAGACTTCTGGAAGCTCGTTATTCCACTAAATTTAAATAATTAGGATCGGGTAACCTAATGATGAAATTATATCTATCAGATGAACATTTCGCGTAAACCTATATGATAAATAATGTGGGTCAATATCAATAGCTTTATTAATTTGCATTGATGCATAGTTTTAGGACAAGTAAGTAACAAGAATAATTCTAAATTGTCAATACCTAGGTAAGTTTTTTACTAAACAAACTAAGTGTATTAAGCTAGTGGAAGGAAATAAGTCTAATGATAAAGTTGCTAAACAATACTTACGACAGCACTTTCTATGGCTTTACTTCGATGGCTGTTAAGCCATTAAATAAAATTATGCCTACATCTAATGATTGTAATTTTGCAAAAATTAATTTATGTAGTTCGTAATAATAATATGTTGTATAATTCAGTTAATTCACTTTTATTATTATTATTATTATTTTAAGTGAGACGCTTGATATGGGATGTTAAAAAAATTATGTTTTAAAGAAAATTTTTAAATCTTAAATATACGAAAAAGCTGCCTGATTAAAAGTGCATTAGGCGGGCTATATTGAATTAATAAAATCTGAATGCTGTCTTAAATTTAGTTTTATGGTTTTACTTCTTTAAAATAAATATAACCTGACCGAATCAACGAATTAATCTGGTTTTGAGCCTGTCGGAATATCCCTGGCAGAGATCGCTTCTGACGTCATTGCCAACAATGAGGTTCCAACTCGTTATCGCAACTGATTAAAAACTGTCCCTCGTTTGAAGACAATATTGGCCTGTGAAGCCGCCAAGATAAATACAACCGAGTCGGCTCATTTAAACGACACTTTTTTATTCAATATTTTACAGGAGAAAAGTTGCATCTAACAAGAAATATAAATAATTAAAATTGTACAGCGATACGGTATTTGGTTTCTTGAGTTTCGTTTATTACACATAGGCTAAACTCCTAAGTTTTTATTTAACATACGCCAATAATAGTAACATATCAGGGTATAGAACTTAAATATTTTCCGCAAAAATGAGAAATTTAGAAAAATATATTTTACTAAAACATTTAATTATTTTAACTTTTTTTTACCATTAATAAAAAATAAAAAAGTTTTTGCTCAGATAACTGAGAAAATCTAGATTAACTCTATTTTATAATTTAGGTAGTAAACTAAATAGTGAAGTTAATTCTGTAATTTATAAACTTGTAATCCTTAACAATCTAGTTCGTGAAATTAAGAAAAAAATTAAGAAAATTAAAAGTGATTTTTTAAGTATTAAAAAAAATATTTTAAAATAAAAAACTGTTTTTGATTTAATATAAATTTATGTAAAATTATGAATTAAATCTTTGAGTACAATTCTTTATTCAAATCTGCTCTTCCCATCCCGTTATTAGCCTAATCGATATGGACAAAGCCGGCAAGAAATTCCAATAATAGACTAAAAATAAATTTAGAACATAAAGCTACATCTAGCACACACAAGCACAACAAGAAATGTGAGAAAATACGCACATTGGAGTCGAGCAGCAGCAGCAAAGCACAAGAACACAACACAAAGAACGAATGGAGTGGTCCAAGAGATACTGACTGTGTGGGGGCCGCGCGCGCTATGGCCGTGAAGGGGGGAGCGCAGCGCTGTAGTGTCGAGCCGCGCCGCTAGTGGCGCTAGTGTGCTCCCCACCTGGCGGTCCGCGCCTAAACTAACCTATATTAATGATCGTCCGACAAAAACTAAGTCATTAAGGTGATTTGTCAAACAATGCCATTATGTTGATGAATAAAGTTTTGTGGGTGAAGAAAAGTGCGGAAGTTTAGGAAGAAAAATGCATTGTAGTTCCTATTTTTTAATATATTTTTTTTATTTCATTTTGTTCCATATTGTTGGATTCATAGAGTAAATGTTTTATTAACATATACATTGGTTTTACGTTTTTGATACATTTTGAATGATTATAATTTTTTTTTTCATTAATAGCATGATAAGTGTTGCATTACAGAACCAGGGATTTTATCAATTAAATACTGAAAATTGACTTTATAAGATTAAATTTTAACTAATGAAAATTCTTTATGATTTTCAAACAACATGTTGAGCATTGTTATAATGTACTAAAACAAAAACCAAAACCTGTGTGCTAAAAGAAACAACTGTATAAAATTATTATATTTTAAGATTTTCACTCGTTTAAAATCACCATTTGCCATTTGATTGTTAGATTTTGGTATTTTCTTTTGTCGTTTTATTTTTTAATTACACTTAGTTTAAATTTTAATTTAATTTGAACGATTCGTCAAAAATGTTTAAAGTACGTTATAGTTTTTATTTAGTTGTTCCTAAAAGAACATGCAATTACATAAATGGAATGACTCACACGCGATTGCAAATGTAAACTTTTTTTTATCGAGAACATTAATTGCATACAAGTATCAAATTTAACATTTCAAAAGTCTTAAGCTATTGATAAAATATTTAGACTATATTTTAAACTACCCATTGCATTCCTATTATCCTTTTAATTGTAAAATCTGATTGAAATTGACCAAATTATAGGTCTAAGTAATATTTTTATGAGCATAAGAAAAAAAACCGAAATAACTCTATCCTTTGAACAGTTTTATGAGCGAGGTTGCAAAGAATGCTATCTCCCCTTCTGGTACATTAACCTTCGATCTGGGTCCAAAGCTATTCACTTGCGATGCTCAACTTTCGCGAACTTTTAGTACCTGATGAAACGTTACAGATTACTTTGTCAACACTTTTAAACTTTCGATTCAAATCATGCTGCAGTCATATTTAAACACTTTGTATATCAAATCTTGTGTTATTGGCGTTCAGTGAACTGGAAAACCTATAAAATACAATATGTCGTAATAAAAAGATAACTAAAATAATACTTTATATTTAATCTCATCAACAGTTTAATTAATTCATTCAACGCTAATATGTTTATAGTATTTAATAATTATATTTTATGTTAAAAAAATAAAAGTAAAATATTAAAAT
Source organism: Neoaliturus tenellus (assembly GCA_030545055.2). NCBI lineage: Eukaryota > Metazoa > Arthropoda > Insecta > Hemiptera > Cicadellidae > Neoaliturus > Neoaliturus tenellus. Next base: position 207,487,558 of record CM061533.1, on the reverse strand, counting down.
TGACGGGGAAAACATATTTAAACGTTGTACAGTAATACAAATGCCAGATGAGAGTTTCAAATAACTGGTGACGTTTATTTGCGATCCATTGTAGCTTATAATGTAATTTAAAACCACTCCGTACAGTCAATAAACTTAAATTGCAAACCGACTACTACTGTATAATATTTGATTACATAATATCCCACTTTATAGATCATGAAGAGGAGTTCTTTTAATTACGCTAATTAAATATTTGATCAATACAATACACCATTTTCCCTTCTCCCTAATAATAAAATAACATGTATATTTATAATTTATGTAATAGTTAAATTTACTAATAATTGCGCACTGATTGTTTAACAACTATAAAGTGCGCCAATATTGTACCACCTAAGCATAAAGTCAATTTTCAGAAAACCGGAAGTATTAAAAAAGTCAAAATCAGGATGGTCTTGTAGTACTTAATGATATCTATGTTCTATAAAAGTTTTAAGTAATTTCGTTAAAAAATATAATAGAAAAAAATTGTTTTTTTGGTTTTAAAAAATTGCCATAATTGTACCATGTACCCCTAAATTGTACCACCTGTTTCCAATAATTGTACCAGTTTCCTTAATTGTACCTATTGTAAAATTAACCCTTATTTTGCAATAAAAACACAAAATAATTATTGAAATTATATTTATTGTCAAAAAAAAATTATTATAGTATGTTATAAGTATTCTAAAACAAGTTTATTTGTATAAAAAAAAAATATACATAGGGATAGTGTAATATAGTAAAATTATTCAGTATTAGAAAAACACTCGTATTTATCATACGAAATATATCATATATTAAAAGTTGTAAAATCGTTAAACATAGAATGTGCGATGAAAATGATATGTAAGTTGTCAATGTTATATACAAATTACATTATGTCATAAGACTAAATGCCGCAGGTAAAAACAAGGATAGCTCCTTTCAAATATTGAATGTTCTCTATGGAAAATAATAACTTTAAAACATGTTGTTACAACTGGTCTTCTAGTTCTTTTGGTAATTCTTGAGAGTGGCCAAGCTTTTTAGAGTCATAATTTGCATAGACTTTAGTTCCCTGTATGTGCCTTTTTAAGGTCGGCTTCGGAATTCCATAAGTTCGGCAAACTGCATTTAAACCACCGTTTTCATAGGCCGAAATAACGCGGGACATGTCGTCTTCGGTCCATTTGTCATACTTTTTAATTTTCTGAGCCATTTGGAAACAAAATACAGTGTTAGCCAAAATTGTACCACATAGAATGGTGGTACAATTATGGAAACACAGAGTGGTACAATTTAGGGTAACGCGCCATCTTGAACTCAACTTGCCATAACTACACTGAAAATACACCTAGGAAATTGGTTCTTACGTTGATTTACAGGCAATCAATCACTTAACCAATAACATATTCTGAATATTAATTTACCCTGGATGGTTTCTTATGAATTCCAATAAACTAAAGCATCAACACTATAAGCAACGAGTCAAAATATTAAAACAATTTTTCACAAAATAACGAACACGACTCCATGCGTCCCAGTCAATGCTCTGGATAATGAGGTTGACTAAGGGTCAGAAATAGCCGTAATGAGCGTTAGTGGCAGCTTAGTTTCCTCGAAACCATGGTGGTACGATTTTGGCGCTGGTACAAATTACGCGCACTTCCCCTACTAATATTAAACTATTAAGGAAAAATACATTAAGACTTAAGGACCAAAAGATAATTGTAAAACACATTGATTTAAGATTCAAAAATCACAAAACACGCAACAGTTATTGGACAATAATTTGTTCAAAAGTATAAGACGTTGGGATACGTTGAAATTGATGAAATCCTTAAAGCTACATGAAGTATGGTCCTTGATTTGTCCCTTTTTCACTCAAGAATTACAGACGAGAACGAAGTATATAGTTGAATTATGTTTCTAATAAAATTTGCATTTGATTAAAGTATATATTATGTAATTTTTATTTTAATATGTATATATTATATATTAAATTACATAAAATTTTATTAAATTTGTAAAATTATATAAAATTTTTAAACATTAAAAATGGTATTTTTTTTATCAAGAATGGAGCCTGAATAAGAGCGTATAGAAATATGTTTTATGTAAGGAAACTACATAACTGTTTATTTCAGTAATATTTTAAACGTAAGTCAAAGCACACTTTTACCAAGAGGTAAGCGTAATGGTGAGCATATTTCTGTACTAACAAAATAATTATACGGTAAGTTATTTCAAGATACGCATAAGTTCGTTGGCTATCAAATGATTGAAAATATAAAAAAATAGGTTCATCACTTTTTTTTTAAACAATACAAACCTATATTATAATCTATTGAATTTTTTAAGCTGTTCAATATTATAAAGCCAAATTCAAAATAAAGTTTTCAAAGACTTTTAAACCCTAAATAATAAACCATTCAATTATGTTTTTCTTTTGTATGTTATTGCTAAATAATAGCTTATCAAATTTCTCCCGTTGAACAAATTTGTTTTAGTTGTAAATATTTTCAATCATTATAATTTCCCATCCATAGAAAAGAACCAAAATTCTTCTAAATTGACTGTGAAAACCGAAACGCTATTTTCCCCCGGAATCAAAAGCTCGTTTTCCCGCTGCCGCCTCACGAAGTTGCAGTTAGGTCGTTAGTATTTACTATCGCAGTTGCAGGCACTGGCGAGGACGGAAGGCTTCGCAGGTGTACCCGCATCCACGTCACAGCTGGGTGGCTCGGACAGCTGTCAACCTGCAGTGGTGCCAACATGACCACGACAAACACAGGATTACCAACTGCCACCGGCGAATTTACAGTCCCCCTCCTTTTATTGGTAAAAAGTTATTAAAATCTAAAGTCAAAATAAAACTTTAACAGTGAAAGTAATAAATATTAGAGTTACGATGAAGGTTTCAAAATGGTTTATTAAATATTTCTAGTTGGTTAAAGCACTTTTTATTATATTTTAGTATAGTACCCCATTCGATAAAAAACTTATGAAATTGCTGAAACGTCATTCACTTTAGGATTTGCTGAATGTGATCCATGAAACTAATTGACTCAGGTAAAAATTATATTTATCATATAAAATTAAAATATTATATATGATAACTCTTATATATTAACATAATTACATTTGGTTGTTAAAAATATGAGCAGGTAAATTGACAACTGCTGAGTAGGCCCTAGTACTAGAAAAAATGTAAGTTTTTCATAGTGTATTTTAAATTACACATTGAACTAAGATCTGTTTTAAATTTATTTAGGTGCAAGAGGCATTCAACTCATAAAAACACAAATAAACAACTAAACATACATAAGTAAAACATATGTATTACATGTTGTCCGTCTCAGGAAATGCATTTGTTAAAATACCTTGAGTTCCATACTTAAAGGTATCACCCCTACTGAGAATGTCAAATCTGCTTACATGGTGTTTGGTTTTCTGATTATTGTTTTATTTTAAAACTATGGTAAAAATTTAAATTTAAATTTTACTTTTAATGGTCGCGTGTACAAAGAAGTTCAATTTCTGTTTGGTTATATGGGGGAAATTTGATGTTGGATTAAGATTGATGTATTTAAAAAATACTTGCTCAAATTATACAAATAATATGTCATTTTGTATGTCACATACTTTTCAAAAGATTTAGTAATGTTTTGAGTTTTATTTTTTCTAAATTCTAAAAGTTCTAAAGGCACAGCTATTTCCAAATTTTTTCCCAATAACTTATCTTACATGAGCTTTTGTTAAATGCCTAACAATGTTATATGTATTAATAACCTAACATTTTAAATATACTCATGGATAACTTTTTAAATACTATATTTAGTTCAATTAAAGTTCTTTATATAGTATAGGTATATAATCGTAAATTAATGTTTTTTATCGTGTTTATGGCTTTTATAAAATTTACTGTATTGTAAAATAAGGACCTGCCATCATTATTTAGATGGAACTTTTAGTATTTAAAGTGACTTTAAAGTTCATGAGTATTTTTTAGGACATATATCTGCTGTATACAAATAAATATAGGTCACAGTACAGGCGTTGACCATATAACACCGTTGCTACATAAAAATATTACGCAAATAATAATTTTAACAATAATATGATTATAATATTTTGTTTAAGAATCAATGCTAAGCAGTGACAACATGACAAAACAAAATTATTTGGAGAAATATTTTATAGATTCCCTTTATAGTTATTCTAAAATATGGAATTTCCTATTATGTTGATTTGTTTGTTTGTTCTGTAATGAAAACGTATCTAAATTACATGTTTTATAATGTATTTGCACAAAATGAAGTAACACAATATTTTAAAATTGAAAAACAGTATGCTCATTATTTAGTACTTCTTCTTTCCACAATCTTGAACATTTAATTTAACAACTAACCAAATTTAATCACGACATTTGTATATGGAATAGTCTCGAGTTTAAGCAATTTAACATAGCATTTTAAATTAAGTAAACTGATACAATAATGATAAGTGGTTTCGTGCCGTATATGGGCCGGCTCTTAGGGTTAATTCCATTACTAGCCTAAGGGTTGGCGTGCTACTGGCTGGGCATAAATAACGGCAGTGGCAGGGAAGCGGCCACCGGTCGCTGGACGGGTCAAACACTAACATGAGGTTGGGTAAATAGATTGTACACATTAAAGAATGTCATAACCTCTTTTTGTTCTCCTTTTCCTCACCCACATGCATTGAATGTATTAGATACAGGATGAGTCAGCTCAGATCATATGAGAGATATTTTCAGAATGAGGTTTTAGACCTATAACATCGCTGTAATGGTTGCAAGTCCCTAGCTGAAATTCACAAAAAATAGTATAACAATTTACCGAGCTAATGTCACGCTTTGTTATCAAAATGAACGTAAAAATCCTTTCATAAATTTCAGCAAAGCCTTTTTTTATAAAATTCAACACTGGGGTAAGTTTTCTTACTAATGAAAACCTTGACTTATTTTGAACTTGTGGAGGAGTACTTGGCATTTGTGTCATGATTAGTTTGTTGCAAGTTTAGAAGTTTCCAGAAGAGTTGAATAAAGTAAGAGTAAAATGAATAAGAACGAAAAATTCCATTCGACAGTTCATATTTATTTTAACTGACAAACATATTTACAAAGGAATTCATAAAAGTACTAGGTCTGGCAACTTAACAATTTTCTAATGAAAGAAAAAACTACAAAAATCTAAAATTCTAAATGAGTTCCAACTAAATTATAAGTAGTACTGGTAGTATTAATAAAAATACAAATACCCCCAATATTTTTCAAAGAACATTTATTAAAACTGTCATATACTGCAACATGTCTTCAATTCTTCATCTATTGAACCGAGGCACAATATTCTTGATTGTTAGTCATAGCAGAGAATCTCCCAATGGGCTGTGACGGAGAAAAGTTCTGAATACTAAAATTGGGCATCATACCACTGTCACAGACGTGAAAAAAACGGGAAGGTACTATGAGTAATCTAATATTGGGGGTTGTTCGATCCGAATTCAGAAATTAGTTTTGCTTTCATTAAAAAATACATGATCCTCGTGAATATTCAGAATTGCCTTTAAAGTTTTCAATCTGCTCAGAGCAGCCCATTTTGAGCCCAAATTATAAATAAAAAATACATTGAAAAATCTAATTTCATATTATGTAATAATTGTTAACTGACGTCTTTTATTCGCAAAACCTTTTAAACATTTAGGATGAAACTCTAATGATTTATACACTGTATGTAAAGTATTTTGTAATTAACAAAATATAATATATTTAAATTGTTGAATCAGTTTTAGTCATTGCATTATAGGTTTTCTGAATAAAAATGAAACTTTTAGTTGGAAAGTAAGTTTGGCTAAGTTAAAAAGTAGTTGTTTCTGAAGACCTGTTCGGAACTGCTCTCTCCCAAGGAATAACTTTTATACATTTTATGTGAACCTCTAAATATGAGATTTTTATACATTATTTTAAAATTATTAGCCAAGCTTTAAAGTAATTTCAGTTCATCATGTTTGTCTAATATGGCAAAATAAACTAATAAAATAAACAAAAATTATATATTGTTCGTAACTGTTTGTTTAGTTGTTAATTTTTTTTGTACTCCTTTAATTTCACGGACGATAACACAAAACCCTATTTATTTTGCACATTGGTGTATATTTTGTATTTTATTAAAAAGTATCCCTTTTAAATTATTTCGTATACTAACAACTGTCAATTTCTCGCAGCATTTTAATAAAATTTATGGATCACCTCTTGGTGTCTTCATTATATTTGTTTTCGTAAAACTTTTATTTCTTTTTTAAATTTTAATGTGAATAACTCAAATTAAGGGTGATGCTAAGTTAATTTACAGCTTTTTACTATAAGATAATACTTATCACCGCTTATCCCCAAGCATTTGTTTGAAAGCTGTATATTTTACGACATTAAATGAAAGAGAAACAAGATGATAATATATAATTGGAATAAAACTTCTTCCAAAATAAAAAATAAATTCATAAACGTAAAATAAAACTGTTCACGTAGGTAATGTCTGGGTGCTATAGCCCCTACTGTATAAAACAGTTCGTATCGTTTTATATTATACCTTTAGCAATTTACCCAATACATAGAATCAGTTCAAATAGGATACAAATGATTATTGCACGAATGCATCATTATCTGCTTAAATTATATTTATTTTCCTTTTCTCCTTTTTTTCTGCCAATGGACATAACCAAACCCAATTTTGGTTTAATTTTCAAGTAGCCTACGATCAAACAGCAGTACATAACTATCAGTTCTAGTGAATATTTTTCTACTTATTTATAACTTTCCCATAGGTAGCAAGTTGTTTATAATAGCATCTTAAAGTTTTGAGTAGAGAGAATGAGTGAAAAATGAGCATTCATGAATGTGGAGCCGGGTTTTAATTTAGGCTCTGTTGTGTTTTAGCAGTTCACGCCAGAAGGTAGCGCCCCGAGCTATTCCTGCCGTAAAAGTAAACAGACAGGCCGCTATGCTGCCCGGTTTCCAGCACCACTGTATCCGTTTGGTCATTTAATACTTTATCATTCCTGAGCGATTTCAAACCTGTGACGAATTTTCGTGTAAGGATTTCACATCATAAGTAGTTATAAATAACAATAACTAGTGTAATTTAATGAAACATTTAAACATTAAAATTATAAAGCTGGATGTCTAAAAACCTAATTCGTCGGACGAGGTGAACTGCTTTAAATTTATTTATTCATTTATGTATACACAAGCTGAAGTCCTAAACATAATAAAACTCTTTAAAAACTTTAATGTCTATAGAATAAATGAACTCAATAACTAACAAAACGTCTACAACAGCAAAAAAATTAGAAATTCAAATTTTCGAAAATGTAATAATCAAAGAAACTGTAAACCTACCGATTGTTTTGATAGTGATGTTTCCTACTAAGATTGAAAAAGTATAGAAATAATATAAAATGTAATCATGTGTAAGTTTTTCGTAAACACCTATAATTTGATCTGAACTCGATTGTTTTAACGAATTAATGACGATTTTTGGACACCCATTCGTATAACTTGTATAGCACAGTTACACATTTCTCCAAATCGTATCAAGACGGGCAGTCCTATTTCACGTACGTGAGTGACAATGTAAGGTGTGAACAAAGCCTAGCGGTCCAACACGTTCCCGTGAATAATTACACCAGCCGGCAGACAAGGCCTTACAATTAGTGCCTATTTATGAATACAGTTAAGTACTTATGAGACGGTTATGGTACATGGAATATATTATTATTAGTTTTAAATGGAATTGAAATAGCATTATCAAAAATATTTATCGGAAAACCTAGGGCAAACTAAAAACCGGTATCTAAATAATAATAATAATAATAATAATAATAATAATCAGAAAACTAAAGCATTAATCAGAATAAACTAGGTGACCTGTCTCACTCCACACATGTACTCTTTGGAATGGCTGGAGAACTATTAAGACTCGTAATTAATACTTTTTGTGAATTTAGTTAAAAAATGAACATGCGCATGATAATTATTTTTGAGCTTATTTTATAACAGATCTTTAAAATAGCTATTTATATAACATCCCCTTCATGGGGTTGTATCATGGTTTTACTCAACCTCCGAGGAATGACTTTACTTCGGCAATTGCGCATTTACAACTACCCCCAACGCGTTCTGGGTAGTTTGCTTCGGCCAATGTCCAAATAAAATGCTCACTCCGCGATGTGAGTATCTTATAATGTCCACATCGCAGAGTGAGTCAAAGTCGGGTATTGTATGGATTAGGCGTTTGTGTTATGTAGGAGTCAGTCTAAATCTAAATTATATACTCCCAAATGTGTAACTCGCTCACTCACTCACTCACTCATCGGGGTATCAGAAATTCGTCATATGTCGGTAAAGTAGATCTCCTATATATAACTTACTACAGAGTGATTCCCGAGCGAGAACTAAACTTACCGACCTGTATTACTGAGAAAATTGCCAACATACTGGAAGTCGCGGATTACCGAAACACCCTTTTTAAGAAATTTTATAACATTAACCAAATGTGCCTTTATAGGAAAAGCGGTCTATTCACCGAGAGTAATTTCAATGTACAGGGTGTATCTGAAATTACCTCTCCAGACCGGAAGTCACTGATATCATATACAAACTCTCACTTTAAATATTTTTTTTTTAGTTTTACACGGTTTTTAAGAAAACTTTACAATTTGATTTTGTACGCGTAACTTTAGCAGTTTATTGAATATTTGAGGTTGAAATTTAGATTTTAAGCAAAGATTTCTCGGCACAAAAATGTCTTAGACTCTTTTAAATACGTTTCCAACAATATTGTCAGTTTGGTCCAAAATGTTTTTTTATTGAATTTACAACATGACGGAGATTAATGAACATGTATTTAAATGTTTAGTAAAACTAATCACGTGATAATTGATGTTTTATAATGGCATATTATTTTAAATGAGGTTCTTAGACATTTACATGTTTGGTAAGTTCTGTTATATGTAAAATGTTCAGACATAATATATGTTAAATTTCCCCCAGTTAAAAAAAAAAATAATGTCATGCTATTTATTATTCTAAATCAGTATGATAAGGGTTTTTAAATATTATATTTTAAATTTGCTTCAAAATAACGTCTGGTCCTCTCTGTATTGAAATTAGTGTCAATCAACAGAGCAAAATATGTTTACCTACAACGGCACTATTTGTTTTGTTTTTTGTACAATTTAAAAAGAGGTGCACGGTTGGTATGGGACACCCGATAAGACAGTATCATATTTGCACGATAGTCCTCCCAAAAATTGGTTCTTTATTTGGGATGGCACTTAATTTCTAACGAACTCATTAGGAAGTACATCTTTGACTTTACCTGATAGCATGCTAATTTAAATTTTACAATTCAACAAAAATTTTAACTAAAATTGCAGATTACACAATTGATTTATCTTTTAGTGCGTACTAAGTTAATGTTTAATTTAAAAAGGTGGCAGTACAGTATTTTCATTTAAAATAAAAAAAGCTTTTTTATTTCCTGCCCCAAAAAACTATCTGATTTCAAAATTTAGCGACCAAACATTTTTACCCAAAATAAATATTACATTATTTTTTTCTACTCTAGCGGCCAAATTATAACATCTGAGGCAATCTTCGCGAACATCTTTCAAGTTACTACAAGTTTGGTTCTATGAATTTTTGCCCAACAGTCCACACAATTAAACATAATTAAATGTTTATTTATTTTTGCGGGGAATTTTACCCCATGTAGATGTAATTTTACAACTACTATAATATTTTACTCAGAACCTTCACTTTGCACATAGACATATCTTGCACAGTACCAATATCAATTAAATTATCAAACTTAAAAATTATCATGATGATTTTCAATATGACGTATTCTGTGAGTCGGAACGAATTGCTATATCAAGCAACTGATTGTTTTACTTTGATTGTTATTTACTGACCTGGTCCTACGGCTAAAACATACGTACTTTGATGTGTATGGTAATTTCAATATTTTAACCATTATTTAACATACTTTTGTTAGTAACTACTGTATTATTGTATTTAGAAGCTTGAAGTTTTTTTATTTGCCTTGTTAGTAATATTTTAGGAAATTAGGTAAATTTTAAAGTTTTACACCATTAAAAACTGAAATGAAGTAATTGTAATGAATTCCAATATTTTTATTAAACTACAAATATCGTTCTTTTGCCTTCCTGTTTTGTGGTACAAGCTACTTCCATCAAAACGGATATTTTTCCCCACTTCCATGCTTTTTGAAATACACTCCAGTCATAAGTTATCATAATAGTATCTCCAATTTTTTTAAAACATACAATTCTGATCCTAATACCTAGAATAATACATAGTTAAGTATTATTTCGCGACTCTCAATTTTTTTTTATTTTTTTTATATTGAAATGAGGGGAACTAAGAAGGGGATTTAAACGAAGAGCCGTAGGTTATTCAGCGAACACAATGAGTGGTATTGGAGTGGAGCCCTCAACTAGCCTCATTGCATGAGAGTTTTATAGTAATTTTTATAGTAATTACGGAATTGGGGTAACCAATTAGGGGGTGGACCCTACATCCAGCATAACCTAGAAAAATTATCTAAAATATTTACATATATTACGTAAATTATTATCATTTCGCAGTTAAAATCTTGTTAGCGAATTTTAATTACGAAGGGGTACAAAAACCGATTCATAGGAGTTTTTCAAAGCTTTTTTTGTTATTGATTGTGAATTTTGTGTATTAAACCGTTTTGTTACTGTCTTCAACGTATAGCTCTTCCGTGGAACTAACTTATTACATACTTGACTTTTAATTATTCTACAAATTTAGGGCAACCCCTAAGGGGGCATGGGGCGGAGCCCCTATCGAGCCGTAGGCGAGTCGTAAATAATATAAGCACAGGCTGATATGTGCACCAAGTTAAAGGCCTTACTTAGTAGAGTCTAATTCCTGAAACTGCACTTGAAATTGACGGAGGCGGAAATGGCAGGCAATCAAACTTTCTATTATAATCTTTTTCAAAAATTTTAAAATATAACAACTTCTGATATATTTGACCTTTAGAGGACTGATTTGTGATATACTCCTCTAAATTTTAAGATGTTTTAAGTTATGATGTGACCAAAATCAATGAAGTCATATCTAGGACTTCCTTTGGAGACGACTATTGAAGGAAGGTTGTGTTGAGCTATCTCAGTTCAATTTATTGGTGTTTGTATTTCACAAGAAAACTGATACTTTTTTAAAATGAAAATTTCTGCCTCTTTTTGAAACAGGAGGTCACTTTTAGAATATTAATTTATTTTTTGTCAATTTTGGTGAATACTTTTATATTATGTAACCATTAGTAGGCCTGTGTGTGTCAACAGTGTGTAAAATATTTTTGATAGTTTGGAATTTGACAGATAAAAGTTTCTTAAGTACGTAATAGCACACCTTTTCTTGACTTTCCAAATATTGTTTCTAAGTATTTTTACAAGACTTTAAGAGGTTTTGATTGGCATAAACTGTAGTTATTCTAATAGTGAATTTTTGAGTACTTAAAAAATGCCATTTAAGTTGCAAAGTTTGGCAAATAGTGAAAAAAAGAGATTTTGATGGGAAATGCCAATAAATTATAAAAGATAAAAGGATGACCAAGTGTATAGTGTGATAACCCTGCTAAACTTCTTATTTTTGTTGAATGTAAAGTGTGTATGAACCCAAATTTTTTGAACTTATTTTCTAACGCTTTGTATATTATTCATCGAAACTGGTCCTATCCGAAGCAATCAATTAAGCCCATTAAAATAATATAATGATAATTTAATGAAAAAATATAGTAGAATCGTGCAATAGCAATTGAATTTGCAACTGAGATAAAAAAAGGAAATTAAAATAGTATCTGTGCAAACAAACTACATGAATAGTTTGACTTATTTTCTTTAAAGAAACATTTTTATTTAAAAATTTACTCTAGAAATTTAATAAAATTTCAAAACATGCTTGTGAATTGCACAAACATTAACTGATGATGACTTTAAAGTAACAAATGTTATTATATATGTTTTTTTAAATACTAATTTTTGTATTAAAGATTGATTTAAAACTAGAGTTCGCCCACTGGTCGAAATGTTAGCGAAATTCAGTTCATCTCGACCGACTGGACTCTATTAGCTAAACATATTTTAGAATTGATGAAACCTGTGTTCTTTCTGATTTACTAGCATGTCTTAGTACAATAGCTGTCTAATAATCAAATCAATTACTCTTCTTGCATAAGAAAGAGTAACATAAAAAAATTAAAGTTGTAGGCGTAGCCCTCTGGAGGACGATGTGAGTTATAATCGAGTTCTGCTCATCTACAGGACACTACATGTCTAACAGTATGAGTAGCGTTCTCGTACGATAAACACAAGCTGAGAAAAAAGAAGGAAAACCCATGATCGCCTATTATTATATACAGTAGATGAATTTAACTTAAATTTTAATGGAAAAAATTTTCATTACTGCTAAATGTTTATCTCAATGACTTACAAGTTACCTATATTCTAAATGTATGCTTTAAACAAGTCATGCATGATTAAACATGTTAGAACATAACTATTCTACAGTAACCTAGATTTTAAGAATTATAATATTCCTGGATGAGAAGCTAGCTTAGCTTACCCATGGAGCAATCTAGCCGGGACAAACACACCGCCTCTCCCGTATAATTCAAGACTGGAGAACAAGGCCCTCTAATTAGACAGTGTCAGAAATGCCGTTTCTAAACGTGCAGGAAGTGTTCAAAACACGTGACAAAGCGACCTATGCGAATGGAAAATGTTTTTGAAAGAGGAATGACTATTGTTACAAACAAATGTGCAATGGATCAGAGATATCCGAAAAAGTGACAATGAGTCAACTGATTTACATGAAAATAAGCACTTATGTAGATAATACATTGTGGTATCGGTCTATACTGGGCCCGCATAGTTTGTGCTTTGGAAATGCAAATCGAGGTGGTTGCCCTTACATTTGGCAGCCGGAAATATTGGGCAGGTTCTTGTATTACCAGCGAACGACATTTAAGTTGAAGTTTGAACGTACAGTTGCAATTTTAAGAACTGACATCAACTTGATATATTTTGTAAATTGTGTCTTTTACTTATAAGTATCAGTTTATCAATGGGTGTATAAATGTGTTTTAAAAACTTAAGTTGATTTGACTGCAAAATATTTTAGTAAAATCTTATGTCTAATTTGTCGATTTAGTGAACAATCCACTTCAACCACACAAAAAACAGTTATATGCAATTCCTTTACGGTACATATTTGGAAGTCATGTTATCAAAATCCTCCCAATTATAAGAAGTCCTAATTTAAAACAATATCTGATGATTAAAAAGAATAATGTGTGCATTTCAACAGAATTACATTTTTTAATCTAGATTAAGTGCCCGTGTGAGTAAGCTACATTATATTTCCTTCTCGAAGTATAACAATGAAATAAAACATAGTCTAAATACAGTAATATACTAAAACCTTACATTAAATATTACATTTTATTCTATATTATTTGTTTTTTTAAATAAAAAAATCAATACGTCTATTTAGCTAATTAAAACCTTATTAGTGGTTGATTAAGTATTTAAATCAATGTTTGTACTGCCTTGGAAACTCATTAGAGGCTTCACCTTATCTGATCTCCAACAAGGTCCCTGGTAACTTCAATTTGGGTGGGGTGGTTTGAGGGGGGGGGGTCTCAATGTACAACCCCTGGGGTTCACTTACTGCTCCAGTTTGGAAAATTGAATGCCTCGGGCAGCCACTGAATATATGAAATAAAGTGGCTTACTTAACAGGCAAGCACTGGCTTCACATTTAGAGGAGGATCCCATTTCAAACATATAAGAATGTATGCATTACACTTTACAAAAAAGTTAGGTTAGTGATAGAAAATAAATATGTAATATAAATATGTAGTAATTTGTATTTGGTATTTCGTGATCTTAAATAACCAGTATAGTATAGGCCAATCCCGTTTTACTAGCCAATGAATATTAAATAGGACAAGAAGAGCTTACTGTTAATATACTGAAAAGTGTAGAACTATTTATTTTGCAGTTTCAGTAAATCATATTTTTTAATTATAAATATTAAATCTTGCTTCCAAGTAAATCTTTCAAAATACTAGTATAATCTTTTTCTATAAAATCAACATAATAAAACTCATTGTATTATATCTTCTAATACAACAATTAACAAATTTTAACCAGAATGCATATATATATTAAAATGCATCAATTATAGCCTAGTGAGCATCCAATATACTTGTACATTAATAATATAGCATCTATCTATCTATATAATAATACGTGATGCCCTTTTTTTGTTAACACTACTCCTCCCTTATTTCTGGACCAATTTTAAAGTTTTAGGTGTCAAAAGAATGGTCTCAGTTCGTAGTTTTGCAATAAGGTTTTAGATTTTTGAAATTTTAATTCTGAAGCTCACGGGAAGCCCTCAAAGTTCATTTTTTGTCCATAAGATTAACATGGGGAACAATTTATATTGAATTGCTAAATGAAACAGCTGTTGATAGTTAAACAAACAAACACATATGTTAAAAGCTGAATAGAAGCAAATTGAACTGGTACTGAAAATATCAACATAATTTCATACTTTAATACGAGGAGTGTCTATTGTGATGTTTTAACTTTTTCTAAAAATGTAGCGGGTAGATTTTAGTTGAATTTTTTATTTACGTGTATTAGGGCACAAAAATAAATTAAGTAACTTTACGTTACTACGTTTCTTTGTTAGAAAACAAGTTTGTAAATTTAGATTTTTGACATGGATCTTATATGGGTTGTCCGTTTGATATTGAAACAGTAACGAAAGCTAACATATATTAAAATAAAACACTAAATTTGTGAGCATGGGTTTTCAAACAGTTGTGAACTTTAGGAAAAGGGATAGGCTGTCGGTGTAATAACCTGATGGTTTACTATGATACTACAACAAAATTTAATGCTGAATGCTACACATACTAAACGCCTGTTTAAAAGAGACAAAATTTTAACTTTTTACCTCCTGTATAATTATAGTAGTAATTATCGTAGTAATTATAGTAGTAATAGTTACTAATTATAGTAGTAATTACTACTATAATAGTTACTAATTATAGTAGTAATTATCGTTTTTAAAACGATTAAGCATCAAAAAGACACTTTTGCTCCGAGTGATGAACAACGTTTTTTATCATTATGCGAAATTAGACTTTTGATCATTAAAAATATTAACTACTGTATAAAGTTGTATTTTCGAGGTTATATTTACAAAGTTAGTAATATTCAGTGTTTACATTTATGTTATTTACAAACATTGCTCTTTATAACGTTCGAATTTAAAAAATCTGCTCCTCAACATTAACAATAAGTGAATAAATCCAAAAAATGAATAATAATATACATAGGAAACAGCTGACTTTTCAGTCCTAGGACCTAAAAAATTCTCCGGGTGATTTTTCAGTCCTAGGTCAAAAAAGAATCGGTTTTGGTACAGTTGAGAGAACAAAAAACAGGCTGATTTCGTGCAGAATGATAAAAACAATCTTATTACAAAAATTGTTTGTGTAATTGTGTAAAGAGACATTTTAATCAAAATATAAATGCCTCATAAAACTAAAATGGACCACACCCACAAGGATGTAGATTTCCTAATTTTCGCGATTTCCTTATTAAAAATTTGTAATGCCATGGAAAATTAAGTTAAAGAGGATTTAGTTCTTTATAAATAGTGATTTGGACTCATTCACTATGTCGACGACTACCTCAAACGGTACTACAAAAACAGCCGCAGTGAGTGCTTCATAACTGAAAGTGGATGAGTTGTAATTAAATGTTGATTTTTATTCTGTTGTTATTTATGTTTTACGTGTGCTGAACTACCTAGATCCAAAATCTGTGAATTTATTGTAAATTTTATGAGAGTGTTTAGACAGAGGCTTTAAAAGATATCGGCATAAGAACAACCACGTAATCTCAACACTATCACATTGGGAAGTTGGAGAGTTAATTACTGATGATGGTCGATTGATGAAACGCCAATATGGTGTTATCTGATTTTCACAAGGTATAGTTAAATTTTTGTTTTCAAAATAACTTGGTTCATTACCATGGACCCTGGTTTGATCACCAGGTACTCTAATAAATGCAGCGCATTGCGCTGCACGGGCCCCCTAGTAAAATATATTACTTGAATAATAAAAATATATATTTACGTGGGAATAGTTAATTTCCTTCTACCATACAGCATAGCATTCGTATTTTAAAGTTTTTGATATTTTACCACTTTAAATTACTGTAAGATAAACGGAGGTACGAGTTTCATACAATAAGAAACCTGTTTCCAGAAATGTATGACACACGACCGAAGCAGATTCGAGTTAAAGCGAAGCCAAAATCTGAAATACAAGTAAGACAATACAGGTTAACGAACATTTCCATTAGAATGGCCGTCTATTATCATATGCAGATAGAGTCATTGTTGAAAGCCCCACCATATTGGTATGTGGGTCCTTGAATCTCGTGCTGTTTATTGTATTACTGGTACTCATCAAAAAGTGAAACTATCAAAACAGGTAAAGTGTTAATGATGAAATAAAACACATTCTGTAATATAAAAAAATTATGGTTATAGAAATTATCAGGTTGGTCTAAATAAGGTCTAATTTTCATTTTACGTAATTATAAGGTACTTTCTAAGGGACACAATATTTTTCCTCTCATCTAGGGCCACACGAAATCCATTGACACATAAACGGACATGATCGTTTAGTAGTTTTCCCTCTAGAACATCAAATGCACTCTTTTATTATATAAGATTTATCCACCTCTATATTATATTAATTAATAAAATCATTTTAGAAACAAAAATTCAACAGTTCTATGGGGCCAATTTTATTAATTAATTAGTGGGTCACTGGAAAGCTATCTTTAGATTTGCCAACATTTAAGTTTTTTACGATTTAAATGTAAACGTTGTACAACTAAATCTAAAGTTCTTCTGGATCAATTCTTATCACTTAATGGGTCGTAAGTGCCGGTCTTATGGTCTTCCAAAGTCCTAGTGTTAATTTTATTTAGTGGTTTTTGATACATGTTTTATAAAAAATCTCACTTTATTATTGTTATTAAAAACTGTGATGTAATAGCATTATAATACTATATTGCGTATAAAACTTAAGCAATTTACGATTTCTTTGATAATTATAATGAAATAGTAGGTCTATATTAAAATATAAAAAACTATTTTTTTAAATACATTTCCAAGTTTTTTACTTGAGAATGAAGTCTTATTTCCTTACATTAATGATAAATCTTATCTAACTAACCTTATTATTTGTTAGAAAAAAATAAGTAAGAGGTTTTTTTGCAAAATTTTTTACGGCTAAATCAAGAGTTCTACGAGACAGATTTTAACGGGGTTTTGGAAAGCTTTCTCCATGTAAACTTGTAAATAATTATAAAACTTTTTTTTAAGATTTATGGTAAAAAAACCCGTTTTCCATAATCAATTAAAGTTTTTCAAAGATTTAATCCAATTCATGTATTTTAGGAAATAAGCATATATGTAAGAGTACTATTTTTCTTTAAACCGTCGTATTTAACCACAATGGGCTCTGTAGCTTAATTAATTAATATTAATTTATATTTTCTACGCAAATACAAAGAGTTTGGTCCTAATAAGATTATTTTTATCAATTACCTTAGTAAAAATTATCTAAGGAGCGCGTTTGCAGTTACTCAATATTGTGTTTAGAAATGCCTTTCGGTGTAAGATGGCGATAGACGCGCGAATTCTGTTTGTACCGTGGTGTTTGGAAGTTTTCAGTTTACGCTGCAAGTAAGCACTGTGAGCTATTTTTGCCTTAAATGTAAACAGAACTCTGGCTCTTGGCACGGTTCTATTACATCACTGACTCATCTTGATTGCTAAGTAGCTCGATGCCACGCACTATTTATGATTTTTATTGAAATTTTCACAAATATAAGACAATTTTATGTATATAAGTGCGATACACCTCTTTATGAAAAGTAATCATATTAAATTTCAGTTTTGACTATTACAAATTTATAATTTGATACACTGAGTGTATAAGTCGTTATAGTTTAATGTATAATGACTTAAACAATAAGATATCACATTGTGTTTTCCTCCCAAACATACAATGATACCTTTTAAAACCACTATAAAACATATTCAACTTTTTTTATCAACCTTTTTCACGTTTATGTGAATTGTGTGGTACGGTAACTAATTTTTATTTGTATGTAAACAAACAAGTTAGATTTACTGGAAAACTTTAAATTACGCTACAGTAGTTTTACTTTAAACCAATGCCTCATTAGGCAGTAGCTTACAATAAAAATAGTCTTTTTTTTAACAACAGTACAATTAATCATTGTCTTTAGAAATAATACTTCATTCGCAAACTAAAAACTACTAAAGTCATCAATATGAGGAATTTGTTTACTAGGCTTAGCTTGAAATAATTTGTAAATGTAATACACTATTTCATTATTTTATCAAAGGAATGGAATAGTTCAAATTTTTATATGCAATATAACATATTACAATTATATCACATAACATAATAACTTAATAATAAAACAAATAAAAAAACACTTATTTTAACATAAACCAGTGATTCAACCTGTATTGAAAACCTCCGTACGGTATAAAATTAACACGAGAACATAGGAGGACCGTAAGACATTTACTTCGGTCTAACACAATCAAATAACACAACAAATTCATTATGTCCAGGATCTGACAATACATTCCGTAGGAAAATCGCGTATAGTCAATTTGACTTTATTAGTTGAATATATGTGTCTTGGGAAGTGTTCTGCACTTAGGTGTCATTTCGGCATCTGGTAGGTTTACCCGCTATGACGTCATCAAGATGGCGGAAAGTGATATTTTTTAATTGCGTATATTTCAGATGTTATTTATCGGATTTGGATAAATCTTTTTTTGTTTTAAAGCTCATCAAAAGACCTATCTTTTTTGTGTTTACCATTTTCTTATGCACTTATTAGTTTTTCTATAATATTTAAAAAATTGAATTTTAAAAATAAAATTTTGTAAATTTTTGCTTATAACTTGTTTACTAGTGAGAAATTGGCAATTTTACCTCTAATCAAAGTTGTTTGTCTTTTAATACCCTTTCTAATGATACCACACATGGGGGGATAAATCCTAAGAATAATGCAGAAAAACGCCTGAAACACCGATGCGATCGCTACAATTGGTACGTGCCTGAACAATGGTACATGTATCATTTTATTTTTGCATATCTACAAATAATGTATTTCATCTGTTCAACTAGTTTTTTGCATTGTGCAATTAACTATTATTCTTTATAATAAGTTGGCCTTTATATCTGTTTATAGAAGTCTGGTGTATGAAAAGAATATTTTAACCATTTGTCATAGAATATTTTTATTTTTTTTAGCTTATTTTTTTACTCTCCAACATTTCGGGGAGGGGAGGATATCTCCCCTTTATGAGCTACCTGGTTTCCCCCTGATAGCAGTAACATTCCAGAAGAATGATAATAGTAGCAGTAGGCCTATGTGTTAAGAGTCGAGGAATGCCGGAAAATCAGGCTAAAGGCAGTGAAACAGGAGCGCGATGTCACGAACCGAGTCATCTCTGCTTTGCCTCAAGCTCATTTGGCTGAGTCCCAGACTCGAGCCAGAAAGCGAAAGAAGAGGCAGAGCGGTTCATCGTCGGGAAGCCCTGAGCTCGGGGAGTTGGACTTGGCGCCGAGGTCGGTTTTTGTCACTGCATCATCGCAGACATCTCCTGTCCCGGCTGCTCATTCCATCCCGGGCGCTGTCGTTGTTCCAGCGGCTACTCCTGCAGAGGTTCCTGCTCCGGCGGCTAAACCTGCCTTGGCAGCAAACTCTGCCTCAACACCTTTGGGGGGCTGGAAGACGCGCCTGTCTAAGAAAGAAAGGAGGAGGCAGAAGCAAGCGGAGGCAGCTTCGAAAAGTGCGTCGAGGGTGGAGCGGACGCAAGTCTCAAACCCGGTTGGGGAGGCCTCTGGCAAGTCTGTCAGAAAGTCTAAAAAACCCAGGTCTAAGAAGCCCAGGACGGAGGCAATCTTGATCAAGCCCTTAGGGGGGCGATCTTTTGCCGATGTTCTGGGTCAGATTAGATCGCAGGCCAAACCGGAAGAGACCGACACCGTTATCAAGTCTATTCGGCGAACCCAGAACGGGGATGTCCTCCTCGAACTGGGGAAGTCGAGTGACAAGATCGGTTTTACCGCTTCCCTCAAGACTGCACTTGGGGACAAAGGCTCCATCAAGGCCCTGGAACCGAAGTGTTCGGTCGAGATTCGGGACCTTGATGTCTTCTCCACCGAAGATGAGGTGACCTGTGCAATCCAGGTGGCACTCCCGGAGATACCGGCCGATGGAGTGAGGGTATGGCTGACAAAGCCTAACCGAAGTCAACTCCGGATGGCTGTTGCTGAGATGGGCGAAAAGCACGCCAATAAGCTGCTTAGCCTTCAGCACCTCAGAGTCGGTTGGGTCAGTTGCAGGCTCAAACGGAGGGTGGTAGTTTCGAGATGCTTCCGCTGTCTCGGTTTCGGCCACTCCTCCCGAAACTGTAAAGGGCCCGACAGGAGTGCCAACTGCTTCCAGTGTGGAAGCCAGGGCCACAAACGTAAGGAATGTTCCTCGAGCCCCTCCTGCTTCCTCTGCAAGGATTCAGGCTCCAGTGCCCTCGGTCACTTACCCGGGTCTGGTCAGTGCGGTGCCTTCAGAGCCGCACTTGAACAGGCAAAAGGCAGCGGCCGGTAATTCGCATCCTCCAGGCCAACCTTCATAGATCCTGGGGAGCTGATAACCTTCTAGATCAGCTCGCCCGAGAACTTGGTGCTGACGCGCTCCTTATCAGTGAACAGTATCGGGACAGAGACCCAAACACTTGGATCTTGGACAGCCTCGGTACTGCTGCATTTTGGGCACGTAATACACGAGATGTTTTGGTGCGGAGTCACGGGCGCGGCCGAGGATTCGTCTGGGTTCGGTGTAGGGACGTGACTATCTTCAGTTGCTACCTCACACCCAACGAGGCCGTCCAGGACTTCCGCGACAAGATAGATAGCCTAGAGGAGTGCGTTCTCGGCACCACCGGGCATGTCGTCGTTGGTGGCGATTTCAACGCCAGGGCCGTCGAATGGGGAATGCCCTTTACCAGCTCCCGGGGGAAATACATCCTGGATTTCATCGCCAGGGCCGGTCTTGTCGTCCTCAACCAGGGCGACACACCTACTTTTCGGCGCCCCGGGCAGAGAGGCACGATCCCCGACGTCACCTTTGCGTCTGAGTCGCTCCTTCCGAGGATCTCTGGCTGGAGGGTTGTGGAGGACTACACGGGTAGCGACCACCAATACATCGTTTTTGACCTGCATGATCAGGCAAATCGTCGAGTTTCCGCATCTCGGGAAGGGCCACGCCGGTGGAACACCAACAAACTGGACGTGGTCAAGTTCACCGAAGTCATCTCTCGGGGAGCGCAGGGGAATCCTGGTGAGGCTGGGGCCGAGGCACTAGTAACATCCACGATGGAACTGATCGTCTCGGCCTGCGACCAGTCTATGCCGCGAAGGAAACCCCGACGCGACAAACAACCCGTTAACTGGTGGACTGAAGAGATTGCGGAACTCAGAAGAACATGTTTAAGAACTAGACGAGCCGCCACAAGAGCGAGAATTCCCGCAGACAGAGTTCGTAAGTCGGAGGCCTATAAAGCTGCGAGAAAATCTCTCCGCCAGGCGATAAACAGGAGCAAGGCGAATAGCTGGAGGAGACTTCGTGACGACGTTGACTCTGACCCGTGGGGCCTGGGTTACAAACTTGTAACACAGAAACTCGGCGCCCGCTCTTCACCTTCCATCATGGAGGGCGCCACCATGGGGAGGATCGTCGCTGCGTTGTTTCCTGAACATCCACAGCGACCGCCGGTTGACTTCGGACGGGTAGAGGACGTTCCACTCTTCACTTTCGAGGAGCTGGAAACCTCCGTTCTCTCCCTGAAGAGCAACAAGGCTCCTGGCCCGGACGGGATTCCCAGTGAGGCTTTAAAGAAAGTATTTTCAATCAACGCTGACTTGTTGTTGAGAATGTACAATGTCTGTTTGGTAGAAGGGGTGTTTCCGGCTCCCTGGAAAACAGCCAGGCTTGTACTGATCAGCAAGGGCAAAGGTGATCCCGAACTGCCGTCGTCCCACAGGCCTCTCTGCATGTTGGACACGGCTGGGAAGCTGTTCGAGATGCTGATCCGTTCCCGCCTGACTTCTGCCGTGGAAGCTGCCGGGGACTTATGCCCCCGTCAGTACGGCTTCAGAAAGGGACGGTCAACGATCGACGCTGTCACCGAAGTTCAGAGAGCTGTGGAGAGAGCCGAGAGCCACAACCATTTCTCCCGCCGAGTAGTGCTTCTTGTTACGCTTGATGTCAAGAATGCCTTCAACTCGGCGAGGTGGGTCGATATGTTGGATGCGCTTCGTAACACCTTTCGTATTCCTGCATATCTGTTGCGGCTCATCGAGGATTATCTACGCTCTCGAAGCCTGATCTATGACACGAGGGACGGAACGCGGACGATGGAAGTCACTTCTGGTGCCGCACAAGGTTCAATACTCGGCCCGGATCTCTGGAACGTTGCCTATGACAGCCTCCTGAGGTCCGAGATGCCTGAGGAAACCACTTTGGTTGGGTACGCCGATGACGTCGCAGCTCTCATTGCTGCACGCAACGTTGAGCTGGCCCAACTAAAGTTGAACCGAGTTATGCGGGTTGTCAACAACTGGATGTCCGATCACGGTCTCTCGTTTGCTCTTAGTAAGACGGAGATCGTGATTCTCACGAAGAAGAGGATCGACACCGTCGTCCCGTTTCGAGTGGGAAGGGAGGTGGTCACATCAACTCGTGCCGCCAAATACCTTGGGGTTATGGTGGACACCAAGTTAAGCTGGAGGGATCAGATCTTCCGTACGGCGGACAAGGCCGCTAAGGTAGTTACTCACCTTAGTAGGCTGATGGCCAATGTCGGGGGTCCCCGATCCAGCAGAAGACGTCTGTTGATGTCCGCGGTCCAGTCCGTGCTCCTTTACGGGGCAGAGGTGTGGGCAGGCGTTCTAGATAAGGAGTGCTACAGGTTGCGACTCGCCCGGGTTCAGCGTCAAGCTGCGCTCCGGGTGTGTTCCGCCTACCGGACAGTGTCCGAGCCTGCCGTCCTGGTGGTCGCCGGAGTCATCCCTGTCAAGCTCTGGCAGGGGAGAGGAAAGCGATTTATCAGAGACGTGACGAGATCGGCAAGGACACGGCAAGAACAGAAGAGCGCTCCCGAACCTTCCAGCAGTGGCAACACAGCTGGGAGCACGACACCCGAGGACGATGGACTGCGCGACTTATCAAGCAGGTCCAACCATGGGTGGAACGGCGGCATGGGGAGGTGGACTACTACCTGACCCAATTTTTGACAGGTCACGGCTATTTTCGATCGTACCTGAACCGGATGGGAAAGACTGGTTCACCGGACTGCATTTATTGCCCGGGTGTTCCGACGATGCGGAACACACATTCTTCCGCTGTCCCCGTTGGGAAGGGCCCCGCCTGGAGGCCACATAAATAGTTGGTGCATTTTCGGTGGACTCGGTCTGCCAAAAGATTTTGGAGGATGAGGGCAACTGGGGTTGTTTGTCACAGTTCGTCTGGGGCATCCTCCTGGAAAAGAAAACCGATCTGGACCGCGAAGTGGCCCAGATCCCTTGATAGAGCGGCTGGATAAGGAGCGAGCCCGACGGGCGTAAGCCAAATTTAGGCCTAGCCTGACGTAATGTGATAAACAATTCCAGGTTAGATTCCTAAAGAGTAGAGGAGGTTTTTTAGTGGGTAAACCCGTTTTTTAGGGGAGCCCCACACTACAGGCTGGCCACCTGTGTGCGTAATGCATTTTTCCGCCTCTCCCTCAAAAAAAAAAAAAAAAAAAAAAAAAAAAAAATGTGTTAAGAGTCACAGTTTGTTATTTGCATTTCAACGAACAAAAATTGCCGTACTTTATAACAATACTTTCTGTGTGTTTATTCTAAAATAACATTAGTTAGTATTTAAGTTTAAGTCATACTAAACAATAAAAAATATTCAACATAGTTAAAAAAAAATTAAATATTTAACATATTTAAACGATGACGGACGATTAATAAAGTACATCTGTATTGGCATTGCATTCACAGTAAAATAACTAATAACATGCTTAAAATGTTTTATATATGTTTATATAAAATAAGTGTATTTATATAAGTTAAACTGATGTAAATAATTTAAAAATCATTTCAAGTAATGTAATAAAAAACAAAAAAGGTTAGGCCTATCAGTCATTTTAGACCTAATTCTTTGAAGAACAAATGGTATACCAGTGACCTTAGAAATATGAAGGAAGAAATATTAATATATTCGGACATCTACAAACATACAAAAGATGGTGAATATCTTGAACTGCTGAGATTGAAGCGGCGGGAGTATAGGCATGCTCTTCGTACTGCAAAGCAGAACTACAACGCCAGGAGGATAGACCAAGCGACCAACAGCTGTAGCATGGCCTGGTCAATCATCAACAAGGCAGCTGGGAAGTCATCCAACCGCAACCCGGGTGAGGTTCAGCCAGACGACTTCAACAAATACTTCATGTCATCTGTGGAGGAAATATGTAGTGCTGTGGGTGCTAGTGAGGAAGGTGCAATGAGGTGCTTGGAAAAATGTGAAAAGCCTATGTCTAATTGGGTATTTTCTCAGGTAACATGTGATCAAGTGTTAAATATTGTCAAATCTTTGAAAATATCGGATAGTAAAGATGCTTATGGCCTTACAAGTAAGTTAGTTTTATCTGTTATACATTTAATTATAGTTCCTTTAACTTATTGTCTAAATTTTTGTATCTTTGAAGGGGTTTTTCCAAAGCAGCTAAAATTGTCAAGGGTTGTCCCTATTTATAAGAAAGGTGAGAGGAATTCGGCTTCAAGCTACCGTCCAATATCCTGTATCCCAGTCTTTGCAAAAATTTTTGAAAAAATCATTAAGTTTCAACTTTGTAATTATTTTGAGCTGTTGAACCTATTTAGTGATAGTCAATTTGGTTACAGAGAGGGACGTTCAACAGTAATGGCTATTGATAGTTTGGTAACTCAGTTGTTTTCTGCTTTAGAGAGTAGGTGTCTTGCTCAGGTCACACTTTGCGACCTGAGTAAGGCATTTGATTGTGTTTCTCATGAGTTTCTGTTAAAAAAGTTGGAATTCTATGGTTTCAGAGATCAGGAGCTTAGTTTTTTCAGATCATACCTTAAGAATAGGACACAGTTTGTTGATGAAATGGGTAAGCGTTCTGTTGTATTAGAAATTAAGCATGGCGTCCCTCAAGGGTCAATTCTCGGACCTATATTGTTTTTGATTTTAATTAATGATGTTAACAAGTATGTAGATTGTTTTTCCTGTGTTTACGCTGATGATACTTCCTTAGTTTCATGTCACAGTAACTTTCAAATGCTCAACCACTTTGCTCAATCTAATTTTAATAAGGTTGTACACTGGTTTACTGTCAATGGTCTTTTTATTAATGATGATAAAACTAAAAAGATGCTTGTATCTTTAAACAATGATTTAATGGATGACCAATTCGTAGATAGTGTTAAGCTTTTAGGTGTCAATATTGATTGTAAATTAACATGGAAAAGCCACATAGATTTAGTATGTAAGAAACTATCTAGAATTATTTACTTGTTAAGCCGTTTAAGAAAACTGGTGTCATTTGAATATTTGAAAATGTCATATTTTGCCTTTTTTGAAAGTATTCTAAGATATGGTCTCATTATCTGGGGCAATGGGGTTGGTATCAACAGAGTATTAATTTTGCAGAAAAAAGCTATCAGAATCTTAAATAGTGCACCTCTATTAGAGCCTTGTAGACCTCTTTTCTTGAAGACTGGCATTCTAACTGTGATAAATTTATATATTTTTGAAGTCATAAGGAACTTAAGGAAAGATGTAGATACTGCTAGGTTAAGGTCTGATGTACATAGTTATGACACTAGGTTTAGGAGCAAGTTGGATGCAACTAGATGTAGGTTAGTTAAGACGCAAAAATACCATCATTCTTTGGCTGTGAAAATGTACAATAAGTTACCATCATCCCTTGTTAATCTTGTATCCGATAAAGTGTTTTTTGCCAAACTTTACAACTGGCTACAGCAGAATCCAATGTATTTGTTAGACGAATTTTTTGATAACAATTTTGTGATAATTTAAGTTAAGATTTGTTAAATATAGTATATATAGTTCCTATTGTTTCTGTTTTGTCACCTTTTAAATTTTATTGTTGTTATTCATTCAAATTTTTAAAAGTTCAAATGTTATTATCACAGCCTAATATTGTATTAGGATTTGCCTCTTCTAGAATAAATTTGTCATTAAGTATCTTGTTTACTGCTGTGTCACAAGTAGGCCTAAAACTTCATGAGATAGTATTATAACGAGACCTATTGTATAACTGTAGTATACTTAATGGTCAATAAAATGTCTTATTTGTCTTAAAATGTCTTATTTGTCTTAATAATTTTTTTTTATTAAAATTTTAACACATAGTTTCGTTATAGTTGTTGTACACCCTGTGAATATAAAGTGCAACAACATTAGATAAAAAAAATAACTTTTTGTTATTAGAGAGTATTTATAAACTAGTTGAACAGATGAAATGCATTATTGGTAGATATGCAAAAATAAAATGATACATGTACCATTGTTCAGGCACGTACCAATTGTAGCGATCGCATCGGTGTTTCAGGCGTTTTTCTGCATTATTCTTAGGATTTATCCCCCCATGTGTGGTATCATTAGAAAGGGTATTAAAAGACAAACAACTTTGATGAGAGGTAAAATTGCCAATTTCTCACTAGTAAACAAGTTATAAGCAAAAATTTACAAAATTTTATTTTTAAAATTCAATTTTTTAAATATTATGGAAAAACTAATAAGTGCATAAGAAAATGGTAAATACAAAAAAGATAGGTCTTTTGATGAGATTTAAAACAAAAAAAGATTTATCCAAATCCGATAAATAACATCTGAAATATACGCAATTAAAAAATATTACTTTCCGCCATCTTGATGACGTCATAGCGGGTAAACCTACCAGATGCCGAAATGACACCTAAGTGCAGAACACTTCCTAAGACACATATATTCAACTAAAAAAGTCAAATTGACTATACGCGATTTTCCTACGGAATGTATTGTCAGATCCAGGACTATACGTAAATCACTAGCTATTATCTAAACTACGATTTAGACAGTAAATATTGCGTGAGATATTTTTCACCGAGTTCACGCGTTCTGGACACTGAATATTAATGGACTATTTACAGCTAATGTCTAGCTGTACTCGACTAATGGCCATTTAACGACGCCTAATGGCTGATGGCTGGCTAACGTTTTCGCCTCTTCCAATAACGTTAACGGTCGGTTAGCGGCGATGGTCGGCCACAGACGATCGCCGATCACGGCTGTTCAAGACATTACTGCTTGTGCTGGCTGACCGGGCCGGTGGGCCGGGTATAGATCTGAATTGTGTTTGGACAAAGGAAATAATATGCAGCGTTACATGTGGAAATACTAGTGGATTTCAGTTAAAGTATAAACTCCTTGTTTATACTATATTTGTGGTGGGAGTCTAATTAAAAAATAATAAATCGGTATTTTCATACCTAGAAATATTAATTTTCATTAGGATTTTGGTTTTAAATATTATTTGTTGCCAGGAGCTTATTTAATTAGGGCACAATCAGATATCAGTTATTAGAACTCCATAGTTTCAATAATCATCAAGGAAGAACCTACTATGGAAGCCGGCAAAAATATGTTTTCCAACTATTGCACCAAAATACTAATAATTTTTAACTTTTCGTAAAATTATTAAAGAATTAATTTACCGAATAAAGCATCAAATGATATCTGAAAGATAACGTCCATCTGCGTCTTACCCAACAATAAAGTGTTTGGAGACTCAAAAGTCATTTATTGAAAAATGTAACTTGGTAATGTAAAATCTGAATTTCCACAAACTGAAAATTTTATCTTTTTGCTTGTCACTTATTTTTAAAAAATATAATATATTTCCTAGTTATTTGGGATTAAAGTATTTAGTCTACTTTTATGACCTTTTTAAAAACAACAAAATATTATTGCAATTCTTATTATTTATTTTACAGTTTACCATTTATATTCATTATATTAATACTTCTTAGCATTTTAATATCATTTTAATAATAAAATTTCAAATTTAATTTGTGGATTGCGACCTTAAGATTGATAAAAATTAATTTTTGTCAGAAACAACTACAGAACTGGTTGAGAATTGTAGTAGGCGTTCTATTAGGAAAAAGATTAGCCTGTAAAGTATATATATATATATATATATATATATATATATATATATATATATATATATATATATATATATATATATATATATATATTGTTACTAAATATAAAAATTTTGATCAATGTGGATTTATCATAAATACTCATGTCATTTTTATTTTTGCCTTTAAGGCTGAAAAAATATAAATCCAATAGCTGGTTAATATATGTTGTTATTTACTAATTTAAAACTTTTGCCCTATGACTTTCATTGCATTATCTCAAGCCTCGCTCTCATAAACACAGTATTAACATGTTTAATTTTAATCATAACAGACGGTTTGGACTTTTTGTGAATTCGTTTGAGTAGTGTAAAATTGCGGCCGCTGGCCCAGTTCAAGGTCACCTGAGGGATGACGTCATCGAGGTCAATGACCTCACCGATGACGTCATCGATGACGTCATCGATGACGCAATCGATGACGTCATCACTAATGACGTCATTTCGATGACGTCACACCCATGACGTCACAGAAATGACGTGCTGATGACGTCATCACCCCTTACGTCATCAAAATGACGTCACCGACGCCACTAAGGTCAAGGTCACGCAGAAACTTAAAATTTTTTAGCACTTTTGCCGTTTCTCGCACTACGTTCCGAGTTTCAGTCAGAGTCCCCGTGACCTTGACCACTTGGAGCGAATTTTCGACGAGAAACGGCAAAAGTGCCAAGTTAAACTCGAGTTTCTGACATGACTCTGCCTAAATGGGCAATCGGTTATCCCTCAGGTGACCTTGAACCAGTACAACGCCCGCAATTTTATGTTACTGTGACCTTGAACACTTAACAACGGAGCGCCGACACCGATGCGCACCCCACGACAGCCACCGAGTGACTGACTATCAGACTCTGTGTACTCTAGGTATATGGGGAAGTGGAGGGGGAAATCTCAAGGTCATCCAAATGGAGTTTTAAAAAAGTTGAAGAGTAGAAAGACTACTCTTGTGCTTCCTGGGCGACCTCATCAATCTCTAATGGATCTGTAAACCAATCCGATCTGTAGCGGCAGGAGTCCAGAAAACAGGTGCACCACCCATCAGGTTGTCCGTAGCATTTCCGACAATTGGTAAGATTGGAGAAGTGAAATTTAATACACCGCTGCGGACAACAAGTATAAAAGTATTTGGATTTGTAGATTTTGAAAGTTTGTAGTACCGGCGGTGGCAGCTGTTGGTTCTTGCATCTACACCTGCAACATCCGAAGCATTCACATTGCCGGCAGGCCAGCCCATCCACTTGCCACTTTGGTAAGAGGAAACACTTATCCTCACAGCAATAGGTTGTCCCCGTCTCTTCCTCCCAACGCTTCTTTGCACAATATGTGACGCCTTGTATCTCCAAACACCTATGCTCGCAACATGAGATGCGCTTACTTTCCATAGTTGATGTTGCTTTGACGAGGGAGCACGATGAAGTGATGCTGTGGTCAGTGGGAATGGGGTTTATATAAACTAAGGTGAGTGGAGGGGGAAAGGTCAAGGTCATCCAAATGGAGTTTTAAAAAAGAAAAGAGTAGAAAGACTACTCTTGTGTATCTATAGCGATTTCATTGATAGTGAGTGCTTCTGTATGCCAAGTTGATCTGTACTGACAGGCTCCTAAATAATGTTTGCAAAAACCTGCAAAATGATTGTTGCACAATTTGCAGCCAGTTAGCTGTTTTAATGTGAATTCAATGCAACGTTCAGGGCAACAAGTGTACTTATGCCCTCTCATCTGGTACACATGGAATGTCTTCAACTCCGGTTTCGGCTTCTTCCAAGACTTGCACTTACACATGCATTGACCAAAAGCTTCACATTTTCTACACGCCAGGCCATCCGCAACATCAATGTCATTCGGCCATGAAAAACATTTCCGTTCGCAACAGTAGTTGAGTTGACTCTCCATGTTGCTGTGGTGAAGGTGCGCGATGAAATGATGCTGCAGTCATTGAGAGTGCACCTTAAATAAACTCAGTGGAGGGGGAAAGGTCAAGGCCATCCAAACGGAGTTTTAAAAAAGATAACTAGTCGTCCTCCTCCTCCTCATCCGTTGTACTTAGAGAGCTGTCAGACGAAGAGCCCCGTGCAGGTGCTCCCCAGATGAAAAACAAATCAATTTTAAAACGAAGACCAGGATCTTGCATCATCAATTCCTTTAATTTGTCACATACTAAGTCGACCTTGTGTAAGGTGTCAACAACAAGCTTCCAATTCGTTGGTTCAATATAACTTGTAGTAGAGTCTGCCTCGCTGATAACCACATCCTCCGGCTGTATTGGAGTGTAAAGATGTGTAAAGTTCTTTGGCTGTAGCTGAGGTTCAGGCTGGCTGGAAGTGGAAGGTTGAGTGTGGACCCCTGTCGCATCGAAATCCATAGTCATTCTACATTCAATGTTGGGGTTTTCGTTTAATACATACACCAATTTCTCATGCAACATATCCACTTCTGCCGAGTCTTGCAGATGAACATTCCAGGAAAATGGCCATTCTTCATCCGTAGTGGAGTCAACTCGAGAAAGAGTGTTGTCCGCCATGATAGCTAAGCAAGGAATGATGTGAGCTACAGACTGTGGTAACAGTATTGAAAAGTAGAGGGGGTAAACCAAAAGTACGTGGAGGGGGGTATTTTCAAGGTCATTTAATTTGGGTTTTAAAAAAAAAGGAAATAGTGGAGGGGGAATTCTCAAGGTCATCCAATTTAGGTTTTAAAAAAAAGGAATGAAGCTTACTCCTCTTCAGCCTCGTTGTCCCCTGCATCTTCATTAGCCTCATCTTCATCGACGTCAGACTCGCCGTAAGGATAGATCGGGGACATGGGCGAATATTGTGGAGATTGTTGACCGTTGTTGTCGTCCCCTTGCATTCTAACTTGGGACCAATCATAATTTAAATTCATTTGTATTATGATCCCAGGGTTGTCCCGCAGTATTTCCTTCATACGTTCGCAAATTGACTCCAAATAGTGTACACTATCGATCGACAGTGTCCAACCCGTACTTGTACCGACATCAGTAGTGGAGTCAGCTTGGCTGATGGTGTTGTTGTCTGCCATGGTTGCTTGTCGGACAAGGAATGACGGTTGATGTGATGCTCATGCAGGAACATGGTGAAGTGGTGGGGGGTGTGGTGGAGTAGTGGGGGAATTTTCAAGGTCATCCAAACGGAGTTTTAAAAAAAAAGGAAAACTTACAAAGTAACATTGAAACTTTCCAATTGATGGTGGCGAGCGTTTTCTTCTGCAACCTTGCCGACACATGTGACTATGCCGTACAGTATGAAAAGTACAACCATAATAAGGCCGAACAATAAAAGATAGCCGTTGACTATCATGATATTTTCTGAGTGGATCTGTTTTCTTCTTATCGCCCTCTCCTGCATCCTCTTCTCCAACTCGTGGACGAAGTCACAACATGCGTGAGGACATCTTTCATCTGTTGGTAGGTTTGCCATTGTTGATGTTGTCGGTGTGGCTGTTGAAGATGGAATGAGGTTTCCAATTGCGATGTGTCATGTACACCAATAGTCAAGTGGTGGGGGTAACAAAGCAGTGGAGGGGGAAGTTTCAAGGTCATCCAAATTGTGTTTTAAAAAAACCTATCTTGTTACTGAGCTTATATGTCAGTAACAAGATAGGTGTTTTTGCTCTTTTACTTCTTTAATATAATGAAAAAATATACATATTCTACAATGGTTAGGACAAGAAATACAACTGCTAGTCAGCTGAAGTAGTCCAAGTTGTCTGGCTCGGTCTTCATGGACGCTGGTGAGGAAGCCGTCGAGGAGTGTCCAGGCTCTTCCTTTGACTGCCGGGTGTTCCGTATATTGCAAGCGTAAACTTGCACATTTATACGGTAGCCTCGTGCCACCATCAGCTGCAACTCCTTGTATAAGTCGTTTAGCTCCTGCTGAGTCTTGATGCTCACCTCCTCGTAACTTGCGCAACTAACGTTCAGAGACATCTTGATGTTGCTAGGTTGGCTGCTGGAGTAGAAATGAAGCCGAGGCACAGCGCTTGGAGGTACATGAAAAAGTGGTGGGGGTAATAGTGGTGGGGGTATAGAAAATCCAATTAAACAGTTCTAAACTTTTTCCATCGATACAATGGAATGGAACAAATAGCGCAGGTGTCCTTGTAATTTTCAAATCGAAACAGTGGCGCTAGAAATCCGAATTGTTTTATACCACCATCCTGTACGAATCGCCGAAGGTCTCTGACGGCGGCCTCGCCACAAGGCCTACAAAACTTTTCCCCGTCGTGGAACTTATACCAGGAGTATTCCGAATACCCTGTATTTTCCCTCCTGTAGCGTTTGACATCTTCTTTTATTGTTAGTGGGATATTGTCTTGTAAACATGTTGGGAACAAGTCCTTGTGAGTTATAACTCGTTGTATGCAAAGCTCGTACAAGGTGCTCATCGTTTGCTAGTTGGCAACAGACTGACCGTTTTTCGCATCCAAGCAGGTTTGAATCCTAGTGCGGTAGTGGGGGTAATTACAGTAGTGGGGGTAATTGTGAAATGCAAAGGTCAAAGGTCAAGGTCACCCGCGAAGTTTAAAAAAAAAATGCAACATATCAATACGTGAAGTCTGTCACATATTGATATGTTGCATTTTTTGTTTTTTTTATTTTTTTTTGTCTTTTATGATTCGTTTATTTATAAAACATTACAACAACAACATATGTACAACATTAAAACTTAAATCTAACACTGCTGCTTGTCAGCGATGTGGATGGTCAACTCTGTAGAATTGCTACCCGTGCAGCCGTGGGACACCAGGTATAGACACCCGGGTTGAATAGAGCGAAGATCCTCGTTTTGTAGAAGATGGACGAATCTCTTGGGCAGGTACACCTGGAACTTTGGTTCATCCCCCGGAGTAAACGGTGCCTCGCTGAGACTGCAGCAGATGGCCTCCCCAACTGTAGTCTCCATCTTCTTCATAGCATGGATTATGTAGTGCTTCTCGTCTTTTAGTTCCGAGCACTTCTTTACAGGTAATATTGTTGACTTGGAGTGAGCATTGAACTGCTCGACCAAAGTCTGAAGGAACTGGTGAGATGCCATGGTCAGGTTACAGATCGTCTTCTTGCTCGGAGATGTTGTCGTCTCGGAATCTCGAGTAATACTCATGCCAGGTCCCTGTCTGCTCCCCACTTATATACTCTCCGTTACCCCCACCACTCCCCAATTCCCCACTTTGAAGGTAAGAGGCGAGTTTATAGGCATTTTTCAAAGCGCAATGTCTATCTTTATCATGTTCTGGGCTTTTTGTACAAATACATATGGTTTCCAGCATGTATTGATAATTCTTATCCAATTCCACATCATTAACCGGAACATGAGTAAATCCTTCGATCCATCTTTTCTTTTCCAGCCCCTTTGTGTAAATATTGGTAAACTTGTCTGAAAAGTGATGCATAATGTGATACAAGTCCGTGTAACTTGTAAAACCATCATACCAATCGATATGATGGAAGTGTTTTGAAATCCATCTGTTGGTAGTAGCGGCTTTACTAGTTAAAGACGAATAAGAACATGGTGGTTTAAATAAAAACGAATAAGGAACACTTGTATTCATGTCCAAAAACACAAGTTCTTTTATAATGAATCTATCATCATTACCACGAAACGCTTGAAACTCAATAATACCAGGCTTGGACTTTACTTGTTGTTCTTCTCCCTTGTCCATTTTGAAGGTCACACGTCTGCTCATTACGAAGTCAGGAGGTCAACTGATTTCCACACCACGGTAGGTACTACTTTTATACCAGGCCGTACAGTTGTTGGCGCGTTGGTGTATATTTAACGTGGGCACCGTCCCCAATAGGCCTAACCCCACAAAATGTTGGTTATTGTTTTAAAAACTAACCATTGTCATTTAAGTTTCCATCTTTATATTTTCCTTATTTTCATTTTCATCACTAACACTTGATTCTTCTCCTCCATCTTCCTCTTCTTCCTGTTTTACTGATTTCTTATGTAGTTGAGCGTACTTTTCCAATTGTCTCCACATCTGTACTTCATGAGGAACTCTATTAAATATAGAAGTATCCACAGGTCCGTATAATATAGGTGCGTCCGGTTGTTTGTCCAAAGTGTCTTCCAGATAATCTTTAATAATCGAACTTGAAAACACCAGTTGTCTCAAGTATCTTGTTATAGGTTCAGTAGCACAAGTTAAAATGAAAAACTCCTCTCGATTAAGTTGAATTTTGTTATCATGTCTTGTTGTGTCTCTAAACCGTAGCTGATGATCACCACGTTGTTTAATGATATCAATTTCCACATTTGAATCCAAAAGTCCTACCCTTGTCTTTCTTCCAAACATGTTACTACTTAAATAGCATTCTAGCAGATGCAAATGTTTCATAAACGATTCCCAAGCACTGTCCGTAAACAAAATCATTTTGGGTCCATGAGTTAAAATTACAGTAGGGGAATAATCTGTAGATTTCATAACACCGATTAAAACACTTTTATCCAAACTGGAAGAGATTGGGTAAAATATTCGCAAAAATACCTCACTCAATATGTTTGGAGAAATATTATCTTCAATATCCCTTTTTTTCTTTTGTATAGTCTTTCTTCTTTTACCTTTTTCTTCAACATTATTACTGGCGTGAACTTGTCCGCAAACGTTTTGTTCACCTCCTTCCTGGTGACCTTGAGGATCTAAAAACTCAGATATCTCCTTCTCAATATCTACCACATTTTCAGGTGTACCACTAGGAGAAGCCATATTGAATACGATGCTACCCATACAACAGTAGGCAACAAACTGATGAGGAGCGGTCTGTACGCTCTGCTTTTATACTCGCGGAATGAAACAAAACCGGTTCTTACAATACATTTTTAACAATTCCAGTTAAAGGTGTGTATGTTACGATTTTATCATGTAGAATTAAACAGTATGCAGTTGTATTAGCTGGTATAGCATCGTTGAATTCCATTTCTATTTTTATATCCACACTTGAAGACTTTACTGATTCATTTTGTTTAGAACAATCGATTACAACTATTGGGTAGGCATCGAAATATTTGTCAGGTGGTAATAAAGGTGTATTTGTTTTACCGTAATATGAACTTTGGAATCTCGCGTACATATCGTACAATATACTGTATTTCTTCTTAGTGAATGACACATTTAAATTGTCGTATGGAAAGAATTGTGAATTTAAATAAACTTTAATATTTTTCAAGTCACAATGATCAAATTGTCCTGCATGTTTAGTAATGGCGTCTCTTCTACCTGTTTGTAAACCAAATATAATATACCTGGCTCGTTCTACATAATTCGATGTTTTAACAGTCCAAGTGTGTCGATCCGTAGTAGGTAAACTGGGATGCTCATGAAATTCCCAACTTCTAAATGGAATAACAATATCACGATCGGCTTTTAATTTTCTTAAAAGTAGCATTCTATGCTCGTCAGCCAATTTAACATGTGGAACTCTCCATACAATTTTGTCTAATTTTAATTTCCATTCTAAAGTCGCATCTGTAGTAGCATCTGCAGCTTTAATAATGTCTTTATCGTTAGAAGATCTCAACAAAACTAATTCTTGTTTAACGTTTAATATTATTTTCCTATAATCTTCAGCAAAACCAAGCAGCAAACGTAATGGAATATGAAAATCAAAATATCCATTTGGATTTGGAGTGATCGTGTCAATCGTAGGTAATACCCATCCGGCAGGTTTAAGTAAATTGGTTTCATTGGGTGTTATAGATGTTAATCCTTTTAAAGTTGTCGTAATACCTACTTTTTTAGTGGAATCAACTGTTACACCTGATATTTCATATCTAATTTCATCAAATAGGAAAGCCATAGGATTATTTATAAATGGAACTGTTGTACCAACAGTAGTACCGTCCTTTTTAGTAACTTGTCCTTCAATATACAAGTAACTTTCACATGGTAGTGTGTAAATGTCTTGATTTTGTATGGGAATACGAATTTCATCGTTATTGTTTAATTTCGATGAAGTGTAAGGGTTGTGGGTGTGATATTCTTTTTCCCATAGGGTTTCGTCGAATGTTGGACCCTGCGCTATATCCAGTATATCCATACTCGGTTAATTTTAATCCAATTCTCTCTAAGAAACGAATGTTCTCGCGTGTTAACTCCTCCACAGCTGAAGAGCTACTAATGCGGTTTCCCGTAGGTTGTTCGCTTTTAAATGTTAAACCCATGGTTTTGTATTAAAGTGTCGATTTTAAATGTAATCTAATCGTAATAGGCTCTTCTCTGAAGTCTACCAAGTTACCGTCTTGATCCAATACGCTCAACACGATGTCTGAAATGAAAGTGGTGTTCAACGGTAGATATACCAGGTTTTGTGGCTTTTCAACAATTTTAAATCCAGGTGGTACACTTGGGTAAAAAGTATGTATGATGTGGGTGTTAGCCCCATCCCTGTAAGCACCTTGTATAATGTTACAAGTTATGTCTATACTATTGACTTTTAATATTGTTACTGTTTTCTTACCGGAATGTGTTACATCTGGTTCTAAAACAGGCTCATCGTTGGAAAATCCTAATAAATCACCAATTGAGTTTGGTTGAGTGAAATCTATATAATATTTGGAAGTAATTTCAGCTTTCATCGTATTATTATTACCTTTTAATGTTATATTGTCTTTTCCCATTTTAGTTTGCAAAAATTCATTTATATGATCAATTTCATAAGAACCTGTGGGTAACCTGCACTCTTGTAAGTCTGTAAATTTTCCACTGGCATCCTTTCCCTTATAATAATGCAATACGTTATTTTTACCTTCCGTAACATTGGGGATAGAGTTGTAAGTTGTAAAATCCAATAGTGCCGCCTCCCAAAACCTTCCTTTTTGCAAGCGTAACGCTGGAAAAAGGATACTTCGTAAAGTGGACGATTTTCCTGTTAATGATACCGTATAGGAAGACATCTCAATAGTGACTGATACTTTTAGCTAGAAATTCCAAACATAAATGGCCGCATATTGAAGTATTATCAGGTTGTTCTCTTTTATAGTTATAATATATGTTTTTAGCAGATTTAAAGTAATTTTGAAGTTCTTTTGGTGGTGGCAAATTACCGAAACTATCAAAATAATATACATTGTTATTTAGTTTCTTATAACAAACCCAATGGGTGCCAGGCCCTTCAGTATTATCCAAATTTACAATTCCAGTCTCATTTTGCCACATTTTCTTTGGTAAACTGTCTTTCATAAACACACCACGGAAAAATGGTATTTTTAAACAGGAAATATATTTAAATAATTCAATATTGGTTAATGCTTTATGTGGTATGACCAATTGATTTCTTTCATTTAATATGCACGATAAGGTCTTAGGTAAAGACCTGCCCCGTTTTTTACCATTGACCACACGGTGGGCTTCTTCCTGCCTTTTCTTGTAGATCGTCGTCTTCTTTTTATATTTCCTCCATGTTTTCTTGTGGTTGACCTCCTTTTTACTCTCCTTCTCCTCCTTCTTCCACCTCCTACTGCTGTTTTAGCCTTCATACCTGCTGTTACTGCTAAAGCTGCTGCTTTTTCTGCTATGCTAGCGTCACTTGATTTTACTCGTTGCCAAGCTATGTCCGCAAGCTTTTTGTCAGCTATTGATCTATTTTTTGAATCGGCAAATGTGGAATATGCGATATCGTGTTCTTTACAAGCCTGATCTAACTTATTTATGCCAGGATCGCCTCTTTCCAGTCGTTTTTTCAATTTAGTTCCTGGTCCGCAATACTGATAACCTCCCGGTATATGAAATTCGTATGGTAATGCGTCTATTGCTCTATTTACTATGGATCCTACTGGAATTCGTTTTAAAGCTTTACTTAACAGAGAAACCGCTGTGGACGTGATCCCACCTCCTCTCCTTACAGTGTCTCTATATGGACTGATGTACTGGAACGTCATTATTGTCCTTTTATAATCGCAATGTACAACTTATGTGTTACCTCTATGACAAGTTGGACATAAATGAAGTCGTTTATTGTGTTCTTTTATTAAATATCAAAATCACCCCAATCCGATGATCTAAACTTTTTTGTATGAGGGTTGATAAAATAGTTTTGAACAATTTCCCGTTTAATCCAAGTACCTCTCTCAGATTCCAACAAAGGAGTACGACCTGAACGAATACCAATAAGATTGTATACATCAAATAATGCATTTCCTAAAACTTTTACAAGAAAATTAACAGTGACAGCATTATCCACATGTTCAGGGTCTTTAAGGTCTGTTATACGTTTATTATTACAAGTATACACTTTGCTATCCATTTGTGATAATGTGATAGCCTGTCCTACAGTTGCAGCATCATTTGCTTCTCTTCCTTGCGCCATGTTTGTTAATTTTTTATTACTACATATAAAAAACGCATGGTAATTATTTGGATCTAGATGTACTGTATGTCCTAAGGCAGCCGCGTCTCTATCTGCATGACCCCATGACACATTTGATAACCTTCCATGCCTGCAATCCCAATAAGCGTTTTTGTATGTCAATAAATGAAATTTTTCATTACCTTGAATAAAGTCATCCCCTTGCTTTGATAATACTTCATCTCGTTTTGCAAATCCAGTTGTTTCTTGTTTTAAAGTCTCTTTCATTTGACCCACTGTTGCACCATCAGATGGTGCTGAACCATCTTTTACATTCGCCAAACAATTGCCAAGACAATCGATAACTCCCACATCACGTATGACACAATGATCTTTTATATATTTGAGATTTACAGCATCATTTTCATTTTTTGGATAACCTATATCGTTAATAACAAATTTATAAAAAGAAAATCCATCTTTTGTCTTTTCAGGTATCAAAGAATGTAAATAGCGTCTATTTACGCTGTCTTTTGCATCTTTAGGGTCATCTACGTTGGATATACGTTTATTGTTGGCACTATACGTTTTCCCATTGAATTTTAACGTATTTTTTAATTCAGATGACAAATAACCTTTGTTTATTGCATCACCGTTTTGATTTGGTTTACCAACGTTGATGATTCTATGATCTTCTGCGTCATATGTGTTATTTTGTAGTCTTAATGTTGGCGATATCTTTTCCTTTAATATTTTTAGATTTATTGCATCGTTTTCATCCGTAGGATCTTTTATGTTTTTTAACCTTTTATTACTCATATCATAATCTCCATCAGGTGTTTGTGGTAAACCAGCACTTCTTTTTAAACTATTGGCATAATATAACCCATCCGAGGAGTAACGTCCGAACTTGTCGACACTCATGGTGCAACTGAATAGTATTCTAGGGAGTAACGCATTTTTATGAGATTACCCCACGGTTTCGGAGTTCATCCACTAAAGCCACCCATTCGTTTTCCAATCCAGTATGACCCGCTTCTTTAGCTTCATGTATTAGTTTCATTCTATCCACCAATTTATTGATATTATTGTAATAAATCACATTTGTGTTATATAGTTTCTTCATTAAACCTGTACCCGTAACGGACTTACTTCTTTTTCTTCGTTCCTGAGCACTTACATCCAAAGTGGATGCCATAAATCTTCGTTTTACAGGTTTTCTTTGTGTTAACGGCATTGTTTGTCTTCTAGTTGGTATTAACTTGGATACAAATTCTTTATATTTTAAAGACTTAGATCTAAAAGG
This sequence comes from Neoaliturus tenellus, assembly GCA_030545055.2. Lineage (NCBI taxonomy): Eukaryota > Metazoa > Arthropoda > Insecta > Hemiptera > Cicadellidae > Neoaliturus > Neoaliturus tenellus. Next base: position 207,447,374 of record CM061533.1, on the reverse strand, counting down.
AGGCTGGTCAGGTAAATACTTTCTCCTATATGCATTTGTCTGTTCCAAAATATTTTTATATGCTTCCATGTCTTTTTCTTTCACTACCGATACTGAAGGCTTATTTTCAAATAATAATTCAAATAATCCTTTTGTGCCCTTATACCTTTGATCACCAATGACAATATTATCATGTTCGTCAACGTTTAACGGGCTATTACCTATCATTAAACCGTCTTCTGTTAATCTCGCTCCATAACTATGGTAATTCTTATTAGGAATTGTTCCGAGTAACATTTTTACCATGTATTTCCTTCCTAAAGGTCCTTTGTTATGAATGTTTTCACCCAATAAGCTTATGTTTGACGGACCTTCCCTTGTCTCTTCTTCTTTTTCCTCTTCACTAGCAGTTGATACAACTTCATGTCCTCTTTTGGCTTTTACTTCATATAATTCTTTTATTCCACTATAGTCCGGTGATTCTAGCTCTCTTTCGGGTTCTCCACCGGTAAAACCACTATACGTAGAGGATTCCACGTCTTCATCACTAAAATCTTCTGATTTTACATTTTCTCTTTCAAACTTCGTAATAGGTGCAATCGCATCTCCTTCCAATACAGGTTTAGCAAATTTTTTGTTTAATTGTTTCAAGGGTTCAGTAATAGGTTTAAAAGTAGATTCAAGGAATTTCTCCCTCTCGCTAATACCTAGTTTCAATGCTCTGTTTTTAGCCCGAATAGAATCACTAAGTGATTTTATTTCTTTTACTAATTTTTCTTGGTTAACCATGTTTGTAGCAAGACGTGTTGTACAACAATGAATGTGTTATACCACGTTTAATGTATTAATATAAATTTATCAAATCCTATCCTGTATCGACCATTGTTTAGCGGTTGTTCCTTCATAATTGTTAGGAACCCATACTTTTCAGCCCAAGCCTTTCCACACAACTCTTTAAATCGTTCAAATGTCATATCCGCATTTACATGATCAAAATATATATGTTTTAGGTTGGTTTCGTCCTGTTTAAATACAATTAACATGTTTGCATTGTCTCTAATGAGTTGTTTAGGTATTTTGCTGTAAGTTTGGCCAATATAAATGCTATCTATGTTGTTATGTCGACCCATAGCGAAGTAATTCCTTATTGTGTTTTGGTTTTCACAAGATACATCGTCGAATATAAACACGGAGAATGGTTTAGCTTCTTGTGGCTGCATGACACTCTCGCTTGCATTAAACTTTAAATATTTAACTTCAGGCACATTAGTCAGTATTTTTTCCAATAATTGATACTTTGGTTGTTGTAGTGATTTTGAAAATACATATAGATTGTTAAATCGTAATCCTTTAGGGTTTGTAATCAAATTGAATACTACATTAGTTTTTCCACAGTTGGAAGGTCCGGTAACCAGACAACGAACGGTGTTTGGTAACAAATTGCCATGCTTCCCACTATTGAATTCTGAATTATCCACTGTGAGTTCATCTATATTATTAATAGTAAAACTCTCTTTTTGTGGTACTATCTCCATCCTTTGTAATGGTTCAACCTAAAATGATTCTCTATCGTTATATCAAATCCTTTTTAGGTATCCAAGAATCTTCCGTCTTATTAAATCCTAACCATCGTACTTTGACCTTATCTTTTTTCCGTTGCAACACCTTTTCAACTAAATATACATCGCCTACTGTTGATTTTAACATTTCATGTCCATAAAACCCTCCTTCAAGCAATTGTCCTTTATTATCTTTTAAAATATATGTCTCAGGTACTGTAGGTTGTACTTTGAATACAGTAAAAACCTCATTGGTCCAATTTGGCAGGTATCTTTTACTGAATACACCTTTATATTTACTTATTCGCACTTTATCACCCACATTAAATTTTTTAGGCTTTAGTTTTTCAACTTTTGGTTTAGTATTCGTTTTTATACGTTTTAATACAAGGTTTTCATTTTTACTAGTTACTTGGTTTGGTTTCATCCCGATAGTCCTATGAAATTTGTTATTGTAATCGTTTATAAGTTTTGGTAACATATCAATCCATATGTGCGATCCTCTGTTGGAAAACATTTTATACATTGCACTTTTTAAAGTTCTGTTGAATCTTTCGATTATTGAGGCTTTTACTTCTGAATTGGTTGAATAATGGTTTATATTGTGTTTTTTCATTAAATTTGCAAATTCCTTATTAAAATATTCTTTTCCATCATCTGTTTGTAAATGTTTAATAGTATGTTTGTCTCTTTGTATAGCTGTTTCCATTGCTTTTGTAACACTTTTGCCACTTTTATCTTTTAGTGGTAAAGCATCTGCCATTTTTGAAAAACAGTTAATAACAGTCAATATGTATTTATATCCTTTATTTTGTTTGCTATAAGGAATCATTTCGATTAAATCCGCTTGATATAAATCATTAATTCCTTTTATCACCGTATTTCTTCGTGGAAACTTTCTTCTTGCAGGTTTATGAAGTTCGTTGACAATTTGTTGCTTTAAGTCCTTCATATTGCAGGTTTCAATGTTTGTTGTATCACATGTATAATCACAATGAATGTTGTTTTAAATATTCACATCATTTATATGGGTCAAGGTCATCCAAACTTGTGTAAAAAAATGGGGAACACGGCGTTGGACTTGCCGTGTTCCCCATTTTTTTACGGAAGGAGAAAGGAATAAGGTCGTAGTTGTAGAAGGACGAAGAATAGGTTACTAGTTGATAGGGTTTAGAGAGTAGTGGCCAAAAGGAAGAGTGTGGATTTTGTCGGGCATAATGTATCTTTTATCATCCCGAGCTGACAACGCTTTTTTAATTTCGGTGACACTGTAGACTTGATGCTTGAAGCTTCGGATATTGTTGAATGTTGCTGATATCGTAGTATCTTCAAACAAACAAGTCTTGTAGTGGTCAAATGTCACGTGTTTTTTCAAATAAGATGTCTTCACTCCTTTTGCTTTCTTCACTGTCGGTGTGTTGTTCTCGTGGTACATCTTAAATGAATACAATTTCGCCATCAGCGCCACTATTTCTTCTAAAGGCATTCCATTTGCTTCATCTTTGAATTTTCCAATTACTTTTTTATATTTTTCATTAAAATTTGGATGGTTTTTCGGATAGTCAGAAAAATCGAAATCTTCTTTGTATGGAAAAGTCCTTAGGTCTTCATACATGTCCAAAGTCTTTATCCAGTAGATAAACGCGTCCGTATCCATGTATGCGACTCCAATGTTTTCCCTTCCGTAATGTTTAACCATTTTGTTATAATGGAAATCATACATCAGGGTTTTACTTATATCCAAAATCGACATACCTATGTATAACGGACGGTCCATGACTATTGTTGTTTTCTTCATACTGACAGCGACTAGATTTTCGTTTATAATCATGGATGTTCCGAAATTTGGTTTTTGCACTAATTTTTCCAATTTCCTAGGATCACTCACTAATTTTACATTTTTGTGTTTTCTTTTGTTCTCCAAGGTCTTCCCAAAGATGGCATTGTTCATTAATTTATAGAAGTCCTTTTCAAATGCTGTTGTCGCTGCAGCTCTTCTTGCAGTGTTGGAATCAATATATGGTTTCAACCAACAAGACTGGGTGAATTCAATTGCTCTATGAATTCTCACTATACGTAGACCCAATTCAAGAGCCTGTTGAACTACCCAGTAGTGAGCCACATAGCGATCCTTATTCTCCAAGGTCATCATCAATTTTGGCCATCTTCCTGTCGGTGAAACTTCAGTCTTGGCTAGGAGAGGCAAGTCGTAGTGATGGTCATGAAGGTGCTCTGGATATTCGAAATCACAGTCCAAAATATAGCCTTTTGGACCATTCTTTGGAATCTGTGAGATGTCTCCAATGGTGGCCGGGTCGATCCATTTGAAGTCAGCGTAGGGAAGCGGATTTGACATTGCCCAACCATAAAGGTTGTTTGCGTCAAAGTAGCCAAGGTAGACCGATGGTTGTTGCTCGTCGAAGCCGGGGATGTACTTGTTGTTGGCTTTGACATGACGTGTTACAGCTTGTGTCAAACCGCCCCGTACACCAGATTCCATCATGAGCACCATATCGATATCCGTTAGAAGTTCCAGTCGACAGTTGGTTGACTTTAGCATAGCTTGCCATGCTAATCTTGGAGATGTGTACGAGTGTAGAGGGTCCAGTCCATAGGCGGAGAAGCAGGTGTTTCGGAATTCTTCCATCACATCGCACAGCAGAGTTACGTCCAATTTTATATAAAAGTCAGAATATTCCCCTAAGGTTTGAATGTTTAGTTGGTTCCAAACATTACAAGCATGATTGTAGTCTTCAACGGAGATTTCACTTTCGTTTAATTTGCTGTTGAAGGCTTCGATCGGTGGTAGACTGGTTTCTTCAAATTTTTCTGTAGATGTTATGTAGTCGTAGGGGAATACTCCTTTACGTAATACTAAGTCCAATTTATCTTCAGGTACAATCTTGCTGGTTTCTTTTAGGTCTTCTCTTCGTAGATTCTCAGACAATCTGCTCAAACTAGATGGCATAAATCTATAAGAGTCTACAAAGCGAAGTTTAATTTTACCTACGGTTTTTGAGAAACTGATGTACTTTTCCAATGTTGTAGCAAGAACATCAATCTTACCATCATCTCTTCCTAACTCTGGAATAATGAAGTGGGAGTCGTAGCCGCTAAGATTGTGTAACACGACAGGGATAAAGTGGGGCAGTTTGTAATTTATATTGCATGAATTACAAGCAGCTCCTCTGTATAAACCTGTCAGGTGATCGTGATCTCTTACTTTTGGATTTTCTTCACTGAAGCTCTTCTCGCATAGATAACATCTTGATGCCATATTGTATTCTTCTTGTTGATTCTCATTCAAAGGTTCCATAGGTACGACATTACCATACAAGCGTTGTACCTTTTCAGCAATGTCATACAACTGGTCTACGAAATACTTAGCGGCTTCTTCACCACGGTAAAGTATTGGAGTGGATGTTAAACCATAGTTTTGCAATTGGTTTTCAGACAAGGTTGATTTCACTATTAGACAAAAACTGTTGGGTTGATGCAACTGATATTTTGTTCTTCTAGTCACTTCACCGTCCGGCAGCTCCTGTGGTACTAACGTAGATTCAAAATCTGCGTAGATGACTACTGGAATCCGATATTGGTGAACTGTTTTGTTAAATTGGATACACGCTCGAGATGGTGGTGGCAGACTAATCTTCACTTCATAATTTTCATTACAAAGTCTTTTGTGTTCTATCAACCACTCTAATCCTCCTTGTCTTATTTCTTTATATGTGAAACAAAAACATCTTTTACACACTGTTAACCTACGCCTCTGTTTTGATAATTGATTTCGAATCAAGGATGCAAAGTCCTTTATCCACACATAATGTGAAATTTCACCCTTAGTGATCAGTAACAAATCAGTGTGGTTTCTTTGCTCAACTTTTACTACCCGCAAAGGATAAACGTTGTTCGAATCATCCAGACCGAAAACATTCACTGAAACGCCAGGATTTTTCTTTTCAAATTTGTCTATGTCTTTCAATGTAACTGGGTAGGTGAGGCCTTGAAAGTTGTAGCGGTGTTCATTTTCGTAATACTCTCTACCAACTCTTTCAGGATGATCTTTAACATACTTGGTTAACATTGCATACTTAAAACATTCATTACCTTCATTTTGCACATTCCTACACGATTTAGTGTTTTGGATTTTCTTTGGTAAAGGGATAAAACTACTACCCCTTAAACCATATCCATGCTTGTGAACCCTTACATCCATACCTTCAATTGATGACAAAGTCCATCCAGATCCTCTTCCTTCATGTTCTTGAAGTTTTGTTATAAGTTCTTCCAAGCATTCTTCAATAATATCATCGATGTTGGAGGTGAAGGTAAGGGTTCGGTTTTTGGTAATGAACGCTCTCAATGCTGTTTCACCATCAGTATTGTTAAACATAGCCTCTAACACCATTCCAAATTTAATAAAATTTAATCTTTGTAGTTCTTCCCTCAAGGTTCCACCAACAAGTTCCTTAGCCTGGGTTATAAATGTTTCCAGTTCCAATTGAACATTATTAATTTTAAAATGTGTTACAACTCGTCCTGGCAAGGCCGTGGTGCGCAGTTGTTTCACATCTTCTAGTTCTTCTTCAGTGTCCTCTTCTTCAGTGTCTTCTTCTTCAAAAGGTCTTCTAGCAGTAGATGGTCCAGCACCAGCAAATTGGATCACACTAGGTCTTCTTCTTTGCATTTGCTGTAGATAGCTGTCCCAGTAGTCCGTCTGCTTCTGGTGCTCTTCCAAAAACCGGTCAATTGAGTCTAAGTCTATTTCATCCATGGTAATATCTTCTTTTCTATCTTCGTCTTCATGTAATTCTCTGTGTATGGTGAAAAGATCTTCGTCTTGAAAGATTTCCCCACAAATGTCGCAAAGAGCCATTTCAAACAGTTTGGCTTTGAATGCACACTCTGTGAATGTCCACGCAATAATGAGCAGCGCACTCCACCGGGACCCTTTATATCCGAGGCAGATAGGTGGAGAAAGTGACGTCATATGGAAACAGGTTATCACTCATGTGCTAAATTTAGCCTTTACACAACCGTTTGTAATACATTTATCAGTAGGCTTGATAAATTGATGATATTTGGTCTAGATTCAATAATTTGTACAAGTTTTTTCAAAGACGTCTGTTTGAGCAAGTTTATGTAGGTCAAGGTCATTTGGAATTATTATTTTGAGCGGGGGATAGAGCACTAAGCAGCATCATTTACTACAAAGTGCTCTATCCCCCGCTCACATTCTTTTTTAACTTTTTGTTTAAACTTTTTTACAAGGGTGAAACATCACCATCAGAGTCGGAATCATCCTCATCACGGAATAGGCAGCGATGACAATACATAATTCTTCTGGCAACTAACATCCTATCCATTGGACGATGGGGAGTGTCTTGTTCTTGTTCTTCTTCTTCGATTTCCAATTGGAATTCCATTTCCGACTCAGATGACGACTCTAATGTTTCGTAGGCGTGCAAGTCCACCTCATTGTCCGTTGAACCAGCTTCGTCAGAGTCCGTTTCAATATCCATTATCTCTTCCTCCTCCTCTTCTTGATCAACCGCAGGTAGTTGGTCCTCTACTTCTATAATTTCTAGAGGTATTACCTCCAGAATAGAGACAATTCTGTTGCGATGGAACACGGTGTTGTCAAGTGGAGCCATGGTATGGAAGTGTTGTATCCATCCAATTTGCTTACCCTTTTTATACCCCCACCAACTATACAATTTATGTGGGTCAAGGTCACGTAAAGATACCCTTTGAGCGGGGGATAGACCACTAAGCAGCATGCTAGTCCATTGCCGCAAAGTGATCTATCCCCCGCTCTGTTCTACAAAAACCTCAATCAAGTCCAAGTCCAAGTCCTGTTTAACACATTTTATTCTAATTCCATATCCAATTTAAAAATTTCAATTTCACATGGTTTACATTCCTGATGTATCAAACACTCCAGCTCCCTAAACATATCGTCCAGTTCGTCCAAATTATGATGTCCTACTTTTAACACATGAAGGTGGTTCATGCTTTGCATTGTAGCATGACCATCAACAAACAAGTTTCTTTTCCACGCTAACATAAATTGGCAGTTTTCTTGAAAGATTTTTCTCACCAAACAATCATACACAGCCGTCAACATGTCTCTACAATCTTCATAGTGTACCATCACAGAATACCTGTCCAAGTTAGCACCAAGCAGCGATCCACTCATTGTTTCTAGCGTTCCACTGGAAGGTCCAAAGCAGAATGAAGTCGAGATGTATAGACCCCCTCTTTTATACCAGTTAACCGGTTGTCCTTGCTGTAAAGTGGGTCAAGGTCATCCAATGCTACCCTTTGAGCGGGGGATAGACCACTAAGCAGCATGCTAGTCCATTGCCGCAAAGTAGTCTATCCCCCGCTCTGTATTCTACACACACACACACACACATGTCCATGTCCAAGTCTTTCATTACATACCCAATATATATTCAGTTCCTTCATCATCACTATCACTCATCACTGCTTCCACAAACTCCACAGGATTAAAGTTAAATTGTTTCAATTGTTCTTTTAAGTTTTCAATTTGTTGGTCCTTTACTTCTAAAACACTGTGAAGGTGTGATATGTAGTCCGCTGCCTCGTTGATGCTTGCTACTCTCGGATCGCCTAACTTCAAGCTGGGAACTACACCCTGCAGCCTGAAGTACGCCATACGCCTTTCTTGCTCCTGCCGTTGACCAGGACTGAGCAAGCCTTGTCCGTCTTGGCTTACCTCCAGCAAGGTCCGTAGCATCGGAGCTTTGCAGGCGTTTGCCCGAGCAACAGTTATGCTGTGGAATGGTCGAGCAGGTCCACGAGTAGCAGGCAGAACGTTGGCAGCACGCCTTCTTGAAGAAGAAGAGGAAGCCTGAGAAGTTTTGGAGTTGAAAGCCATGTTACAGTGCTGTATTCAGCTAAGCGGTACAAAGCAGAATAACCAAACTGCACGTTAATACCCGTATATATACACTTATCAGTGGTGGGGGTACTAGCTAGCCTTGGTAAAGTGGGTCAAGGCCATCCAAAAACATTACCAGAACGGGGGATAGATCACTAAGTGGCATGTTAGTCCATTGCCACAGAGTGATCTATCCCCCGCTCTGTATTCCGCATTCACACACACATTCATACAAACACGCAAGTCCCAGTCCGAGTTTTTACCCACACCTATCCACTCTCATCCTCACTATCATCACTATCATCTAACAATCTGTCACACTTCATAATTAGTTTTTCCCATTCTTTCCGGATCAAAAGTATTTCACTGTGTGCACTCTCCAACAACCTCTTCTTTTCCTCTAACAACCTGTCCTTTTCCTCTATCAATACGTTACAACCTTTAATATATCTTATAGCAGCTCTAACAGTGTCTTCCTGTGAAGATGCACCAACCACTACACCTGGCACTACCTGCTGGAGTTCTTCATACAAGCTAGACTCTCTTCTGGAGGCTCCACTGCTGCACAACTCCGTCTTGCTCGGAGTGAATCCGAAGAACCGAACGCGACTCTTTGACAGGCGGCCCCGCCGGATCGGTCCAGAGCTTGAGCCAGAGTTGGATGCGGTCGGGCCAGAGGTAGAGGCTGGAATGTTCATGGCTGACATGGTAGTATTCAGCTAAACAGTGTAAAGCAGAATGAGAAGACGGTTGATCACCACTCCTATATATATACCCATTTTTAGTGGTGGGGATAACACGGGGGGGGGGGGGGTTGAAAGAAATTTTGCTTAGTCTTCCCGGTCATCAGTTTTACATACCTTTAGCACACCCATTATTTTGGTTTCTTCTATAACTTTACACACCTCAAACACCCAAGCAAACAGCTCATCTATGTTGTTATAATTAATTTTTGTCCAGTGTTGATACTTGTGGGTTTGTTTGTTTATAATACATAGATAAAATGTAGACCCATCTCGTCTTATACAACACTCAACTTCCATTCTATGCCGGTTTAGCACTTCCCAAGCATTGTGTTCATTTATCAAGAAGTCACCACCTTTGTAATTGTACTGTGACATGTTTACCACAGAGCATAGGAACGGACTGAAGCAAATGAACGGCTCATACAAGCTTATTAAAAGCGTTAGAGTGGGGGGTATCACGTGATACACGACATAAGTTGTAAGGTTAGCAGTTTACTTTAAACAGTAATTTATGTGGGTCAAGGTCATTCAAACTTTAAAAATTTTTTACCTCCAAACACTTGTAGCAAGCTACAAGCGTTTGGAGGTAAGTTTTTTATTTGTTAAAGATTTTTGTAACTTAGTCTTCACCCTCAAGGACACGGTTTGAGATTGTCCCAGTGATTTTACATCACCGCCAGGTTAAAGTATTATACAAGTCAAGTATTTTTTTTTTTATTAGTTGACTTGTATAATACCCCTCTCCCTTACTTTAAGAGGGTTAAGACTAAATTTAGAAAAATTAATTTGGAAGAGGAAATTTAATTAATGTCCAACACTTTTAAACACAATTTTGATTTTTTGGTGAGCCCATGTCCTAGTCCATTTCCCAAACAGATAGGCATCCTTTTCTTCGAATTAAATAAGCCCCGGGGACAAAAAATTCTCTTTGTACCATCGCAGGTGGTACTTTCATTCTATGAAGGCGGCCATCACCTTTTAGAATGATTTGCACATTTATGTTAAATGCTCCATAAGCTTGAACAATGAAATAATATTTTTTGTCCCTCTTGAGCCTATTAATTTTCAGCTTCTGCGGACTGTTGGGGTGTTTGAACTTGGACTTTTCAGGCATAATATTAAGGCTATAGGGCTTTGGTGTCGGAATTTTGATTTTCTTATTCAAGTGTCGTTGGCAACGATCTTTTTCTGGAAGAGCAAAACTCGGACAACAAAGAACCACAGCCTCTCTGCTAAACCAAACATAATCGCATTTATCACGCTTGCCAGCAGGGCATTTAACACGATTACGTTTCTTTTGTGTTGGACTCTTAGTGTTTTGGAGCGGCGCTTGATCTAACTTAGGCTGGCTGGAAAGGATGGAGGGTGATGGTTTAGCACGGTCAAGGGGTAATTTGCAAAGAATTTTGGGTCGGGTAGGAGAATGGGTTAGATCAATAGTGGTTTTAGGTGAGGTAGAATTGTCTGGGGAGAAGATCGATTTACGGGATGGTTTGACTGTAGATGGAATGTTGGCTTTGGGTGAGGTTGACTTGTCTGGGGAAAAGATCGATTTGCAGGATGGTTTGACCGGTGTGGATGGCATGGGGGATACGGGTAGTGGACATTGGGTCTTTGTATAGGAAAGGATTTTCTGTGTACGGGAGTAGGGAATGATTTTGGACCTCGACTTCTTCTCCTCAAAGACCGCTGACTCCGAATCAGAATCTGACAACAATGAGATCGGCGGTGATGCTATGAGCACTCGGCTGCTTGCAGGGTGAGCGCCAGCCCCTCTTGAAGTCGACGGAGCGTCACCAGCACCACTGACACTTGGGCTTGTTGGTTCCGTTGGTGGCAGCGGAGATAGGCTGGGCATCGAAGGAGCCGACGGCATCTCCAAACAGCTGAGGATTGTGCTCATCAAACACGTTTGGAGAATCGGAGCAGCGGAGGTTGAAGTTGGAGTAGATGTGTTGGTCGGAGTAGACGTGTTGGTTGAATTCGATTTGATGTATGGGAGAACTGGTGGATAGTTCTTGAAGCGCATGTTGAGGTAGAAAGAGCGTTAAATGCAAATAACGGAGAAGTACTTCCAACGAAGGCTGGAGCAGGAATGAGAAGTGCGTGCAACCGGGCCCCCTTATATCCCCACCGGGGCTGCCACGCCCAGGATATCAGGGGTGGGGGAGGGGGGGGGGGTTCGCATTTTTTGTCGGGGGGGGGGGCTCGCACTTTTTGCCGGGGGGGGGGGGGGTTCGCATTTTTTGCCGGGGGGGGGGGTTCGCATTTTTTGTCGGGGGGGGGGGGGGCTCACACTTTTTCAAAAAAGAAGCCCCACTTGGGGCATTTATGTTGCCATCGCTGAAGCCTCCCAAGAGACCCAACTATAAACAATTCCAAACTTTTGCGTTACTAATACCTAACTGTTAACTTTTAAAAGACCTCTATATATAAACTGTGTTAGTAAGATCTGACTGTTAAAGATTTTGAAAACTTTTATATTTAGGTCAAGGTCACGAAAAAACTTTAAAAAAATTAAGCCCCACACCCCCCTATGGGGGTGTGGGGCACTTGGGTTGTCATCGCTGTAGCCTCCGAAGAGACCCAACTATGACAACAAGGCAACATCCAATGTCGTGTACCCTTCGCCACGCGAGACTTGTAAACATTTACTGCATTTCCAACTAATAACTTTTCCAATAGCTAACGAAATGTCATTTACATAATTTTGAAAGAAACTGAGGACGCCCTAGTGGCTTACGTCCTCGGTCCGAGTGCAGAGGCCATCGGCTCATTACCCCCGTATAAGCGTACAAACGGACCACCTCCTATTTCTCAGCCGCATTGAAGCATGCATGAGAGGAGCCTAACAATTATAAAAAAAAGTGGCTTTACACGGGGGCCTACTCCCGTAACCCTATCTTTAATATTTTTAATTTAGCAATGCAGTAACTTTTTACAAGTCCTATGTGGGTCAAGGCCACACGGACATTAAAAAATTTCGGCCCCCGTACATCCATGGCGAACCACGAATGTTCGGGGGCCTTGGGGACAAAAAAAACACAAATAGCTAATAAAGTTTCATTTACATAATTTTGAGTTTCCAGAAGGGAAACTAACTGAGGACACCCTAGTGGCTTACGTCCTCGGTCCGAGTGCAGAGGCCATCGGCTTATTACCCCCATATAGGCGTACAAACGGACGCTCCTATTTCTCAGCCGCATTAAAGCATGCATGAGAGGAGCCTAACAATTATACAAAAGTAACTTTACACGGGGGCCTACTCCCGTTCCCTGTCTTTACAATTTACTTTGAGCATTGCAAAAGCTCAAGGGGGGATTGCTAAAACAAGCGTATACACTTTAGAAAAATATAACACACTTACAACACACAATTGAGCTCAACGTAGTCAATGCTGGAACAAGCACATACATGTTAAACACATATAACAAACAAGACACAAAGGATAAAAGACACACAGTAGGCATAAGGTACAAGTAAAACACTCTCATATAAAACAATTCGCAATACCCAATACCCAAACGCAAGCGCAATATCTTACAACTAATACAAGTCTTAAAGTTAGAGTAGACTTCGCTAAACACTGAAGGCGCCATTCAATGTTTAGTGATGCCTATGGCGGTCCGTCCCGATCGTTCACGTTCAACGCGCGGGAGCGGACTGCGAGCCGGCTCTGGCTGGGCCCCCTTATATCCCCACCGGGGCTGCCACGCCCAGGATATCAGGGGTGGGGGAGGGGGTGGGGGTGGGGGTGGGGGTGGGGGGGGGCACTTTTTGTCGGGGGGGGGGGGGGGCTCGCACTTTTTGTCGGGGGGGGGGGGGGGGCTCGCACTTTTTGTCGGGGGGGGGGGGGGGCTCGCACTTTTTGTCGGGGGGGGGGGGGGCTCGCACTTTTTGTCGGGGGGGGGGGGCTCGCACTTTTTGTCGGGGGGGGGGGGGGGGTCAGGTTAGTTATGTGGGTCAAGGTCACCCACAACACTTGTACTCTAAGTGTTGGCTATACCCCCACCACAACTGGGTCCCTAGGCTGCACAACACCGCTTCGCCAGTATGTCTCCGGCTTCCATGCGGTGCGTCTCGCTGTTCTCTAGCTCTCTATATGTAAGTAATTTTACAAGTTCTGAATGTAGGTCACTACACTTTAACTCTGGGACGATATCGACTTGTAGTGTTTCAGTGTTTTGACTCAAGGTCATCACACTTTAACTCTAGCACATCGGTTATCGTACCAGAGGTGCTCAATAACCTAACTTGTAATGTTTAGGGTGGCGTTTGCACGCCACGTGGTATCGCCATGAGTGTCCAGTCCAGGTTTTAAGTTAAATTAATTTTACTGTAATCTTTTCCATTTCCGCTTCGTTTTGCCAAAGTATAAGGTGTCGCTTAATAAAGTGGTATTTCTCTAAAGTTATAGGAGATTGCAAGGATACAATTAGTTTATTTAGGAGACTCTTCATCTTGGAGTTTAACACAATTTCCACTTTGACTTTGCTTCCTCGGCTCTCACAGCCTAAGCTGTACAGAAATGTTTCTTCTAGTGCCAACTCGGGCCAAGAGAACAGTGTGTTGACTGTAGGACAGCTCATGGTGAAGTGATGCGATACTCCAGCATACCACCTCACCTTCCCCCGCCACTGTGACCTTCCCCCACTCCTGCTGTTTCCCCCACCTCTTTTCCCTTGACTCATGCGCTACAAGCAGTCTCTCAGTATTGTGCGGACTTTTGTGAGGTGAAGCCATGTCGCAGGACACTTTAGGTAAGAAACTTAGCCGTGTTAAGACTTTATTAGTTGCTCACTGTCCACCACCCAAAGTTAAGAGAGTTTCAACTTTAGCTAAGTGGCGCAAACTGTTGCGCGGACACCCTAAGTTTTATACAAAACAGACTAATGTCAGTTTTACTGATGAGGATTTGTTTAAAATATTGGATGAAATGACTTTTCCTTGCAAAATTCAGTTAGTTACTCCCATTCCTGACAGTTTAGAGTCTTAGTCTCTCAAGCCGATATACCTAGCATACACAGAGCCTGACAGTCAGTCACTCGATGGCTGTCGTGGGGTGCGCATCGGTGTCGGCGCTCCGTTGTTAAGTGTTCAAGGTCACAGTAACATGAAATTGCGGGCGTTGTACTGGTTCAAGGTCACCTGAGGGATAACCGATTGCCCATTTAGGCAGAGTCATGTCAGAAACTCGAGTTTAACTTGGCACTTTTGCCGTTTCTCGTCGAAAATTCGCTCCAAGTGGTCAAGGTCACGGGGACTCTGACTGAAACTCGGAGCGTAGTGCGAGAAACGGCAAAAGTGCTAAAAAATTTTAAGTTTCTGCGTGACCTTGACCTTAGTGGCGTCGGTGACGTCGTTTTGATGACGTAAGGGGTGATGACGTCATCAGCACGTCATTTCTGTGACGTCATGGGTGTGACGTCATCGAAATGACGTCATTAGTGATGACGTCATCGATTGCGTCATCGATGACGTCATCGATGACGTCATCGGTGAGGTCATTGACCTCGATGACGTCATCCCTCAGGTGACCTTGAACTGGGCCAGCGGCCGCAATTTTACACTACTCGTTTGAACTAATCTTATATAATAAAAGAGTGCATTTAAGGGTCTAGAGAGAGAACTACTGAACGGATCGAGGCCGGTATGGTGTCAATGGATTTCTTATGGCCTCTAGATGATAGGAAAAATATAGAATCCCTTAGAAAATGTCTTATAAAGCCGCAAAATGAAAATTAGACCTTATTTAGACCAATCTAATACGTGGTTTTGTAGATTTGTTTCCTGCTCCAGGTGATCCATATCTTACATTGAAATTTGACACAACTGCTGGTTTACAACGTGTTTTTGTAAACAAAACAGACAACTTTTCAATTCTATGGTAATTGACAGATACAAATAAAATCATGACACGTAATGTTGTAGTGTTTTTTTTTTTTTTTTTTTTTTTTTTTTTTTTTTTTTTTTAGCAGTAAAATAAATATTTAACAGCTGATGATTTAATAAAATTTTGGTTGGTATACTATAAAGAGAGTTTATTTACAGTAATGAAGATTATTGAATTTATGTGTTTAAACTTACAAGTTATTTATAAATATTTGTTTACACATATGTTTTTATAACTATTAAATCATGAGCTTTATGTTTTAAAATATATAAACATATTCTTTTGATTGTAAAATTCTCCCCACCGTATTTTAATCCATTAATTGTTGTTATAACTAAGTCATATAACATCCTTATATTCTTATTTTCATCCTTTTAAGATCGTGTAGGTCTATGATTCTATATGTTTAACAGTTGGTTTATTGTTCCCACTGATATAAACAATGGAGAGCAAAAATGTGAAAATGCGGAACTATGAACTGGAAAAAATAAGTCTTGAAATATACAAGAAGAAATACCAAGAATATCACTACATCACTATTTTGACACAGGGACCTCACATAGTGGGTATTTTAACCTGAATATGAATGAGAGATGAGTGTATAGGATGATTGTGGCGCGATATTGTAGACTTGAATAAGAAAATGAGATTTAAATAAAGTGGAAACAAAAGACAGAGAATAAACATTTTGAATAGCGTTTTAGTAAAGGTAAAAAACCTACTATACGATTGACTTAGATTACAATATGCAGTAACACTAAACTTATTACACCCATGAATGTACTTCTATACCATTGCGTGAAAAATACAAGTCAGAACTTGAAAGCAAGGTTGAATTAGATGCATAAACACTGTGGAAGAGCTCACAGAATGGTGCTCAGCTATGGTGGTGATACCAAAATATAATGAGAACGTTAGACTCTTCGTGGACCCAACAAAATTAAACAAGAACGTAAGGAGGTAAAAATGTCAGAGGTTGAAGACACTCTTATTTAGATCGGTATATCTCGAGTGTTTAACAAATAAGATAAAAATTCCAAAATCTGGCAAATTAAATGGACTCTGAGTCAGCGGAATTATACCGGTAAGTTAATTGGTCATACAACCGGAATGAAATAAATTGAAATACTTTAAAAAACCTTTGATCTTTATCCCATAGGCCTACTATATTGTAAAACTATATGATAGTAAGTATTATAAACTATTAATGATATACTAGAGACCGCCTCCTGATCGAAATTAGACCAAAATTTTTTTTCGATCTGGACCCAAGAAGTTTAAAAACTTTTTATAACTAAAACATCTGTTCTTTCTGTTTTTTTAACAGTTGTTTTTACAACAGCTGTCTAATGATTCAATCAATTCTCCTTCCTCCAAAAGATTAACATTGAAACTTTGAAAGCCTGTGGAGCGTAGCCCTGGAGTCCAATGTCAATTATAATAGGAATCTGCACATCTACATGACTATACCTTTCTAACGGTATGCGCGGTACACGGATTTCTTGTACGAGCTGAGAAAAAAGGAGGAAAAGAAACAACATGTTTGCCTATTATAGAAGACTAGAAAATAGCCCACTGGTCGAAATTCGACCAAACATTTAGTTTATCTTGAGCTAATTAGTAAAAAAATATAGATAAAACAAACTATTTTTCCTGATTTGCTATAATTTGTTATTACAACAGCTGTTTCATAATCAATCAATTATCCTTCTCCCATAAGATTAACATTGAAACTTTCAAAGCCTGTAGGGCATATAGGCTCGGAGGCCGATGTGAATCAAATACCATTCTGCTCAAAATACCTTTCTAAAGGTATGTGTGGGTTTCTTTTACGTTGCTCACAAGCTGAGAAAAAATGAGGAAAACAAACATGCTTGCACATTAATACTTAGATAACTGTTCAAATTGCTAAAGAAATGGAAAAAATTTAATTTCAATACTATGTTGTCTGTGTATTAATAAATTCTGAGACCATTTTCAAACGCGAACATCAAATTCATGAATAATCATAATGATAATTACCCGTCATGTTTGACGGGCTGTTTGATAGTCTTTAAATAACTAAAGTACTCTTTAGGCAATTGAAAAAATTATAGGGACCCAACTTTGGGCATGAGGGCCTAATCCCAGCATCGAGCCGTAGGCGAGTGAGTAGTATATACCATGCTACTCTCGCTACTGCCACGTAAATGATAATGTGATGGCATACTATAGCCCGTGATGCGATTAGAGAAGTTTGGCTCATTGTACGGTCTATTGATAATCCTTCGACCAATCCTATACTAATGTAATAAACTGAACTTATGATAGTTTGAAAATAGGGATTTCCAGTTTAAAATTTGTGCTTATTTACATGTACAATTAATTATTTTTAAAAGTATTATTGAAAAGTAAGGAACGAAATAGCATAGTTTTAAATTTAAAAAGTTGAAATATAATAATTATGGAAAGGTACGGTATGTCCAATAAATAACCGCAATAATGTTTCAAAATTAAACGTAATACTGTAATAAAAATACTGTTTTCATAGTATCACGTTGATGATAGAGTGTTCTTTAATTGTATTGAATTGGATATCTCTAACAAATCTAGTTAACGAATATTGTGCTTTCCTAATACTTTATTTGTTATTTTGTTGTTAATACTTGAAGTTTTTTTTATATATTTGAGCACTTCTGACATCTTTTCATTAGGTGTACTGTGTAAATTGGAGTTTTTTTTTTGTGGAGAGTTAGTAAAAAGTGTAGTAATAAGGGTTTTCATTCACTGCATGTTATATTTGAGATATATTATTGCGAAGTTTAACTTTCTCGGTTTTTTATATATTCTATTTTTTAATCGATAGGAATTGCAGCTAAAATAACAAACAGTCACGTTATACGTTCAAATGTATAATATTTTTTCCAACTCCTGTGTATCCAACAATATTTGTGTATGTCCATCGATCCATTGAGCTAAAGTAAGTAAGGGTGGGGCTCAGTTGTGCCTAGCACTTAGGTGATCCATTTGCTGAATTGAAAACCTTTGTAACTGTTAAACAGCTCATTCTTTTAACGCTCTAAGTGATATAATTTATTGAAAACACTCTCCATAAATTCTGTACAGTTATGTGAATGTATCAGTAATGCATTAATTTTAAAACTGTTTAGTTGGTATTAGTTTTAAGTATTAATTTGAACTTATGTCAAAACAAAACATAATACCATAAATACCAAAAAAGTTAATTAAACTGTTAACAATTTAATGCATTCTAAATTCACAGATTGTTTTACCCTTACGTAGGCCTAATTAAGGCCACGCTGATGATACATGTTTATTATAAAATAAGAGAAACAGATATGTTGCAAGTGAACTGTGTATTACAATAACTAAACAAGTATGTATAGGTTGAACTAATTTATATCGTCACTAAAATTAACCCTGTGCTCCTATAGAGTAATTTTGTTCTACGTCTGTAGACACATTAACATGAAAACGGCCCCAAATATATTCTCCAAACGATATTGAAAATATCTTAATTGTGAAATATAAAGTTAAATTTTTACAGATTTAAACTGAGAAAATAATCATTTTGCTATTAAATTGAAATGATGCAAATCAAAAAATTGGTCTTAAGGAATTAAAATTCAAAACAAGAGTATTTTATGAAAATAGCTCACTCAATTGTCGAAAACCAACTTGCTCAAATAGGCAAAACATGTGATTTGCATATTGTAACCACTGAATGAGAGTACAACAAATATCCGTCACTGTTAAAATATACTTTATACTGGCGAATAAGATTCTTTAGATACCGGTAGATAAAAGTAAATGAAGAAAGCAAACCAGCCTTTTAGCCTAGTTGGCCTTGACAGTCCAGTATGTGTTGGAGATTCAGCTTCTTACTACCACACAATAATAAATAACTACAACTAATAAATAATATTAGTTAAACAATAATAAAATAATAATATAACGGAATAATGTCTCAATTCTGATTTGAATAAGTTTACCGAGCAAATACTCGAGCCTTGGTACTTCATTCTTATTTAAAAACTTCTAATAATAAAAGCTTCAGCTTAAATTTGGTCTCAATTAAACGCTCGAAACTAATTTTTAATCAGATCATTCAATTCGATTTTGACAGAAAAATAAAAGTAGTTTATAGAACGATCGTATTGTGAAGGGCTTAAAGTCAGAATACAATCTTTGTATACACTACTTTATCTATAACCAACTTTAATTTGCTAACCCACTGTAATAACGTTTATAGGTTAGAGGTGGTAATTAAAAACGTTGCCACATAGATGTCACTTACCAAATCGACGTCCTCAAAACCACACTCTATTGAGGTTAGGCACGTGAGTAAAATCTGAATTCTAATGGAACAATTAGTTGATAAGTTAATTGGGTGATTTCTATTATAATACTGCAGTGTTCATACATGCCTAGTACTGTTATACCTACAGTACTGTATTCTATATACCGGTAGCTAAGTGTTATAGTTTGATCAAGTGACAGAATACTGTAGTGGAAATTCAATGGACAACAGGCGTGATAACACCAAGGAATACTTTATAAGATTGTTATAACATTTGAATTATATTCTGATATTGTACGTTAATGTTTTTTAATATATCAATATTACATATTACAAATAAAACATCGAGTGATGTTTTAACTATATGCTACTGTTTTTTAGTTAACAACAACAGGCAAGTTGACTCCACAGACCTCTTTATGAGAGTGTTAAAAATTAGGTTTAAATTTAAGGCGAATTAAAATATTTTAGTCATCTTAAGAAATCAAATTTGTAAGAAATGTAGACACACACGTAATACTTCTTGTACCGTCAGTGCTTTTAGTCAATTTAGTAATCGTTATTTCATACATATAAACTCCGTGCAACCAAATAATAAGATATATTAAACTTTGTGTGGTGTTAGAACAGAAGAATGAAGTCATGTTGGTATATAAACACATCAATGAACACTGCACATATCACTAAAACTGCAGAAATTACTTTAAATACATGACAGTATGTATAACTTATTTAATACAAAATAATTTTAATTTCAATCCTCAGTTCCAGAGTCTAAGAGTAGTTTTTGTTTAAATAAAATAATTGTAAGAGATTCGTTGAATTTAATATGCTTTTAAGGCTGGAAATTTTAAGTAGCCACCATTAGGGTGTATCTTAAATCTTTAAATACATCGTCTTATGTAAACATAGGTTGTATCTTTAAAGTAATACATCAAACTATTTCATTACAACTTGAGCACTACAGCGCAAACAAGTATACACTTCACCTACAAATATGCATTGACCAATGGGAGGACCGTTAATGAAGCCAAGACGGTCAGCTGAGTGGTCCAGTGTGTGGTGTGTGGGTGGATGTGTTGTGGGTGGGGTGAGGGAGAGACCACAGGTCCGAGGGGAGGACCGAGGGTCCGACCGCAACACTGGGGTCTGCTACTGGAGATGCCCCGGGGATAAGTAGCTTGGAACAGCTTAATCTGCATATGTGGATATAATTGTGTTAGATACCAAGATATCATTACATGTTAATTGTATTGTAAAGTTTAAAACCCAAAATAGTAGGTAAATGTTGTATTAATTAATGCAAACATTTAGGTAATTAAATTTATATCGAGTTATACTAATTTTACTAAGTAATTATACTCAATCTGTTGTGTCAAACGATTATTGCTTTAAACGTCGATGTACTATAACATTCATTATCAACAGTAAAAGTAAATCGAGCAATAAAATACACTAAATAAATCTGTCAAAAAATACAGCCCACTTGTAAACACGGGAACAAGAAGTGACGTGAATAAGTTAGGATAGAAAAGGTTTAACATATGGCATTACATTGATTTGTGTTTATTAGTTATGTAACCATTAATAAGAATTTACATTTGTAGACTTAACTACAGTATTATAGAACAAATTTTATGGTTCTCAATACCTTTAATGCAAACATTTAGGTCATTAAATTTATATCGAGTTATACTAATTTTACTAAGTAATTATACTCAATCTGTTGTGCTAAACGATTATTGCTTTAAACGTCGATGTACTATAACATTCATTATCAACAGTAAAAGTAAATCGAGCAATCAAATACACTAAATAAATCTTTAAAAAATACAGCCCACTTGTAAACACGGGAACAAGAAGTGACGTGAATAAGTTAGGATAGAAAAGGTTTAACATTTGGCATCACATTGATTTGTGTTTATTAGTTATGTAATCACTAATAAGAATTTACATTTTTAGACTTAACTACAGTATTATAGAACAAATTTTATGGTTCTCAATACCTAATTGTAGTGTAGAAAACAAATTTTGCTTGGTATGGGTTTAACTATGCAAGTTTAACTAGAAATAAATAAATATATATATTTATAAAAAAGTATTAAATTTTCAAATAATGATAATTTAAGGGAAACATACAAATAATTTTGGTATATTAATGATAATATGTAAATGTTATGCAGCTCTGCTTCTGGTTAGTTTTATGCAGGAATTGATTTTTTAACGTACGATTCTACTATTTAGAGATTCTATAGATGGTGCACCACATAACAGTCTGTTGTAAGTGATTAGCTACTTTGTTAATTATATAAAACAGTGTACTCTAGGCTAATAATACTACACAGAGTAGTATACCGTTTACCAATACGGTATGTGTATATCCTGTAATTATATTTTGTACATGGCACTGTAACGCATCGTCTAGCTGTATGTGATATGATATTTATGCATGTAAATTTAATAATGGAAAATGGATCTAATTTTAAAGTCACTTAAATTATATAAATACTAATATAACTATTTCACATGGACATATTTACTAAATTTGGAGTTGTTCTTTATTTAATCAACGTATAACAATTAACATTAAAGTTGACAATGTCAATTGAAATCTATGAAAAAAACATTGTAAAACATATATTTATTAGATATAGATGTGTCACTAATATTATAAATATTATATAGTCATTTCTGTCTCATAGAAAATGTTTTGTGTAATTTCTGACGCTTAAAGTTGCATGGTGAATTGAAAGCCTTTGTGACTATTACCATAGCTTTTGTTCTCTAACTAGCCTCAGTTTTTGAAAATGATTTGATAACTGTAAAAAACTGGTTAATTTTGTTTTAAATCCTACAAAAAAGCAATTTAAATTACAAAATATACAGTATGTTTTGTTTGCAATATGATATTTACATAAATAATTACTCAAAAATAATTATTAATATTAATTACTAATTTCAATTATTAATTTGCTCTATGGTTACATCAAATTTATAAATTAAATTTTCTTTCATGTTTATTTATTCAAAAGAATAGGAACAAAGTCACTCAGTCCTGTTTTAGGGACGAAATACAATTTATAGAATAATTTATTTGATGTAGGTCTATTATGATTGTAAAAATAATTTAATTGGAATAAATTATAAAGCTGAATATTTGAAAAAATAAAATACTTTAATATGATTTGATTTTTTATTCAAGGGCCATGTGTAAAATGAATTTAAATAGTTTGATTTTGACATACATCATGAAAACAGATTTACTAAGTATTTTCCAATGTAAGATTACGATGTATGGTTGGATATATATTCAAATTAAGAGCAATGCAACATTTTTTTATTTCAACAGTTCTATTCCCTGTTTAAAGTAGCATTTTAAGGAACAATTATATTTATATATCATATTTTTACCATTTATGTTTTAAAAGTAACAAATAACTATTTTTTCATTGCTATTCTTTGTCAGCATTAACTGAATACTTTGATCAAGATCCATATAATGCAGTAAAGAAAGCTATATCACAGAACGCGAAACAAAGGTATTACACAATATGCGTTCAGTTACAGTTGAAATTGTATCCAATCTGCAAATGGGAAAAGTGCAGTACGTCTCATACGGCGTTGTATCCTCCTAACAAAACTAGGTTGAATGATCCGTATTTTGTTGAAAATTCTAAAAATAAAGAGGCTGGGTTTGAGTTTAAATTGAATCAGCCACTAAGTGAGTTGCTCGATTTAAACTAAAATACTTGAAAGTTTCCCCTAAATGAACCATATACGAAAAATAATCATTCATCCTGTTTTTATCAATTATTTAATCTGATTGTTTTTTAATTTCCATTAACCATTTGTTTTGTTTTTTTTTTTTTGTAGTTGGCCAAAAAACCAAGGATTAGACAACAACTCATAGGTCTGCACAGGCCTGTAGGCCTTTTCTTTTCATTGCCATATTTTGATTCACTTGCCTAGCAAGCCAATAAGTATTTATCCTTTTTAATTATGAACAGTATTTTTTCTTATTATTGCTATATTTTTTAGTCATTTTGCCTAAATTATTAAGTTGATTATAGAATGTTTTAACTTTGTTGTTATCATCGAAGGCATGTTTTGTTTGCTAATTTAATTTACGTTATTGGAAAAACTAAAGCGTATTCGTTTTTATTTTTATTTATACTTTAGTGAAGGTAATAATTTTCATAGAGTTATTGCAACAGACGATATTAACTATATCTTTTGGCTTTGTTTAAACATTGTAGCCCTTTATGATTTACAGTTTTACTCTCTTAGAGCAAATTCTCCAATTTACTCCAATTTATTAAATTGCAAAATTTTGTACTTTGATCCTTTAGGCCCAGGGAAACAATGATTTCCATACATTTGATATGTTACGTAAATGGACATATGTATATTATTAATGAGCAATTGAAAAACTTAAGATTCATATATGGTAATGCGTATACATTCGTAATGCATTACTTATAAATCGTGTAGAAATAACACTATGGTGGGAGGCAATTGAGACAATAAAGTTGATTAAAGTTGATTTGAGAGCAATTCATCGCAGTTTAGATCAGTTTAGGGGGCCGACAAAATTTGAAACAACTAGTTATCAGGTAATAGCATAATATTTTTTTTATAATTAAAATATATTTGAAATACACAATTGTTTACCTATTAAATACTATTATTTATATAATTATAAATGTTAGAAAGTTCTAGAAAGCCTAAATCTAATTTAGCCTGAAAAGTAACCTGATGCATAAATTACATTCTAAAACTTTTCTCGTAACCGCATAGTATTATTGTACTACGGAGTATTGTTTATGTTATTACGTTTCCTTTATTTAAGATTTTTACCATGCACTCTTTAGTGAAACATATTTGTTAATTTTGAAAACTGATGTTTCTATCTTCTTTATATTCATGTTTTATTATTTTTATTCTTTGTTAAATAATATACTTTAAATTAAATACATAGAAAATAATATCAGTAGTGAACCAGATTAAATTTAGAATTCCAGATCATTGATAAAAGTCCTGTAAATTGATATAATTTTTATTGAAAATAAGAATCTGTTAACTTTCTCAATATGTCAATACAAAATTCAAGCGGTACTTAATCAAGTAAAATATTTCGCCTCTTAGGCGTTTAGGTGCAATGGAGCCTTAAGCAGGCTTTCAGCAGCTATTTGTATACCACGTGACCTGGCAAGGGAGGCACCAACGTCCATCCATCAAGAGAAAAACAATCCATCAATCAACCCGATGGCTAAAAGGGGCAGAGATAAGGGCTTGACACCTCCACCAGCATAGATTGGTGTTCAATCCGGGGTTTATATAAATTTTGACACCACTAAGATTATTGTCCGAAAGAATATTCATTGCTGTAAAACTAATAAAATCTTATAACAATATATTATAATAAAAGTGAATTTAGTTATTGTAAAATATACGTAAAATTAATAATTTACTCATTGTTTACAAGCATAGAAAATGCAAGTGTCATTTGACTATACGCGTCCCGATCCCATTTCGTTTTAGCGAATTTCCCTATAGGGAATATGCTATTACGGTGGTAGCCATGGTAAGACCTAAGCCCGGGACCACTTTTCTTTTTCATTTTGAGGTCTCCAGAAGCCACAAACACCATTCGTTCATTTTCATATGTATGTATATACAGGGTGAATCTCGTAAGGTGTCCTAAATGGATTACAGACGAACGCTTTGCCCTACATCCTTCAAACAAAATTATTTCCCACTAAATTGACCCCAAGGAATAATTTAAAAATATTTTTAACGTTGTATAAATACAGGGTGTACCAAAAACTCGGGGTCACAGGTTCGAATCTTGGAAATTTCAAATACAAACATATGTCATATTATACATCATTGGAAAAGTCTGTTTAAAAGAAACATTTTGGTGAAAACAGAATTTAGTTATCTTTATTCGTTTCAAAATGGCGTCCATTTTTGTAGCCAAAATCAAAATTTACGGAATACCCTGTAATTCTTTTATTATTTGTCATAAATGACTTCTGATTCAAAATAGTTATTTGAAATGAGCTAAGCTTTACAATGATATGTCACAAGACCACATTTATTAAAAAACTAAAATTTCCAAAATTTAATATTTTTGAAAATGTTTACATAAACAAAACTCAAAAATTTCAAATGCTAACCCATGTCATTTTGTATATCATCTTGAAGCTCTCGTTGAACTGAGCAACTTTGTAATTTACACTAATGCCGTATCTCTTTTGGTTTTGTAGTAGTAGCGTAAAAATGTCATTTTCCCATATGTTTTGCATGTTAATCAATCAGGACATGATACTAAGGCAGTTTTTCTTCCATTGTTGCCTTACCATTAAATTAACATGCAAGTTATATGGGGAAATAAAGTTTTTCCGTTATTACTACAAAACCAAAAGAGATACGGCATTAGTGTAAATTACAAATATGCTCAGTTTAACGAGAGCTTTAAGATGATATACAAAATGACATGGGTTAGCATTTGAAATTTTTGAGTTTTGTTTATGTAAACATTTTCAAAAATATTAAATTTTGGAAATTTTAGTTTTTTAATAAATGTGGTCTTGTGACATATCATTGTAAAGCTTAGCTCATTTCAAATAACTATTTTGAATCAGAAGTCATTTATGACAAATAATAAAAGAATTACAGGGTATTCCGTAAATTTTGATTTTGGCTACAAAAATGGACGCCATTTTGAAACGAATAAAGATAACTAAATTCTGTTTTCACCAAAATGTTTCTTTTAAACAGACTTTTCCAATGATGTATAATATGACATATGTTTGTATTTGAAATTTCCAAGATTCGAACCTGTGACCCCGAGTTTTTGGTACACCCTGTATTTATACAACGTTAAAAATATTTTTAAATTATTCCTTGGGGTCAATTTAGTGGGAAATAATTTTGTTTGAAGGATGTAGGGCAAAGCGTTCGTCTGTAATCCATTTAGGACACCTTATGAGATTCACCCTGTATACAGGGTGAATTTCTTAAAGTGATCCAATAGCTAACTTTTTTATTTTAAATGTCACAGTATACTTCTTATGGGGGACCCCCTTTACTTTTTTATTCTGGTTTCAGATATGTATTTCACTTTTCAAAAATTCCCGCCATTTTTCCAATATGGCGGCCAACTTTAAAATTTCTTATGGAACACCCTACATTTTATGGTTGAAATTTCCATGTTATTTTAAGACTTTTTTATTCTTTGTAATTTTTCTCTAAACCAAACGGTTAGGGAGCTAGAGGCAATTAAAGTTAATTTTTAGTTCCATAAGAATAACATGGGGCAAACTTTATCTGCCCATATCTCAAAAACCATTGATAAAAATAAAAAATACTCAAAAATAAAAATGTCTTGAATTGATGTTTTAAAAACATTTTTTTCATAATAACAAAAACTTTTTTGAAAATGCTATATTTTGTCCGCCATATTGGAAAGAAGTTAATTTATGCGTAAATGATCATTTTTATCAGTGAAATGTTCTTAAAACATCAATTTAAGACATCTTTATTCTTGAGTATTTTTTATTTATATCAATGGCTTGGGAGATATGGGCAGATAAAGTTTGCCCCATGTTATTCTTATGGAACTAAAAATTGACTTTAATTGACTCTAGCTTCCTAACCGTTAGGTTTAGAGAAAAATTACAAAGAATAAAAAAGTCTTAAAATAACATGGAAATGTCAAAAACACCATAAAATGTAGGGTGTTCCATAAGAAATTTTAAAGTTGGCCGCCATATTGGAAAAATGGCGGGAATTTTTGAAAAGTGAAATACATATATGAAACCAGAATAAAAAAGTAAAGGGGGTCCCCCATAAGAAGTATACTGTCATATTTACAATAAAAAAGTTAGCTATTGGATCACTTTAAGAAACTCACCCTGTATAGATATATCTATCTATCTATGTGTCCGTCATACTGATAACTTTGGAAGGGGACCTCCGATTTTGATGAAATTTGGTATGAAGGTGTAAGACCAGGTCTATTTTCATGAGTTCGCGAACCAGCATTGTCGGGTTATGGAAACGGGGTTTATGGGGTTCCAAAGGGGTCAAAAATGGGTTTTTAACATTTTTGGACCTTAATTTTTAAAATTCATCAATTTTAACTAAAACCATTTAAAGGAGCTTAAAAAACAAAAAATTTGGTACTTTGAATTTTTATCATAGGATAACTGGTCACGGGGAAAATAAAAAAAATGTGTTTTCCATGTTATTCTTATAAGAAATCAAGAAAACCCTATGTCTTGCTTACTTATTGACATAACTTAATCGAATTTGGTATGTACATTATCTAGATAAGGTTGAACTTATACTTGCTTTCAAAACCCATACGGCAGCAAACCTACATACTCACCCCGCTTGATACAGTTTTGTGTTTACATTCACCAATTAATTATTGATTAACTTAGATTTTCTAACAACAACCAATGACATGGCAGCAAACCTTCATACTCGATCTTATGGTGTTTTTATGGAGAACGTAAATAATCTGAAATTTCATTGGAAATTCGCTAAATAGGCAGGTCTGCTGCGACGGGGGTATTATATCAGTATTATTGTTTACGACATTTAATCCGATGCAATTATGTTGGTAGGACAAGTTTTGTGTGTATTACGAGTACAAATAGTCAATGCCGTTCTCGAAATGTTTGGCCGCACTCAGCTAACGCTTAGTGCGGCTGTCTACAATTTACGAGTTACAATGTTGTACTTAACGTTTTTAATACAGTACACAAATAGCTATTTCCATCAACAGAAGTTTTTCTCAACTACAGTATTTCATTAATTGAGCGATGAATGTTGCTGTAGGATAGCGGTTGTATTATTTAAAGGTATAAATATCATAAATAGCTTACTGCATGAGCGTTATTGTTGTGATACAACAACAAAGCCGCGTATTGTCGGCAGGGATCCGCTTATCCCGGTGTGGCAGCCACAGTGACGTCACCGCATTGTACTCCGAGGCAGCGCCTCAGCTTCAGATAATGTTGTTATACAACAACAAAGCCGCGTATTGTCGGCAGGGATCCGCTTATCCCGGTGTGGCAGCCACAGTGACGTCACCGCATTGTACTCCGAGGCAGCGCCTCAGCTTCAGATAATGTTGTTATACAACAACAAAGCCGCGTATTGTCGGCAGGGATCCGCTTATCCCGGTGTGGCAGCCCCAGTGACGTCACCACATTGTACACCGAGGCGGCGCCTCAGCGACAGATAATGTTGTGAAACAACAACAAAGCCGCGTATTGTCGGCAGGGATCCGCTTATCCCGGTGTGGCAGCCCCAGTGACGTCACCACATTGTACACCGAGGCGGCGCCTCAGCGACAGATAATGTTGTTATACAACAACAAAGCCGCGTATTGTCGGCAGGGATCCGCTTATCCCGGTGTGGCAGCCCCAGTGACGTCACCACATTGTACACCGAGGCGGCGCCTCAGCGACAGATAATGTTGTTATACAACAACAAAGCCGCGTATTGTCGGCAGGGATCCGCTTATCCCGGTGTGGCAGCCCCAGTGACGTCACCACATTGTACACCGAGGCAGCGCCTCAGCGACAGATAATGTTGTTATACAACAACAAAGCCGCGTATTGTCGGCAGGGATCCGCTTATCCCGGTGTGGCAGCCCCAGTGACGTCACCACATTGTACACCGAGGCAGCGCCTCAGCTTCAGATAATGTTGTTATACAACAACAAAGCCGCGTATTGTCGGCAGGGATCCGCTTATCCCGGTGTGGCAGCCCCAGTGACGTCACCACATTGTACACCGAGGCGGCGCCTCAGCGACAGATAATGTTGTTACACAACAACAAAGTCCTGCCGTATTGTCGGCAGGGATCCGCTTATCCTGGTATGGCGGCCACAGTGACGTCATCACATTGTAAATCGAGGCGGGGCAATGCCTCAGCGAGGGATAAACTTGTTATTCAAATCTTTTCTATATGTTTTTAGGTAGTGTTTAAATAATTCATTTTATTTTTTGCTACTCATCTCTATTAAAAAAATTAAAAAAAATTGGATTTTTTTAAAATTACAGTATATTTTAACTTAGTGTCGGAGGCCATCTTCAGCATATAACACTGTCAACGTAACAAAATTTGTAAAATAAAATTAATTTAAAATAACATGTAAATAAAAACACATGTTAATTTAAGAATTCCATTCTTGGATAGCAGGTTAATTCTTGAAATTTTTAACAATATAAATGAATTTGTTTGTATCCTTTGTTCATCTTTATTCCTTTGTTTGTTATCTTTACGTTTTTAGATTTTCTTCTACTTATTTTTGTATAATTGGTATAAACATTGGGGGAATAATAAGATTTAGCCGAGAAATACTTGTAAATATGATACTTTGTAAAAATGTTTAACGTAATTATTCACTTTTAACGAATTTTTGAATTCTTTTTGTAAAACTTTTTATTTCATACTATATGTTATATGTTTTCTTACTACATATGAAAAGAATTGTTTATAATTTGAATTTGTAAATTAGGTTAGACTGAAGATGGGCTCAGAAGGAAGCCCGAAATATATCAATTTTTTAATCAAATTGTTTTTCTAAATTCATGAGTAGCTATAATTTAAAATAATTATCAATTACCATGGAGAAAAATACATAGGCCTACCGTAAGGAATCTCGAAATCGGTAAATTTCATAAAAATTTTACTTAGGACAAAAAAGTTGCCAAAGTCAACAAAAAAGTTGCCAAAGTCAACTATCTATTCAACGGTACCAAATTTGTAAGGATCTGATAACAAATAACGGAGTTACTGCGATTTTCGATCAAAACGGCCTTAATTTGTATTATTTTTAGTGCAAAATCAATGTTTTATTTTTTGAGGAAAGTCGCAATAGTAGTGGGGAATGGGGGCTTTTGGCTCAGTTCAAGGTCACCTGAGGGATGACGTCATCGATGACGTCATCGAGGTCAATGACCTCATTGATGACGTCATCGATTGCATCATCGATGACGTCATCACCAATGACGTCACTTCCTTGACGTCACACCCATGACGTCACAAAAATGACGTGCTGATGACGTCATCACCCCTTACGTCACCAAGATGACGTCATCGATGTCACAAAGGTCAAGGTCACGCTGAAACCTAAAATTTTTTGGCACTTTTGCTGTTTCTCGCACTACGCTCCGAGTTTCAGTCACAGTTACCATGACCTTGACAACTTGGAGCGAATTTGCGATGAGAAACAGCAAAAGTGCTGAGGAAACTTGAAGTTTGCAACGTGACTCTGCCTAAACCGTCATGTGACACCGCTCGGGTGACCTTGAACTGACCCAGAAGCCCCCATTCGACCATTACTGCAACCGCGATGCGCACCCTAAGACAGACACCGAGCGACTGACTGTCCGGCCCCGCGCACTCTAGGTATATGGGAAGTGGTGGGGGAAATTGTGATGACCTTGGGAAACTTGAAAATGTCAAGCCGGGTAGCACCGTTTCGGTGCTACCTTAAAGTTACATGCTAAAGTGTGATGACCTTGAGTAAAAACATAGAAATACTACAAGTTGATACCGCCCCAGAGTTAAAGTGTGGTGACATTGAGTCAAAACACTGAAATACTATAAGTTGAAATCATCCCAGAGTTAAAGTGTGGTGACCTTGAGTCAAAACACAGAAATACTACTACAAGTCTTTCCCGCCCCCAGAGTTAAAGTGTGACGATCTTGAGTTAAAACACTGAAATGCTATAAGTCGAAATCATCCCAGAATTAAAGTGTGATGACCTTGAGTCAAAACACAGAAATAGTACAAGTCGATATCATCCCAGAGTTAAAGTGTACTGACCTAGATTCAAAACACAGAAATACTACAAGTTGATGTCGTTCCAAAGTAGAAGTGTGGCGACCTTGAACTACCCCAAATTGTCAGGAATTGGAGTAGCAACAGCGATGTGCACCCTTCGACGGACATCAAGCGACTGACTGTCTGGCTCTGCGCACTCTAGGTATATGGAAAGTGGTGGGGGAAATCTCAAGGTCATCCAAATTGGGTTTTAAAAAATAAGAAACTCTAAACTTCATGCTCCTCTTCTTCCCTTTCCACCTCATTTGTAGGATATATGGTTGACAACGGTAAATGTGACAAATACTCCGGTGATTGTTGACCTCCACTGTGATCTGATTCTTGATCGTCTTGCTGCATTATAACTTCAGACCAATCATAATCTAAAGTGACCTTGAGCTTTATTCCCGGGTTGTCGAGGAGAATAGACTTCATCCAATCGCAGATGGTTTCTAAATAATGCACGTCGTTGATTGTCAATTTCCAACTTGTAGTGGGTACATCTTCGGTGGAAGACATGTCATCGCAAGCAGGTGTGTCCGCCATGGTTGTTGGAGGAGGAATGATGCTTGTTGCAGCGAGCAATGCTGGTATAACAGAGTGGTGGGGGAAATTTCAAGGTCACCCAAATGGAGTTTTAAAAAAGGAAACTTTGTCTATTTACTTATAACATAACCACTTAAACTAAAAGGATTGGGATCAACAGTACGTTTAATCATCATATTCGGTATATTCCTCATGTTTCTCAGTTTTCACCTCCGCCCAAATAGTACCTCCACTCTTTAGCTCCTTTTCGGCTTCTTCTAGTTGCTGGGTAATCGCCATCTGACATTGAAGTTCAAAATCATCACGCGGCACAGATCCGCAAATATCCATCTGAGCCAACCAGAGCTGCCTAAGGTTCTTTTCCTTTTCCTCGACAGCTTCGACGGCTGCATGTAATTCCTTTTCTGTAATAGAGGAGTCCCACAATTGTTGATCATCGGTTTTGTTGACAACCTCATTTTTGGACTCCTTGTACAAATCGTTCAGCTCCTGCTGAGTCTTAATGGTTACCTCCTTGTAACTAGCACAACTTACATTGAGAGACATCTTGATGTTGTATGGTTGACCGTTGGAGTTGAAATGAAGCTGAGGCACAGCGCTTGGGGGTACTATAAAAAAGTGGGGGAAGTTTCAAGGTCATCCAAATTGTGTTTTAAAAAATCCTATCTTGTTACTGAGCACATATGTCAGTAACAAGATAGGTGTTTTTTCTCTTTTACATCTTTAATATAATAAAGAAATAAACATATTCTACAATGGTAAGAAGAAGAAACCAACTGCTAGTCAGCTGAAATAATCCAAAGTCTGGCTCGCTTCAGTCTTCATGGACGCCGGTGATGAAGTCGCTGGAGAAGAGTAATGTTCAGACTCTTCTTTTGGGTGTCGGAGATTGCGTATATTGCAAGCGTAGACTTGCACATTTATACGGTAGCCTCGCGCCACCATCAGCTGCAACTCCTTGTACAAGTCGTTCAGCTCCTGCTGAGTCTTAATGGTTACCTCCTCGTAACTAGCACAACTTACATTGAGAGACATCTTGATGTTGTACTGTTGACCGTCGGAGTTGAAATGAAGCTGAGGCACAGCGCTTGGGGGTACTATGAAAAAGTGGTGGGGGTGTTTGCATTGAAGCATGTTTGACCTTTAGCTTGGTGGTAGGGGTAACTGTGAAATGCAAAGGTCAAAGGTCAAGGTCACCCGCGAAGTTTAAAAAAAAATGCAACATATCAATATGTGACAAACCTCACATATTGATATGTTGCATTTTTTGTCTTTTGTATTTTTTTGTCTTTTATGGTTTATTTATAAAACATTACAATAACATATGTACAACAGTAAAACTTAAATCTAACACTGCTGCTTGTCGACGATGTGGATGGTCAACTCGGTGGAATTGCTACCCGTGCAACCGTGGGAAACCAGGTAGAGACAGCCAGGTTGGATGGAGCGCAGATCCTCGTTCTGGAGGAGATGGACGAATCGTTTTGGCAGGTAGACTTGGAACTTGGGCTCATCCCCCGGAGTGAATGGTGCCTCGCTAAGACTGCAGCAGATGGCCTCTCCAACTGTAGTCTCCATCTTCTTCATGGCGTGGATAATGTAGTGCTTCTCATCTTTAAGTTCGGAACACTTCTTGACAGGTAGTATGGTAGATTTGGAGTGAGCATTGAACTGCTCAACCAAAGTTTGCAGGAACTGGTGAGATGCCATGGTTGAGTTAAAGAGTGTCTTCTTCTTCGTCTTCTTGCTGGGAGATGTTGTCGTCTCGGAATCTCGAGTAATACTCATGCCAGGTCCCGGTCTGCTCCTCACTTATATAACCCCCGTCACCCCCACCACTCCCCACTTCCCCACTTTGAAGGTAAGATGCGAGTTTATAGGCGTTTTTTAAAGCGCAATGTCTATCTTTTTCATGTTCTGGACTTTTAGTACAAATACAAACATTTTCCATCGTATACTTGTAGTTTTTATCCAAGTCCACATCATTAACCGGAACATGAGTAAATTCTTCGATCCATCTCTTCTTTTCCAGTCCTTTTGTATAAATATTGGTAAACCTGTTTGAAAACTGATGCATGATGTGATACAAGTCTGTGTAACTTGCAAAACCATCATACCAATCGATATGATGGAAATATTTTGAAATCCACCTGTTGGTAGTAGCGGCTTTGCTAGTTAATGATGAATAAGAACATGGTGGTTTGAACAAAAATGTATATGGAACACCTGTATTGATGTCGAAAAACACAAGTTCTTTTATGATAAATCTATCGTCATTACCCCGAAACGCTTGGAACTCAATTATACCAGGTTTGGACTTTACTTGTTCTTCTTCCTTGTCCATTGCGAAGGCCACTCGTCTGCTCATGTCGAAGTCCAAAGATCAACTGATTTCCACACCACGGTAGGTACGACTTTTATACCAGGCCGTACAGTTGTTGGCGCGTTGGTGTATATTTAACGTGGGCACCGTCCCCGGTAGGCCTAACCCCACAAAGCGTTTGATATTGTTTTAAAAACCAACCATTGTCATCTAAGTTTCCATCTTTACATTCTCCTTGTTTTCATTTTCATCACTAACACTTGATTCTTCTCCTCCTTCTTCCTCTTCTTCCTGTTTTACTGATTTCTTATGTAGTTGAGCGTATTTTTCCAATTGTCTCCACATTTGTACTTCATGAGGAACTCTATTAAATATAGAAGTATCCACAGGTCCGTACAGTATAGGTGCGTCCGGTTGTTTGTCCAAAGTGTCTTCCAAATAATCTTTAATAATAGAACTTGAAAACACTAGTTGTCTCAAGTATCTTGTTATTGGTTCAGTTGCACAGGTTAGAATAAAAAACTCTTCTCGATTAAGTTGAATCTTTCTATCATGTATTGTTGTGTCTCTAAACCGCAACTGATGGTCACCACGATTCTTTATAATATCAATTTCCACATTTGAATCCAAAAGTCCTACTCTTGTCTTTCTTCCATACATGTTACTAGTTAAATAGCATTCTAGCAGATGCAAGTGCTTCATAAAAGATTCCCAAGCAGTGTCCGTAAACAAAATCATTTTGGGTCCATGAGTTAAAATTACAGTAGGGGAATAATCTGTAGATTTCATAACACCGATTAAAACACTTTTGTCCAAACTGGAAGAGATTGGGTAAAATATTCGCAAGAATACCTCACTTAATATGTTAGGAGAAATATTATCTTCAATATCCCTTTTCCTCTTGTGTGCATTCTTTCTTCTTTTACCTTTTTCCTCAACATTATTACTGGCGTGGAGTTGTCCGCAAGCGTTGTGTTCATCTCCCTCCGGTTGACCTTGAAGATCTAAAAAGTCGGATATCTCCTTCTCAATATCTACTACATTTTCTTGTGTACCACTAGGAGAAGTCATATTGAATAAGATGCTACCCATACAACAACAGGCAACAAACTGATAAGGAGCGAGCTGAACGCTCTGCTTTTATACTCGCGGAATGCATTGGAATGTAGGAAAACCGGTCTTTTACAATACATTTTTAACAATTCCAGTTAAAGGTGTGTATGTTACGATTTTATCATGTAGAATTAAACAGTATGCAGTTGTATTAGCCGATATAGGCGCGTTGAATTCCATTTCTATTTTTATATCTACACTTGATGATTTTACCGATTCATTTTGTTTAGAACAATCGATTACAACTATAGGGTAACCATCTAAGTATTTTTCTGGTGATAGTAAAGGTGCATTCGTTTTACCATAATATGAACTTTGGAATCTTGCATACATATCGTACAATATGCTGTACTTTTTATTAGCAAATGACACATTTAAATTATCGTATGGAAAAAATTGTGAATTTAAATAAACTTTAATATTTTTCAAGTTGCAATGATCAAATTGGCCTGCATGTTTGGTGATGGTGTCTCTTCTGCCTGTTTGTAAACCAAATATAATATACCTGGCTCGTTCCACATAATTAGATGTTTTAACTGTCCAAGTGTGTCGATCCGTAGTTGGCAAGCTGGGATGTTCATGAAATTCCCAACTTCTAAAAGGAATTACAATATCACGATCAGCCTTTAACTTTCTTAATAGTAGCATTCTATGCTCGTCAGCTAATTTTACATGTGGAACTCTCCATACAATTTTGTCTAATTTTAATTTCCATTCTAAAGTTGCATCTGTTGTACCGTCTGGAGCTTTAATAATATCTTTATCGTTTGAAGATCTCAACAAAACTAATTCTTGTTTAACGTTTAATATTATTTTCCTATAATCTTCAGCAAAACCAAGCAACAAACGTAACGGAATATGAAAATCAAAATTTCCATTTGTATCTGGAGTGATTGTGTCTTTTGCAGGTAAAACCCATCCTGCAGGTTGTATTAAATTGGTTTCATTAGGTGATATAGATGTTAATCCCTTTAAAGTTGTTGCAATACCTACTTTTTTAGTAGAATCAACTGTTACACCTGATATTTCATATCTAATTTCATCAAACAGGAAAGCCATGGGATTATTTATAAATGGAACTGTTGTACCAGTAGTAGTACCGTCCTTTTTAGTAACTTTTCCTTCAATATACAAGTAACTTTCACATGGTAGTGTGTAAATGTCTTGATTTTGTATGGGAATACGAATTTCATCGTTATTGTTTAATTTTGATGAAGTGTAAGGGTTGTGGGTGTGATATTCTTTTTCCCATAGGGTTTCGTCGAATGTTGGACCCTGAGCTATATCCAGTATATCCATTATCGGTTACTTTTAATCCAATTCTCTCTAAGAAACGAATGTTCTCGCGTGTTAACTCCTCCACAGCTGAAGAGCTACTAATGCGGATTCCCGTAGGTTGTTCGCTTTTAAATGTTAAACCCATGATGTTATATTAAAGTGTTGATTTTAAATGTAATCTAACCGTAATAGGCTCTTCTCGGAAATCTATCAAGTTACCGTCTTGATCCAATACGTTCAACACGATGTCTGAAATGAAAGTGGTGTTCAAAGGTAGATATACCAGGTTTTGCGGCTTTTCAACAATTTTAAATCCAGGTGGTACACTGGGGTAAAAAGTATGTATTATATGAGTATTTGCTCCATCTCTGTAAGCTCCTTGTATAATATTACAAGTTATGTCTATACTATTGACTTTTAATATTGTTACAGTTTGTTTACCGGAATGTGTTTTATTTGGTTCTAAAATTGCTCCATCTTTGGGAAATCCTAATAAATCACCAATTGAGTGTGACTTACTGAAATCTATATAATATTTTGAAGTAAGCTCAGCTTTCATTGTATTGTTATTACCTTTTAGCGTTATATTGTCTTTTCCCATTTTATTTTGCAAAAATTCATTAATATGATCAATTTCATAAGAACCTGTGGGTAGAGTGCAAACTTCCAAGTCTGTAAACTTCCCACTGGCATCTTTTCCTTTATAATAATGCAATAAGTTATTTTTACCTTCCGTAACATTGGGAATAGAGTTGTAAGTTGTAAAATCCAACAGTGCTGCCTCCCAAAATCTTCCTTTTTGCAAGCGTAACGCTGGAAAAAGGATACTTCGTAAAGTGGACGATTTTCCTGTTAATGATACCGTATAGGAAGACATCTCAATAGTGACTGATACTTTTAGCTAGGAATTCCAAACATAAATGGCCGCATATTGAAGTATTATCAGGTTGTTCTCTTTTATAGTTGTAATATATGTTTTTAGCAGATTTAAAGTAATGTTCAAGTTCTTTAGGTGGTGGCAAATTTCCAAAACTATCAAAATAATATACATTACTATTTAGTTTCTTATAACACACCCAATGGGTGCCGGGCCCTTCAGTATTATCCAAATTTACGATTCCAGTCTCATTTTTCCATATTTTCTTTGGTAAACTGTCTTTCATAAATACTCCGCGGAAAAATGGTATTTTTAAACAGGAAATATATTTAAATAATTCAACATTAGTCAACGCTTTATGCGGTATAACCAATTGATTTCTTTTATTTAATATGCACGATACGGTCTTAGGTATAGACCAGCCCCGTTTTTTACCATTGACCATATTGTCGGTTTTTTATTATTTTTCCTTGGAGAACGTCTTTTTAGTCTAATATTACCACCATGTTTTCTCTTGCTTGATCCTTTTTTATTCTTACCCCTCCTTTTTCCACCTCCTACCGCTGTTTTAGCCTTCATACCTGCTGTTACCGCTAAAGCTGCTGCTTTTTCCGCAATACTAGCGTCACTAGACTTTACTCGTTGCCAAGCTATATTCGCTAGCTTTTTATCAGCGATTGACCTATTTTTTGAATCGGTAAACGTGGAATATGCGATATCGTGTTCTTTACAAGCCTGATCTAACTTATTTATGCCTGGATCACCTCTTTCCAGTCGTTTTTTCAATTTAGTTCCTGGTCCGCAATACTGATAACCTCCCGGTATATGAAATTCGTATGGTAAAGCGTCTATTGCTCTATTTACGATAGATCCTACTGGAATTCGATTTAAGGCTTTACTTAATAGAGAAACCGCTGTGGACGTGATCCCACCTCCTTTCCTTACAGTGTCTCGATATGGACTGGTGTAATGAAATGCCATGATTGTCTTTTATATTCGAAAAGCGTAACCTATGTGTTACCTCTATGACAGGTTGCACATAAATGATGTAATTTATGGTGTTATTTAATTAAATATCAAAAGTACCCCAATCTGTTGATCTAAACTTTTGTGTATTATGATTAAAAAAGTATTTATAAAGAATTTCTTGTTTAATCCATGCACTTCTCATTTTTTCATCAATAGGTTTATGTTGTCCGGCTGCAATATAATTATGCATATCAAATAATAAATTACCTATTACTTTTACAAGAAAATTAACAGTTACAGCGTTATCAGCATAATCAGGGTCTGCAACATTTGTTAATCGTTTGTTATCACAATTCCACCATTGTTTTCCAGTTGGCTCTAATTGTATTATCTGTTCATAAGTAACAGCATCACCAGGCTTTTCACCAATACCTAAATTTGTCAATGACTTTCCTTTACCATCCCAAACACTATTGTTTTCTTCAAGTAAAGTAAACTTTTTATTTCCCTGTACAAATACATCTCCTTGTCGTGTTACTACTTGGTCTTGTTTCACAAAACCAGATGTTTCTTGTTTTAAA
Source organism: Neoaliturus tenellus (assembly GCA_030545055.2). NCBI lineage: Eukaryota > Metazoa > Arthropoda > Insecta > Hemiptera > Cicadellidae > Neoaliturus > Neoaliturus tenellus. The sequence goes on along the minus strand of CM061533.1, from coordinate 207,408,449 downwards.
GTTTCCTTTATTTGCCCCACCGTTGCACCATCTGATGGTGCAGAACCATCTTTTACATTCGCTAAACAATTACAAAAGCAATCAATAATTCCTACATCACGTGTAATACAATGATCTTTGATGTATTTTAAATTTACAGCATCATTTTCATTCTTTGGATAACCTATATCGTTAATAACAAATTTATAAAAAGAAAACCCATCTTTTGTCTTTTCAGGTATTATAGAATGTAAATAGCGTCTATTTATGCTGTCTTTTTCATCTACAGGGTCTGCTACGTTAGATATACGTCGATTTTCAGCATTATACGTTTTTCCATCGAATTTTAACGTATTTTTCAATTCCGATGATAAATAACCTCTGTTTATTGCATCAGCGTTTTGATTTGGCTTACCGACGTTGGAAATTCTATGATTACCCGCGTTATATGTGTTTTTGTTTAGTTTCAGTGTTGGTAATATCTCTTTTTTTAATACTTTTAAATTTATTGCATCATTTTCATCTGTGGGATCATTAATGTTTTTTAACCGTTTATTACTAATATCATAATCTCCATCAGGTGTTTGTGGTAATCCAACACCTCTTTTTAAAGTATTAAAGTAATATAATCCATCTGATGAATACCGTCCGAACTTGTCAACACTCATGGTGCAACTGAATAACATTCTAGAGTGTAACCCATTTTTATAATATTAGTCCCGATTTCTAACCCATATCAGTTTTTATACAAATTCTTAGTCTTCATCAGTTACATTTGCATCATTCCCGGGACATTTAAAATATTTTAAATCTGCACTAATTAATGATCTGTCTGCTTCATTTCTAAATACATGATTTTTATGAATAAATTCCTCACCAGACAATTTTCTAAATCCGCTAAATGAATTTGGATCTGCAATTAATATATTTTGATAATCATTTACATCCATTAATTTAAATCTTTTGGTATTATAAATAAACTCTTGATTTGCACTATCATATTGTAATGTTTGTCCTACAGTTGCAGCATCCTTTGGATCTGTTCCTTGTGCCAAATTACCTATTTTCTTATTTTTCGCATTGAAAGTACTACCTTTTGGTTTGTCTAATATTAAAGATTGTTTTACTACAACACAATCGTAATCATCGATACCTGGAAATATGTCAATTATTCTTCTATTTGTACCCAACCAACTTCTATGATAATTGTTTGGATTAGTATGTAAAACTTGTGATAAAATCGGAACATCATGAGCATCTGTAGCTAAATGCGCATTTGATAATTTCATGTCTTTGCAATCCCAAACATTATTTTTTTGTTCAAGTAAAATAAACTTTTCATTTCCTTGTACAAACACATCACCCGACCGTGATACTACTTGATCCTGTTTTACAAATCCAGATGTTTCTTGCTTTAAAGTTTCCTTCATTTGACCCACTGTTGCACCATCTGATGGTGCCGAACCATCTTTAACATTCGCTAAACAATTACCTAGACAATCAATAACTCCTACATCACGTGTAATACAATGATCTTTTATATATTTTAAATTTACAGCATCATTTTCATTTTTCGGATAACCTATATCGTTAATAACAAATTTATAAAAAGAAAAACCATCTTTTGTCTTTTCAGGTATTAATGAATGTAAATAGCGTCTATTTACGCTGTCTTTTGCATCTTTAGGGTCATCTACGTTGGATATACGTTTATTTTCAGCAGTATACGTTTTTCCATTGAATTTTAACGTATTTTTTAATTCTGATGATAAATAACCTTTGTTTATTGCATCAGCGTTTTGATTTGGCTTACCAACATTGACAATTCTATGATTACCTGCGTCATATGTGTTTTTCTGTAGTCTTAATGTTGGTGATATCTTTTCTTTTAATACTTTTAAATTTATTGCATCGTTTTCATCTGTGGGATCTTTTATGTTTTTTAACCTTTTATTAGTTATATCATAATCCCCATCAGGTGTTTGTGGTAAACCAGCTCCTCTTTTTAAATTATTTGCGTAATATAACCCATCCGAGGAGTAACGTCCGAACTTGTCGACACTCATGGTGCAACTGAATAGTAATCTAGTGAGTAACGCATTTTTTATGAGATTACCCCACGGTTTCGGAGTTCATCCACTAAAGCCACCCATTCGTTTTCCAATCCAGTATGACCCGCTTCTTTAGCTTCATGTATTAGTTTCATTCTATCCACCAATTTATTGATATTATTGTAATAAATCACATTTGTGTTATATAGTTTCTTCATTAAACCTGTACCTGTAACAGATTTGTTTCTTTTTCTTGGTTCTGGAGCACTTATATCCAAAGTGGATGACACAAACCTTCGTTTTACAGGTTTTCTTGGCATTATCGGCATTGGTTGTCTTCTCGTTGTTGGTATTAACTTGGATACAAATACTCTATATTTTAAAGACCTAGATCTAAAAACTGGTTGGTCAGCTAAATATTTTCTCCTGTATGCATTGGTGTGTTCCAAAATCTGTTTATATGCTTCCATGTCTTCTTCTTTAACTAACAATTCTAAAGGCTTTTTTTCAAATAATAATTCAAATAATCCTCTTGTGCCCTTATATCTTTGATTACCAACAATAATATTATCATTTTCATCAATGTTTACCGGGCTATTACCAACCATTAAACCTTCTTCTGTTAATCTTACTCCATAACTATGGTAGTTTTTATTAGGATTTATTCCAGCTAACATTTTTATCATGTATTTCCTTCCTAAAGGTCCTTTGTTATGAATGTTTTCACCCAACAAGCTTATGTTTGACGGACCTTCCCTTGCTTCTTCTTCTTTTTCCTCTTCACTAGCAGTTGATACATCTTCATGTCCTCTTTTAGCTTTTACTTCATATAATTCTCTTATACCACTATAGTCTGGTGATTCTAGCTCTCTTTCAGGTTCTCCGCCGGTAAAACCACTATATGTAGAGGATTCCAGGTCTTCATCACTAAAATCTTCTGATTTTACATTTTCTCTTTCAAACTTTGTAATAGGTGCAATTGCATCTCCTTCCAAAACGGGTTTAGCAAATTTTTTGTTTAATTGTTTCAAGGGTTCAGTAATAGGTTTAAAAGTAGATTCAAGAAATTTCTCCCTTTCGCTAATACCTAATTTTAATGCTCTGTTTTTATCTCGAATAGAATCACTAAGTGATTTTATTTCCTTTATTAACTTTTCTTGGTTAACCATGTTTGTAGCAAGACGTGTTGTACAACAATGAATGTTTTACATCATGATCAGTGTATTAGTATAAATTTATCAAATCCTATCCTGTATCGACCATTGTTTAGCGGTTGTTCCTTCATAATTGTTAAAAACCCATATTTTTCAGCCCAAGCCTTTCCACACAACTCTTTAAATCGTTCAAATGGCATATCCGCACTTACATGGTCATAATATATGTGTTTTAGGTTGGTTTCATCCTGTTTAAATACAATTAACATGTTTGCATTGTCTCTAATGAGCTGTTTCGGTATTTTGCTGTAAGTTTGACCAATATAAATGCTATCTATGTTGTTATGTCGACCCATGGCGAAGTAATTTCTTATTGTATTTTGTTTTTCACAAGATACGTCGTCAAATATGAATACTGAGAATGGTTTAGCCTCTTGCGGTTGCATGACACTCTCGCTCGCGTTGAATTTAAAATATTTAACTTCAGGCACATTATTGAGTATTTGTTCCAATAACTGATATTTTGGTTGTTGTAGTGACTTTGAAAATACATATAAATTATTGAAACGTAATCCTTTAGGGTTTGTAATCAAATTGAATACTACATTTGTTTTTCCACAATTGGAAGGACCGGTAACCAGACAACGCACCGTGTTTGGTAACAAAACACCGTGTTTCCCAGTATTGAATTGAGAACCATCCACTGTGAGTTCATCTATATTATTAATAGTAAAATTGTCTTTTTGCGGTATTATCTCCATCCTTTGTAATGGTTCAACCCAAAATGATGCTCTATCATTATATTAGATCCTTTTTAGGTATCCAAGAATCTTCCGTTTTATTAAATCCTAACCATCGTACTTTAACCTTATCCTTTTTTCGTTGCAACACCTTTTCAACTAAATATACATCACCTACTGTTGATTTTAACATTTCATGTCCATAAAACCCTCCTTCAAGCAATTGTCCTTTATTATCTTTTAAAATGTAAGTTTCTGGTACTGTAGGTTGCACCTTAAATACGGTAAATACCTCATTTGTCCAGTTCGGAAGATATCTTTTACTGAATACACCTTTGTATTTACTTATTCGCACTTTATCGCCAACATTAAACCTTTTAGGCTTTAGTTTTTCAACTTTTGGTTTAGTATTCATTTTTATACGTTTTAATACAAGTTTTTCATTTTTATTAGTCACCTGGCTTGGTTTCATACCGATAGTTCTATGAAACTTGTTATTGTAATCGCTTATAAGTTTTGGTAACACATCAATCCATACGTGTGATCCTCTGTTGGAAAACATCTTATACATCGCACCTTTTAAAGTTCTGTTAAATCTTTCAATTATTGATGCTTTTACCTCTGAATTGGTTGAGTAATGGTTAATGTTGTGTTTTTTCATTAAATTTGCAAATTCCTTATTAAAATATTCTTTTCCATCATCAGTTTGTAAATGTTTTATAGTATGTTTGTCTCTTTGTATAGCTGTTTCCATTGCTTTTGTAACACTTTTACCGCTTTTATCTTTTAGTGGTAAAGCATCTGCCATTTTTGAAAAACAATTAATAATAGTCAATATGTATTTAAATCCTCTATTTTGTTTACTATAAGGAATCATTTCGATTAAATCCGCTTGATATAAATCATTTATTCCTTTTATCACTGTATTTCTTCGTGGAAACTTTCTTCTTGCAGGTTTATGAAGTTCGTTGACAATTTCTTGCTTCAAGTTCTTCATATTGCAGGTTTGAATGTTTCATGTATCATATGTATAATCACAATGAATGTTGTCTTGAATATTCACATCATTTATATAGGTCAAGGTCATCCAAACTTGTGTAAAAAAATGGGGAACACGGCGTTTGACTTGCCGTGTTCCCCATTTTTTTTACGGAAGGAGAAAGGAATAAGGTCAAAGTTGTAGAAGGACGAAGAATAGGTTACTAGTTGATAGGGTTTAGAGAGTAGTGGCCGAAAGGAAGAGTATGGATTTTATCCGGCATAATATGCCTTTTATCATCTTGAGCTGATAGTGCTCTTTTAACTTCAGTGACACTGTAGACCTCATGTTTAAAGCTTCTGATAGTGTTGAACGTTGCAGACATTGTAGAATCTTCAAACAAGCAGGTCTTGTAATGGTCAAATGTCACATGTTTCTTTAAGTATGATGTTTTGACTCCTTTAGCTTTCTTCACTGTCGGTATGTCATTTTCCATATACATCTTGAAGGAATATAATTTGGACATCAGCGCAACTATTTCCTCCAAAGGCATTCCATTTGCTTCATCTTTAAATTTTCCAATTACTTTTTTATTCTTTTCATTATAATTTGGATGGTTCTTTGGATAGTCAGAGAAGTCAAAGTCGTCTTTGTATGGGAAACTCCTTAGATCTTCATACATGTCCAAAGTCTTTAACCAGTAGATGAACGCGTCGGTATCCATGTATGCAACTCCAATGTTGTCTCTTCCGTAGTGTTTAACCATTTTGTTGTAATGGAAATCATACATCAGAGTTTTACTTATATCCAAAATCGACATTCCAATGTATAACGGACGATCCATCACTATTGTTGTTTTCTTCATACTAACGGCGACTAGATCTTCGTTTATAATCATGGATGTTCCAAAATTTGGTTTTTGCACTAATTTTTCCAATTTCCTAGGATCACTTACTAATTTTACAATCTTGTGTTTTCTTTTGTTTTCTAAGGTCTTCCCAAAGATGGCGTTGTTCATCAATTTATAAAAGTCCTTTTCAAATGCTGATGTTGCTGCTGCTCTTCTTGTAGTGTTGGAATCAATATATGGTTTCAACCAACAAGACTGGGTGAATTCAATTGCTCTATGAATTCTTACTAAACGTAGACCCAATTCAAGAGCTTGTTGAACTACCCAGTAGTGAGCCACATACCGATCTTTATTCTCCAAGGTCATCATCAATTTTGGCCATCTTCCTGTTGGTGAAACTTCAGTCTTGGCTAAGAGAGGCAAGTCGTAGTGATGATCATGAAGGTGCTCTGGATATTCAAAATCACAGTCCAAAATATAGCCTTTTGAACCATTCTTTGGAATCTGTGAGATGTCACCGATGGTGGCTGGGTCGATCCATTTGAAGTCAGCGTAGGGAAGCGGATTTGACATTGCCCAACCATAAAGGTTGTTTGCGTCAAAGTAGCCAAGGTAGACCGATGGTTGTCTCTCGTCGAAGCCTGGGATGTACTTATTGTTAGCTTTCACATGACGTGTTACAGCTTGTGTCAAACCGCCTCGTACACCAGATTCTATCATGAGCACCATATCAATATCTGTTAGAAGTTCTAATCGACAGTTGGTTGACTTTAGCATAGCTTGCCATGCTAATCCTGGAGATGTGTACGAGTGTAGAGGGTCCAGTCCATAGGCGGAGAAGCAGGTGTTTCGAAATTCTTCCATCACATCGCACAGCAGAGTTACATCCAATTTTATGTAAAAGTCAGAATATTCCCCTAAGGTTTGAATGTTTAGTTGGTTCCAAACATTACAAGCATGATTGTAGTCTTCAACGGTGATTGCACTTTCATTTAACTTGCTATTGAAGGCTTCAATCGGTGGCAGACTGGTTTCTTCAAATTTTTCTACAGAAGTTATGTAATCATAGGGGAACACTCCTTTACGCATTACTAAGTCCAATTTATCTTCAGGTACAATTTTGCTGGTTTCTTTTAGGTCTTCTCTTCTTAGGTTCTCAGACAATTTACTCAAACTAGATGACATAAATCTATAAGAGTCTACGAAGCGAAGTTTAATTTTACCTACTGTTTTTGAGAAACTGATGTACTTCTCCAATGTTTCAGCTAATACTTCAATTTTTCCATCATCTCGTCCTAACTCTGTTATAATAAAGTGAGAGTCATAGCCGCTAAGATTGTGTAACACGACAGGGATAAAGTTTGGCAGTTTGTAATTTATATTGCATGAATTACAAGCAGCTCCTCTGTATAACCCTGTCAGGTGATCGTGATCTCTTACTTTTTGATTTTCTTCACTGAAGCTCTTCTTGCATAAATAACATCTTGTTGCCGAATTGCATTCTTCTTGTTGATTTTGGTTCAAAGGTTCCATAGGTACAACATTACCGTATAAAGCGTTGCGCCTTTTCAGCAATGTCGTACAACTGGTCTACAAAATACTTAGCGGCTTCTTCACCACGGTAGAGTATTGGAGTGGATGTTAAGCCATAGTCTTGCAATTGTTCTTCAGGTAAAGTAGATTTCACCAATAAGCAAAAACTGTTAGGTTGATGCAATTGATATTTGGTTCTTCTAGTTACTTCACCATCCGGAAGTTCCTGTGGCACTAACGTGGATTCAAAGTCAGCGTAGATAACTAGTGGAATCCGGTATTGGTGAACTGTTTTATTGAACTGGACAAATGCTCTAGATGGTGGTGGCAGACTAATCTTCACTTTATAGTTGTCATTACAAAGACGTTGGTGTTCTGACAACCACTCTGATCCTCCACGTCTCAAGTCTTTATTTGTGAAACAAAAGCATCTCTTACACACTGTTACTCTAATTTTCTTTTTAGTCACTTGTCGTCCAACCAAAGTTTCAAAGTTCTTGATGTAAACATAATGTGATATTTCACCTTTGGTCAATAGCAGCAAATCTGTATGATTTTGACGTTCAGTCTTTGTAACTCGTAACGGGTATACGTTATTTGATTCGTCTAAACCAAACACATTAACTGAAACTCCTGGGTTTTTTTCTTTCAAATTTAGCAACATCATTAAGACTAACAGGATATGACATACCTTGGAAGTTATAGTGGTGTTGAACAGCTTCGTATGCTATGCTAGGTCTAATGGCATTATGTCCCACATATTTTGCTAACATTGCAT
>CM061533.1:207113534-207400285 GCA_030545055.2 Neoaliturus tenellus | reverse complement strand
GAAGAACTGCTATGTTAATAGTGGTTTTATAGTACTATTTTAATATTACCAGTAGTACTATCAACATATTTTACAGAAGATTAGTATTTAGAACATGTTCTATATTGAGACGAAGTTTTGAAATAAAAACAACACCATAGGTAATATATATTAGTATTGTATTCAACTCGAAATAAAATACAATAATAATAAATTTAACAAACCCAACATAAAGTCTATTACCCAACATATTTATTTAATTGTTTACACTTTCGTGCGTAAATCATGCTATTATTTAAGACAATAATCCCATATTTTAATATGAACTTACTAAGGAACGCACTCTAACTTATAGCTAACTTCATTATATGACCAATAAACACTTTCTACAATAATATAGTGTGTAACTCCTTAGTACGTTTGCTATCGCTATGCAGAAATTAACCCCAAATTAAGCCCGGCCAGCTCATATATGAGTCCGCTAAAATATTCCGGTGGCTCAGATATGAGCCGGGCAGATCTTAAATTGTAGATTGTGAAATACCGGTCTATTTTAGAGCCCTGAGACTTTCGTAGCGGTATGTTAGGAAAACTGCCGCATATAATGTATAACTGGTCTCTAGGTTTATGGATAAATATGATAAATATAGTGATGTAAGTTTGGGATACAAAGATTTGACTTGCAGCCGACTCATTCTATTTCGCAGACTATTTTATCTTATTATTATTAATCTATTTTTATTTTATTATTTATTATTTTTTTCGGGGGGGGGGGGGGGGGGGGGGGTAAAAGCATACTCAGACAGGTGGCCAGCCTGTAGTGTGGAGCTCCCCTAAAAACGGGTTTACCCACAAAAAACCTCCTCTACTCTTTAGGATTGTGTGTGATAAACAATTACCTCCTCTAACCTGGAATTGTTTATCACATTACGTCAGGCTAGGCCTAAATTTGCCTAACGCCCCTTGGGCTCGCTCCTTATCCAGCCGCTCGATCAAGGGATTTGGGCCACTTCGCGGTCCATATAGGTTTTCTTTTCCAGGAGGATTCCCCGGACGAACTGTGATAAGCAATCCCAGTTGCACTCATCCTCCAAAATCTTTTGGCAGACCGAGTCCACCAAAAGTGCACAAAAAAATTGTGTAACCTCCAGGCGGGGGCCCTTCCCAACGGGGGCAGCGAAAGAATGTGTGTTCCGCATCGTTAGGAACGGCCGGGCAATAAATGCAGTCCGGTGAACCCGTCTTTCCCATCCGGTTCAGGTACGACCGAAAACAGAAATGACCTGTCAAGAATTGGGTCAGATAGTAGTCCACCTCCCCATACCACCGTTCCACCCATGGTTGGACCTGCTTGATAAGTCGGGCAGTCCATCGTCCTCGGGTGTCGTGCTCCCAGCTGTGTTACCACTGCTGGAAAGTTCGGGAGCGCTCTTCTGTTCTTGCCGTGTCCTTGCCAATATCGCTGTGTCTCTGATAAATCGCCTTCCTCTCTCCTGTCAAAAGCTTGACAGGGATGACTCCGGCGACCATCAGGACGGCAGGCTCGAACACTGTCCAGTAGGTGGAACACACCCGGAGTGCCGCTTGACGCTGAACCCGGCTGAGTCATAACCTGTATAACTCTTTATCGCGAGCGTCTGCCCACACCTCTGCTCCATAAAGAAGCACGGACTGGACCGTGGACATCAACAGACGTCTTCTACTGGATCGGGGACCCCCGACATTGGCCATCAGCCTACTAAGGTAAGTGACTACCCTAGCGGCCTTGTCCGCAGTACGAAATATCTGATTCCTCCAGCTTAACTTGGTGTCCACCATAACCCCGAGGTACGTGGCAGAACGAGTTAATTGGACCACTTCCCTTTCCACTCGAAACGGGGACGGTGTCGATCCTGTTCTTCGTGAGGATCACAATCTCCGTCTTACTGAGAGCAAGTGAGAGACCGTGATCGGACATCCAGGTGTTGACCACACGCATGACTCAGTTCAACTTTAGTTGGGCCAGATCACCGTTGCATGCAGCAATGAGAGCTGCGACGTCATCGCCGTACCAAACCAAAGTGGTTTTCTCAGGCATCTCGGACCTCAGGAGGCTGTCATAGGTAACGTTCCAGAGCTCCAGAACCTTAGGTTGAGTACTGAACCTTGCGCGGCACCAGAAGTGACCTCCATCGTCCGTTTCCCGTCCCTTGTGTCATAAATCAGGCTTCGAGAGCGGAGATAATCCTCGACGAGCCGCAACAGATATGCAGGAACGCGAAAGGTGTTGCGAAGCGCATCCAACCCTCTCGCCCACCTCGCCGAGTTAAAGGCATTCTTGACATAACAACAAGTAGTAACAAGAAGCGCTACTCGGCAAGAGAAATGGTTGTGGCTCTCGGCTCTCTCCACAGCTCTTTGGACTTCGGTGACAGCATCGATCATTGACCGCCCCTTCCTGAAGCCGTGCTGACGGGGGCATAAGTCCCCGGCAGCTTCCACGGCAGTAGTCATTCGGGAACGGATCAGCTTCTCGAACAGCTTCCCAGCCGTGTCCAACAGGCAGAGAGGCCTGTGGGACGACGGCAGCTTTGGATTAACTTTGCCCTTGCTGATCAGTACAAGCATGGCTGTTTTCCTGGGAGCGGGATATACCCCTTCTACCAAACAGGCGTTGTACATTCTGAACAACAAGTCATCGTTAGTTGTATATACTTTTTTTAAAGCCTCACTGAGAATCCCGTCCGGGCCAGGAGCCTTGTTGCTCTTCAGGGAGGGGAATGGAGGTTTCCATCTCCTCGAATGTGGAAAGTGGACCGTCCTCTATACCCGTCCGAAGTCAACCGGCGGTCGCTGTGGATGTTCAGAAAACAACGTAGCGACGATCCTCCCCATGGTTGCGCCCTCCATGATGGAAGGTAGAGAGCGGGCTCCGAGTTTCTGTGTTACAAGTTTGTAACCCAGAACCCACGGGCCGGAGTCAACGTCGTCACGAAGTCTCCTCCAGCTATTCGTCTTGCTCCTGTTGATCGCCTGGCGGAGATATTTTCTCGCAGATTTATAGGCCTCCGACTTACGAACTCTGTCTGCGGGAATTCTCGCTTCTTGTGTCAGCTCGTCTAGTTTTTAAACATATTCTTCTGAGTTCAGCAATTTCTTCAGTCCTCTAGTAAACGGGTTGTTTGTCGCGTCGAGGTTTCTTTCGCGGCATAGACTGGTCGCAGGCCGAGACGATCAGTTCCATCGTGGATGTTACTAGTGCCACGGCCCCAGCCTCACCAGGATTCCCCTGGGCTCCCCGAGAGATGACTTCGGTGAACTTGACCACGTCGAGTTTGTTGGTGTTCCACCGGCGTGGCCCTACCCGAGATGCGGAAACTCTACGATTTGCCTGATCATGCAGGTCAAAGACAATGTATTGTGGTCGCTACCCGTGTAATCCTCCACAACCCTCCAGCCAGAGATCCTCGGGAGGAGCGACTCAGACGCAAACGTGACGTCGGGGATCGTGCTACTCTGCCCGTGGCGCCGAAAAGTAGGTGTGTGGCCCTGGTTGAGGACGACAAGACCGGCCCTGGCAATGAAGGGCAGGATGTATTTCCTCCGGGGGTTGGTAGAGGGCATTCCCCACTCGACGGCCCTGGCGTTGATATCGCAGTCAACGACGACATGTCCGGTGATGCCGAACTCACTCCTCTAGGCTATCTATCTTGTCGTGGATGTCCTGGATGGCCTCGTTGGGAGTGAGATAGCAACTGAAGACGTGACTACGTCCCTACACCGAGCCCAGACGAATCTTCGGCCGCGCCCGTGACTCCGCACCAAGACATCCTATGTATTACGTGCCCAAAATGCAGCAGTACCGAGGCTGTCGGAGATCCAAATGTTTGGGTCTCTGTCTCGATACTGTTCGCTGATAAGTAGCGCGTCAGCACAAAGTTCTCGGGCGAGCTGATCTAGAAGGTTATCAGCTCCCCAGAATTCATAAAGATTGCCCTGGAGGATGCGAATTACCGGCCGCTGCCTTTTGCCTGTTCAAGTGCGGCTCTGAAGGCACCGCACTGACAAGACCCGGGTAAGTGAACGAGGGCACTGGAGCCTGAATCCTTGCAGAGGAAGCAGTAGGGGCTCGAGGAACATTCCTTGCGTTTGTGGCCCTGGCTTCCACACTGGAAGCAGTTGGCACTCCTGTCGGGCCCTTTACAGTTTCGGGAGGAGTGGCCGAAACCGAGACAGTGGAAGCATCTCGAAACTACCACCCTCCGTTTGAGCCTGCAACTGACCCAACCGACTCTGAAGTGCTGAAGGATAAGCAGCTTATTGACGTGCCTTTCGCCCATCTCAGCAACAGCCATCCGGAGTTGACTTCGGCTAGGCTTTGTAAGCCATACCCTCACTCCATCAGCCGGTATCTCCGGGAGTGCCACCTGGATCGCAAGGGTCACCTCCTCTTCGGTGGAGAGGGCATCAAGGTCCCGAATCTCGACCGAGCACTTCGGTTCTAGGGCCTTGATGGAGGCTTCTGTCCCCATTGGAAGCAGTCTTGAGGGAAGCGGCAAAACCAATCTTGTCATTCGATTTCCCCAGTTCGAGGAGGACATCCCCGTTCTGGATTCGCCGAATAGACTTTATAATGGTGTCGGTCTCTTCCGGTTTGGCCTGCGATCTAATCTGACCCAGAACATCGGCAAAAGATCGCCCCCCTAAGGGCTTGCTAAAAATTGCATCCGTCCTGGGCTTCTTAGGCCTGGGTTGTTTAGGCTTTCTGGTAGACTTGCCAGAGGCCTCCCCGACCGGGTTTGAGACTTGCGTCCGCTCCATCCTCAACGTATATTTCGAAGCTGCCTCCACTCGCTTCAGCCTCCTCCCTTTCCTTTTAGAGAGGTGCGTCTTCCAGATCCCCAAATTTGTTGAGGCAGAGGTCGCTGCCAAGGCAGGATTAGCCGGAGCAGGAACCTCTTGCAGGGGTAGCCGCTGGAATCACGGCAGCGCCCGGGGGAGATTGAGCAGCCTGGAATGGAGATGTCTGCGAAGATGCAGTAACAAAAACCGGTCTCGGCACCAAGTCCACCTGGCCAAGCTCGGGGCTTCCCGACGAAGAACCTCTCTGTCACCTCGTTCGCTTTCTGGCTTTGGTTTGAGACTCAGCCAGATGAGCTTGAGGCGAAACAGAGATAACTCGGTTCATGACGTCGCGCACCTGATTCACTGTCTTTAGCCTGAAATTCTGGCATTCCTCGAATTCTTCTAGAGAATATTCGAGTTTCGGAATCCCCTCTTTTATCGCCTTGTCCACGTTCTTTTGAATTGAGAGGACCTTGGCGATCTCCTTCAATAGAGCTTTCATTTTCTTCATCGAAAGGTCTTCCTCCTCGTTGGCATCGTCCTGCTGCTACCGAAGCATTTGCAGCTCGAATGCCGCACGAAGAGGGCTCCTTTTGGGAGGAATTCCTTTAATCCTGGCAAGTGGCGTTTCCGGCTTGGTCACATCCGTCTCTAGATCGACATCCTCTTTCTTTTTTCCGGAACCTGACAACGTTCCGGCATTACCAGCAGTCTTGAACGGCACCGGCGGAGGAGAGGTTTTAATTCCCCACGTCGGCGTCCCGATTGATTGCCAAGGTCGGAGACCTCTGCATCATCGAGCTGCGCTTAAAAGCGGTCTACTCGATCTACTTTCTATTCTTCGTGTTTGCGGTTTTTAGAATCCATGCAATTTTGTCACCAACGCATCGTGCTCCAAGGGGCGGCCCGTTCTTTGGCCGAGAGCGGGTGTACCCTCGGAGGTCCTTCCACCCGTAGGAGAAAAGACGCCCCCTACCCCAATTCTCCGGGGCCCGAACCTCCGTTTGCCCAGCAGCGATACACACAATCTGCCGTACGTCCTGGGGGTGGCCCGTGGCAATGCGGAGTCCGATCCCTGCATCCATGCCGCACTTCCTGACCAAGGACCGAGGTGGCTGGCTTCTGACGACACACTGGAGGAGACCATCGGCAGTGCGACGCACACATCAGTCCCTGCAACACAACAGAAACACTCCCAGGACCCACCAGTATGCGAAGGTCGAAAGAAGGTGGAAAGGACACCCGTGATTTGGGGTCAAAAATAAGAAGAAGGTGAGTAAGATTAGCTCAGAAAAAAACAAAGACAGTGAGACAAGGCCTGAAAGATAAAAAGAAAGGCCTTACCTGTGGAAGGACTGTAAGGAGGGTCTCACAGCTTGGCTCAGGTACCCCGGGGTCGCCAAAAAGCACCAGTACAGTGGAAAGCCCACTGCCCTTGAGGGAGTTCTTACGTCATATATGAACAACCATCCTTAGTATTAATAGATTATCATATTCCCGACACATACTTTACCCGCCCGATCTGTCGTCGACACACAATAAAACTTTCACTGTCGTAGTTATTATCAACATGGATGGCTCATGTATTAACTACACTTAAAAGTAACCTAAATAAAAAATATTTAAAAATAGATTTTTGGCCTATGAACGATATATAAGAAAGAAATCATTAAAATTAGTAAATATAATTCATTAATTTTACTTCGTCTCGTGTGGGTGGTCGTACCTGGACCACAGGAGACGACATTCTAAGGGCATCAGTAACGTGGGTGGCATTTATGTGCCGCGTGGTTGCGAACGTGCTACACAAGGCAAAAATAAGATCCATCCAACTCCCATGTATAGTGGCATTTATTTTCATCCCATCTCGTTGACGTTTCATTTACATTCCTGATTTGTACAGCAAGCTACGAGTCACAGCTGGTCTACTGCGAGACAAATGCTTTTATATGACATTATTGTTATTCTGTTGTCAACTGTCGCTACGAGTTTTCGTTCTCGTCACTTCTGCTGATTACACTCTTGTTATGAAAAAATATGATTTACTCATATGAGAAATAACTGACTCATTGATTAATTTATTTTATTTTGAAAATCAAAGATTTATAGTATTCATTGTAACCCTGGATTGGAATATATTAATAATGATATAAAAATACCTTGTCCAATCACTGGTTGTCAAAAGACGACATGTTTCGTTCCTTAGAACCTCATCAGGTCCATAGTATCATTGAAAAAATTACCTAGTTAGTTTTTCTATGATAGTATGCAACTACCACATAGTACAATGTATTAGTGCCCCAATATTTGTACCACCTAAGCATAGAGTCAATTTTCAGAAAACCAGAAGTATTAAAAAAAATCAAAATTAGGATAGTCTTGTAGTACTTAATGACAACTATGCTTTATACAAGTGTTAAGTAATTTCGTTAAAAAACATAATAGGAAAAAAATGTTTTTCGGTTTTAAAAAAATTTCCATAATTGTACCTTGTACCCCTAAATTGTACCACCCGTTTCCAATAATTTTACCAGTTTCCTTAATTGTACCTATTGTAAAATAAACCGTTATTTTGTTATAAAATAAAAAAATAACGAAATTATATTTATTGTCTAACAAAATTATACTATGTTATAAATATTCTAAAACATGTTTATTTGAATAAAAAAATAATAAATAGGGATAATGTAATATAGTATTATTCAGAATTAGAAAAACATACTCGTTTTTATCATACAATTTATATCATATATTGAAAGTTGTATAATCTTTAAACATAAAACGTGTAATGGAAATGATAAGTAAGTTGTCAATGTTATATACAAATTACATTATATGTCATAAGACTAAATGACGAAGGTAAAAACTATAATAGCTCCTTTCAAATATTGAATGTTCTCTATATGTAAAATAATAACTTTCTTAATTACATGAAGGACAAAAATATTATTTCTGCTTTTTTCTAACTTCAAAACATGTCTTGTAGTTCTTTTGGTAATTCTTGAGAGCGGCCAAGCTTTTTAGTCATAATCTGCATAGACGTTAGTTCCCTGTATGTGCCTTTTTAAGGTCGGCTTCGGAATTCCATAAGTTCGGCAAACTGCATTTAAACCCATGTCACCGTTTTCATAGGCTGAAATAGCGCGGGACATGTCGTCTTCGGTCCGGTTGCCATACATTTTCATTTTCTGAGCCATCTGGAAACAAATTACAGTGTTAGCCAAAATTGTACCACTTAGAATGGTGGTACTGGTACAATAATGGAAACACAGAGTGGTACAATTTAGGGGAAAGCGCCACCTTAAACTCAACTCGCCATAGCTGAACTGAAAAAAAAAACACCTAGAAAATTGGTTCTTACTTTGATTTACAGACAATTAAACACTTAATCAATAACATATTATGAAGCTTAATTTACCCTGGATGGCTTGAATTCCAATCAACATATCAGTTATATTATTATTATCCAATCAATATATTAGTTGAATTCCAATCAACTAAGCACCAACACTATAAGAAAACAGTCAAAATATTAAAACAATTTTTCACAAAATAACGAAAACTACTCCTTGCGTCCCAGTCACGCTCTGGCTAATGAGGTTGACTAAGGGTCAGAAACGGCCGTAATGAGCGTTAGTGGCAGCTTAGTTTCCTCAAAACCATGGTGGTACGATTTTGGCGCTGGTACAAATTACGCGCACTTCCCCTACATTGTGGTTTGTCGAATGATTCAATAAAAAGTTGCCCCGGTCACTAAAACTACAAGTTGTCATAGTGATAAAATTAATAAAACTGATAAAAATTGTACTTGGGCTGGCCAGCACCTCACTCTTTCACAAACTAGATAATAACTTGTTTTATTAACCTTCAGTTTTATTAATTTTATCACTATGACAACTTGTAGTTTTAGTGACCGGGGCAACTTTTTATTGAATCATTTGACAAACCACAATGTAATAATACATTGGACTATGTAGTACTGTAGTTGCATGCTATGGACCAGATGAAGTTCTAAGGAACGAAACATTTTGTCTTATGACAACCAGTGATTGGACAATGTAATTTGATTTCATTAACAAGGATTTATATTTTAATTTAAATAAAGCCAACATTGAATCAAATGTTTAAACTTTGTCGCTTTAAAAATAAATATCGGTGGTGATATACATTGAAGTAGCAAATGTAAGAATTTGCTAAGCATCAAGCCTATACACGTGACGTGTGGATATAGTGGAGAACAAATCAACCACGTCCCCGTGTTGGTTTTGGGCTACGGTCACGTTGAGGTGGCGTGCGTGTTAGTTATACGTGTGTACTTTATTAAAGCGGTTAAATACAAATAAACAGCATGCATGCTCACGTAGATTTTTATTTTTATGACGCAATGAAGAACAAAGATGACGCGTGTGAGTAGTGTCTTTTGGCCACTCCTGGCTCAGGTCAAGGTCATTGGTTGGAAGTGGCAGCCGTGGGGTTGGAAGTGTGGGGTGAGAGTGATGGATGGGTTTGGGAAGTGGGTCAAGGTCATCCGGAGGGGGTTTTAAAAAAGTGGGAGCCGCAGGGGCTCGGTGGGGTTTGGGAGGGGTGGCGGCGCCGGGGTTGGAGTCTTTAGTTTATTTTTAAAATTAAATCAAAGTCGTGTTCTTGTGCAGAGAGGTGTTGGAGTGTCGTCCACTGGTGAGGGAGTGGTAGACGCCGAAGGTAGTGGCGAAGAGAAGGTAGATGCACAACATGCACAGTACGCATTTGAACAGTTGCAGCAGGCGAACCATCCCTTGTTGATTTTCCGTTTCTAATTGCAGCCTGTTGATCTCTAGTTTGAGTCTGTCCTCTTCCAATTGTGTTTTAAGTGAAAAATCATCCATCATGTTTGTGTGCTTGTTTTAATTTCTGTTGGTGAAACGGGAGCGGTGTTGACGGTCGGAAAGTTGGCGATGAAATGAGAAACGAAGATGAGGACAGGGCATATTTACTGGAAAGTGGTGGGGGATTAAGAAAAACAGTTGTGTGTCCGATCAAACGTCATCGTCAGCTGTTGGTGTATGTTTGGATGATGCAGGAGTGAGTTCTAGCAAACCATCTTCATCTTCACTCTTAACTCTATCGCATGTTGGACAACCGTAAACAAGTTCCAAATTCATAGTGATGCAGTGGAATTTGTCTATAATATCTTCTAAAGTTTCCATTAAATCTTTTAAATCATGTCTTGGTCTAATTATAAAAGTAGATTTCATATGTGGTAGCGGATCGTTGTTCATCGTACGGGAGTTGGGAAACAAATGGCGAGCGTCAGTCAGCGGCTCGCTTATATGCGGGCAAGGGTGGTGGAGGGGGAAGTGGAGGGGTGGTGGCGTGGTGGGGGAAGTGGAGGGGTGGTGGCGTGGTGGGGGAAGGGTGATATACCCCCATGCGAACCGTTGGCCAGCGCATTTCGCAGCGAAACGCCGTTCGGGTAGGTAGTAGGAGGTGTACTAAGATAACTATTAGTTGTATTTTTAAGTTAGGAATACTAATAATGTTTGTAAATTAAATATTAAATATTAAATTTATATTTAACCAGAGCTTGCATTTCTTGTTCCTCGTCGCTTAATTCAACAATTTTAACACCATTAGTTGTCTGTTCCTCTTCCTCTGCACTTTGCGACGATGAAGACATGGAGGTGGCAGAAGATGATGATGAGGATGAAAATATTTTGGTAGGATTGACGTATTGCACTGTGATGTTGATCCATCTTAAAGGACAGGTGTCAATAAGTGTAAGTAAGTTTTGGAATAGGGTTTCCATCTCTTCTCTGTCGGTAATTAAATGTTGAAAGGAAATGAATTTATCATCCATGTTGTTGTCAGTGCGAGTAATGAAATAAGAATGAGAAGCGTATCGAATGATCCGTAGAATATATGTTGTAAAAAATAAGTGGTGGGGGTAATCTCAAGGTCAATCAAATGGAGTTTTAAAAAAGGGCTGCAGTCAGTGACTACAGCTATACATCTGAAGCTTCAACAGGATCAGTAGACCAATCAGATCTGTACTTGCACGCATTTATGATGCATGTACAAAAGTCGTCTTTATAACATGCATTACACTCTCGGTAATTAACAATTTTTTCTGGATGAAATTTGATACATCTCTGGGGACAGCAAGTGTGGAAGTATCGTGATTTATAAATCTTGATGGTTCGCAATTCCGGTGGTGGTAGTTGCTTTGTCTTGCATTTGCAGTAACAGGATCCGAAGAATTCACACTTTGTACAAGCTAATCCGTCTACCATCCATCTTCCTAAATCGGTGCATTTTTGTTCACAACAGTAGCGCGGTGCGTCCTCGTTTTTCTTCTCTTCCATGTTGGCGCTTCTAAGTGTTGGTAAGAAATGAAGTTGTATAGTGTAGGATAGCGTGTTTTATAGACTAGGAAAAGTGGTGGGGGTAATCTCAAGGTCATCCAAATGGAGTTTTAAAAAAGATCATCTTACAAGTGTAGGATGTATTTATTTAAGATACTGAGTTTTCATCTTCTTTTTCTTTCTTTACATCTTGTTTGTATTTTTCTTTTTCTTCTTTAGCCATGGCGATGAGATCTTCAGTAGAGAGTGGATGTACTTCAGGAAATTTTAGAATTAATTTTGGTTGGAATCCCTCTTTAGTCAATACTTGAAGATCGGACGTCATTTGTTCTACAATTTGATAGTCTTTTCCGTAGATTTTTCCATTGAATTCAATCATCATTCTGTACAACATGGTATTAGTAGTTGTTTTCGCTGCGTCAGTTGGAGAGCAAATGATGATTCCGTTAGGTTACACGGTCCTTTTATAGATGCTACAGCGACCACTTGATATTATTTAACATTAGTAATATTTCTGGAACTTAACATTACTTTGAGTAGATGGTGTTGTAGTTGAAGGTTGTGTGGAAACGAATACTTCTTCGTTGCAGAACTTCTGTTTAGGAAACATCCTCTTGTTGTTAGCGTAAACATCAATATTTAAACGATAACCACCGGCAAGTAACACTCGCAGTTCATTAGTAAAATCGTCGAGTTCTTCAAAAGTTGTAATGATGGTGGTATCATATGATGCACACTTAACCTTAAGAGACATGTTGTTATTCGTAATAACTGGAGAGCCAACAGAGATGTGTACAGCACGAAAGGTAGTCGTAGACTGATGAGATCCTCAAAAACATTACGGCCTTTATATACCCTCGAAACTAGGTCAAGGTCATCCAAACGTGTTTTTAAAAAAAGCAACATATCGATAGTGCAGAAACACTATCGATATGTTGCCTTTTCTTATTTTTTTTATTTATTTTTCTTTTTTCTTTTTTATTTATTTAGAATCAGTTACACACATGTACAACAGTATATATAAACTACAGACTATTTGCTAGTAGGCATAACATGAAGTGTAAGTTCAGTAGAGTTGGTTCCGCTATTACCGTGAGATGCCAAATAGAGTGCGCCGGGGTGAATCAGTCGTAAATCTTCATTCTGCAGCAGTTGAACGAAGCGTTTGGGAAGAAATACTTGAAATTTCGGTTCATCACCAGGTGTGTAGGGTGCTTCACTCAATGTGCAATTGATGGCGTCTCCAATTGATGTTTTCATCTTCTTAATAGTGTGAATAATGTAATGTTTTGCTTCCTTCAATTCTGAACATTTCTTTGTCGGTAGTATTGTAGATTTAGAATGTTTGTTGAATTGATCAACAAGTATCTGTAGAAAAGTTTGCGATGCCATTATTTTCTTCTTACTATTGTTCGTCTTCTTCTTCTTGTGCTTGCGCGTCAGAGGTGTTGACTCCTCGGAGGTTAGAGTAATACTCATGCATTGTCATAGTGCCGCTCTCGCTTTTATACCCATCGCTTCCCCCACCACTTTGCTGGAGATAGACATTCAAACGATATGCGTTCTTTAAAGCACATTGAGACTGCTGATGTTTAAAGTTTTTAGATGCAATACAGATGTTAGCAAAGTAGCAATAAAAATCTTTCTCCATTTGCACATTTATCACTTCATGGTTTGTATATGCTTGTATCCAATTTGCTTTTTCCAATCCTCTTGTAAAAATAGTTTTGAACTCTTTGCAGAAATGATTCATAATGTGTGGCATCATATTGTAGGTTATAAAACCTTCATCCCATGTTAGATTATAAAAATGTTTCATCAACCATTTGTTTGTTACTTTAGCTTTGGTTGTTAATCTGTTGAACGGCAAAGGAGACATGAATAAAAAATGATAAACAACAGATGTTATCATATCTAGTATCACTAACTCTTTGATTATAAAATTTCCATCATTACCACGGAATGCCTGAAACTCTATGATACCTCGCTTTACTTCCATTATTTCCGTCTTCTTAGAGAATGAAACTCGTTTATCCATGATGACGTTCAGTAGACAACTGGTATGTCAATGCGGATTGACAGCCTTTTATATTCCAACATTCTTCTTCTTCTTACTTACAATATTCTTTGTTTGTTTTAATTTGTTGTTGATTGTTGATTGTTGAAACGTGATTCGTTTTCCTTGTTTTCTTGACTTTTTTCTTCATCTAAATTAAAGTTGGTTTGATTGCGGTGTAACTGTCTCCACATCTCTACTTCATGCGGGATCCTATTGAAGATTGAAGTATCTACTGGACCGTATAGGATTGGAACATATGGTTGTCTATCCAATGCATCAGTTAAATAATCTTTGATAATTGTACTTGAGAATATTAGACGTTTTAAATATCTTGTTATAGGACCAGTAACACAAGTTAAAGCGTAAAACTCTTCTTTTGTAAAATGTATTTTTATATTATATTTAGTTAAATCTCTAAATCGAACTAGTTGTTGACCACGTTGTTTAACAATATCGATTTCAATATTTGATTCGAACAAACCTAGTTTTGTTTTTCTTCCAAACGTATTGTTACTCAAATAGCATTCCAAAAGATGTATATGTTTCATAAAAGATTCCCAAGAAGATTCAGTGAAGGTTACCATTTTAGATCCGTGATTCAAAATAACAGTTGGAGAGTAATCCAATGATTTCATTACTCCAGCAGACACAGTCTTTGTCATACAAGAAGAAATAGGATAAAATATTCTAAGAAATACCTCCATTAAGATGTTGGTAGAAATGTTATCTTCAATTTTCCTTTTCTTCGTTTCTTTTTCAACTTCCTCTTCGTCTGTCTTCTTATGTTTAAACTTGAGGAACTCTTCCATTTCCTGTTCAACTTGTCTTTCTATATCCAAACTATTGTCAGCCATAAGAGGTGTAGTTTCTTCATTAGCACTTGATGTAGCAGAACTCATCTTGCGGACGATGTTACCCATACGACAATCAAAGATGAAATGAATTTCCAGCTCTTCTTTCTCGCTTTTATACTCGCAGATGACCTAGATATTGTTGATCTTTTGTAAAAACCTTACAAATCGTGCAGATGTTGTATTAATCTTTTTTAAAGTACATTCTTCACAATTCCTGTCAGCGGTGTGTAAGTAACTATTTTGTCATGTAGAATTAAACAGTATGCTGAAGTTCCATCTGGTATTTTATCTTCAAATTCCATTTTAATTTTTTTATCTACACTTGAAGATTTCACAGATTCATTTTGTTTTGAACAATCGATTACTACAATTGGAGCTTTTGAATAAAATTGTTCTGGTGATAGTAGTGGTGTATTTGTCTTACCATAATATGACGATTGAAATCTTGCATACATGTCATATAGAATGGAATAACGTTTCTTGTCAAATGAAACATTTAAACTGTCATATGGAAAGAACTGAGAGTTTAGAAAAACTTTGCAATTCTTTATCTTGCAATGGTCAAATTGACCAGCGTGCGCAGTTATAACATCTTTTCGTTTAGTCTGAAAACCGACTATTATGTAACTTGCTCGTTCTAAATAAGTAGAGGTTTTAACAGTCCATGTTTGTCTTTCTGTTTGAGGCAATATGGGGTATTCATGAAATTCCCAACTTCTAAATGATATTACAATATCACGGTCAGATTTTAATTTTTTCAATAATAATACTCGATGTTCATCCGCCAATCTGACATGTGGTACTCTCCATACAACTTTATCCAATTGAAGTTGCCATTCCAAATCGGCATCTTTTGTTCCATTTGGCGCTTGTATTACATCCTTATTCGTTGAAGATCTGAGCAGTACCAGTTCTTGCTTTACATTTATTATTATTCTCTTGTAATCTTCTGCGAATCCCAAAAGCAATCGTAAAGGCACATTAAAATCAAAGTAACCTTTTGAATTAGGAGTAATAGTGTCTTTATCAGGAGTCACCCATCCAGCCGAGATTAAAGAATTCTTTTCATGGGGTGTTATTGAAGTCAATCCTTTCAAAGTTGTTGATATACCAACTTTTTTTGTTGAATCAACTGTTACTCCAGATATCTCATATCTAATTTCATCAAACAGATATGCCATAGGGTTATTTATAAAAGGAACAGTTGAACCAGATTTTCCATCCAATGTTGTTACTCTTCCTTCGATATATAAATAACTTTCACATGGTAATGTGTAGATATCTTGTTGTTGAATGGGAATCCTTATTTCATCATTATTATTTAATTTTGATGAAGTGTAAGGGTTGTGAGTGTGATATTCCTTCTCCCATAGGGTTTCGTCGAATGTCGGTCCTTGCGCTATATCCAGTATATCCATGGTTGGCAAGTTTTAGTCTGATCTTCTGTAGGAAGCGTATGTTGTCCGGTGTTAACTCGTCGAATGTTGAGGAGCTACTGAGCTCCCGACTCTTCCGTTGTGGTTTAAATGATAATCCCATGTTGACTTTATGTTGCCGCTCTGATATGTAACCGTATAGTTATTGTTTCTCCTCTAAAGTCAACACTAATGCCGTCTTGATCCAATATGTTCAGTACGATGTCTGAAATGAAACTGGTGTTTAACGGTAGGTATATCAGGTTTTGTGGCTTCTCAACTATTTTAAAACCAGGAGCTACTGTGGGGTAAAATGTATGCAATATGTGTTGATTTACTCCATCTCTATATGATCCGTGTATAATATTACACGTTACATCAATACTGTTCACCTTTAATATTGTTACTGTTGTATCGCCAGTATAATCATTTCCAGGAGCTAAAATTCCTTTCTTCTTTGAAAATCCGAGCAAATTGCCGATTGAGTGGTCTAAGCTAAAATCTATATAATACTTTGAAGTTATTTCTGCTTTTAATGTATTATTATTACCTTTTATAGAAATATTTTCTTCTCCAAGTTTCTTTTGTAATACTTGGTTTATATCGTCTATTTCATATGCTCCTGTAGATAATGGAATTATTTTTAATTGTGAATAATTTCCTTTTTCATCTTTACTCTCATAATAATGTAGTAAATTATTTTTTCCTTCTGTAACATTGGGAATTGAATTGTATGTAGTCAAATCAAATAATGCTGCTTCCCATAGTTTCTCCATAGATAAACGTAACGCTGGGAAAAGTGTACTTTTCAATGTTGACGAATTTCCGCTCAGCGACACTGTATACGATGACATCTTAAAGCTGACTGACGCTCTTCGCTAGGAACTCTAAACATAAATGTCCGCATATTTCTGTATTGCTAGGTTGCTCTCTTTTGTAGTTGTAGAATATATTCTTGGAGTCCCGAAAATAATGTTGAAGTTCTTTTGGTGGCGGTAAATTTCCAAAACTATCAAAGTAGTAAACATTTTCTCCAAGTTTTTTATAACATACCCAATGGTACCTGGTCCATAATTAGAGTCTAAGTTTACTATTCCAGTTTCATTTTTCCACACTCTATTTGGTAATGTATCTTTCATAAAAACTCCTCTGAAGAATGGTATTCTTAAACATTTCACATATTTTGACAATTGATAGTTTGTTAATGCTTCATTTGGAATTATCAATTTATTCTTCTCATTTAATACACACGGTACGGTCTTAAGTAAAGACCCGATCCGTTTTTTACCATTGACCATATGGATGTTTTCTTGACTTTCCTTTTAGGGTTAGTGCGACGTCTTCTTTTGATGTTCCCGCCTCTTTTTGCAGCTTCTTTTTTACTAGGTTTTCTCCCGCGTCGTCTTCCACCACCAAACTTAGCTTTCGTCTTCATGGCTGTTGTCACTGCCCAAGTTGCTGCTTTTTCCGCAATACTGGCGTCACTTGATTTAACCCTTTGCCAAGCTTTTTCCGCTAGCGCTCTATCCGCTATTGATCTATTTGATGAATCTGCAAACTTGGAATACGCTATATCGTGTTCTTTGCAAGCTTGATCTAATTTATTAATTCCAGGATCTCCTCTTGCCAAACGTTTTGCCAACTTAGTTCCGGGTCCACAATATTGATAGCCTCCGGGCAGATGAAATTCGTATGGTAAAGCGTCTATTGCTCGATTTAGAACAGCACCAACAGGAATCCGTCTTAGCAGGGATAACGCAGCTGATGTTATACCACGTTCTTTCTTGTCGCTGTCTTGACGATGACTGAGAGGTGCGGTCTTCATTATGTTGTCTTATATAACCAGCGTGTTTACTCCACGAGCTGCTTTACATAAATGAATAATTCGTGCACAATGTTTTATATTTAAATATTTAATTATTCAAATTAATTATATACTGATTTATGATTCTATTTTTAATCCAAGCTTCTCGTTCATCGGGTTGAATCATCACATGACTCGTTGTACTAGCTATATGATTGTTGGTATCGATAAGTAAGTTTCCCACTATTCTTATTAAACAATCTAAAGTTACAGCATCTTTCGGATGTTGAGGATCGTGTAACTGCATAATACGTTTATCATTACACGTGTAAGCGGTCGAATCACTTTTTGACGTTGTTATGACTTGTCCAATAGTAGCAGCATCATTTAAATCTTCTCCTGGTAAAATATTAATTATTTTCTTCATCTTTGCATCATATTTGGTCCCAAAGTGTTTATCCCAAGTTATTGTTTGTGTCAATGTAACACAATCATCATCTTCATAACCAGGATAAATATTTTTTATTCTTCTATTACGACCATCGTATCTACCTAATCTACCACCACTCGCAATTAATGTTTGTACCATCAAAGGTACATCCGAATCTTTTATACCAAATCTTCCATTTGTTATTGTTTTATGTCCTGCATCCCATTCATCATTTTTTCCTTGCATTAAATCAAACTTTTCATTTCCATGTATAAATGTATCTCCTCGCTTTAGCACGGCATCTTCATGTTTTACAAAATTCGATGTTCCCCTTTTTAATTCTTTAGATAGTTGTTCCATAGTAACAGCGTCTTTTGGTTGAGAACCGAACTTTACATTTGACAACACTTTCCCATGACAATCGATTTCATCACCATCTTGTAAAATACAGTTGTCCTTGATGTATTTCAGGTTTACAGCATCGCCGTCTTCCTTTGGGTATCCAATGTCATTTGTAATAAATTTATAAAAAGAAAATCCGTGTTGAGTCTTTTCTGGTATAATAGAATATAAATATTCTTTATTAACTGAATCTTTATCATTTTTTGGATTTGCCACGTTGGTTATTTTATGATTCCCAGCATCATATGTCTGTCCATCTTTTAAATTATTACCCCATTGCAATTTTAAAGTATTTAAAAGTTCAGATGATAAATACTCTTTAGTAATTGCATCAGAACTGTCAGTTGGTTTACCAACATTAATTATTTTATGTGATTTAACATCATAAGTATTCTTGTTTAATTTCAATGATGTTGAAGTTGCTTCTTTTACTGTTTTTAAATTTGCTCCATCTGTATCTTCTTCTGGGTCTTTAACAAATTTTAGACGTTTGTTACTCATATCATAGTCACCTTCAGGTGTTTGCGGCAATCCACTTCTTTTTCTGTTTTCTCCTCCTTGTACTCCTACCCCGGAGTACCGTCCGAACTTGTCAACGCTCAGAATGGAACTGATCCACTGTATGCTCACTGCTCTCTTATATATCCGTGATGATTTATACAATTATTCCACGATTTCGAAGTTCGTCAACTAAAGCCACCCATTCATTATTTAAACCTGTATGACCAGCTTCCATGGCTTCATGTAATAGTCTCATTCTATCAACCAATTTGTTTATATCATTATAGTAAATCACATTTGTATTATATAGGTTTTTCATTAAACCTTTACCAGATGTCGAAGTTTCTCCTTTTTTCTTTTTACCATATTCATCAATAAGTGATAAGTCCATAAGTGATAATGACTTCCTCTTAAGCGGTTCTTCACAGCAGGTGCAGTTCGTAATGTTGGTAGTTTTTTCAGGGGAAACAATCTTTTTATTACAACTGTATATTTAAATGCGCGTGTTCTATTTATCATTGAATCTTTGGAGTAATTCTTCTTATGAGCATTAGTATTTTGCAAAATTTCTTAAAAGTATTTAAATCTTGAAGCGTATATCTTATAGGTATATTTTTGAAAATCAGTTCAAATAATCCTTTTGTTCCTTTATATTTATGCTCACCAATAACAATATCATCATCTTCAGTCAAATGTACTTTTGAATCTCCTATTTTTAATTCATTTCCATCAATTCTCGCACCATATACATGTGACTTGTGTAATTTTGGGTTATTTTTTATTTCATGTAACATCTTCATGATATACTTTCTTCCAAGAGGTCCTTGTTGCAATATATCACTACTTAATTTTGTTAGATTTGGAATTGATTGTTCTGCTTCAGGTATATGTTGTTCTTGTTCTTCTTCTTTTTCAACATTTATTTCTGGTTCTTCTTGTCTTGTTTCTTCTTCTTTTTGAGAAACTTCACTATCACTTGTGTAAGAATCATCATCATCTTCTTCCTTTTTTAAACTCTTTACTTCAAATTTAGAAACAGGTAGCAAAACATCTCCTTCATAATGAGGTTTACCAATAGTTTCTGTTATCTGTTTTAAAGGTTCTGTAATAGGCTTAAATGTAGTCTCCAGGAATTCTTCTCTTTCATTCAAACCCATTCTTAATGCTCGATTTTTAAGTCTAATCGAGTCACTCAGTGATTTTATTTCTTTTAATAGTTTTTCTTGGTTCACCATGTTTACGCTGCGAAGACCAATCTATTACTAAACGTATCATCTATCGTTCAATGGATTAATACAAATTTATCCAACCCTATACGATATCTTCCATTTTTATAGCTTCTTCTTTCATAATAACAAAAAATTCATATTTTTCAGCCCATGCTTTGCCACACATTTCTTTAAATTTATCAAATGTCATGTCTGCATTTACATGATCATTATATATGTGCTTTAAATTTGTTTCATCTTGCTTGAAGATAATAAGTAGATTTGCATTATCTCTTATTAGTTGTTTTGGAATTTTACTGTAAGTTTGACCAATATAAATGCTATCAATATTGTAAAGTCTTCCCATGGCAAAATAACTTCTAATAGTGTCGTGATTTTCACAAGATACATCATCAAATATAAATATAGAAAATGGTTGAGCCTCGTTTGGCTCCATTATAGTTTCACTAGCATTAAACTTGTAAAAATTAACTTCAGGCACACTTGCAAGTACCTTATCCAATAATTGGTATTTGGGTTGTTGCAAAGATTTGGAAAAGATGTAAATGTTGTTGAAACGTAATCCTTTAGGATTTGTTATTAAGTTAAAAACCACATTCGTCTTTCCACAATTTGACGGTCCAGTTATTAAACATCTTATTGTGTTTGGGAGTAGTTCACCATGTTTTCCATGATTAAACTTGTCGTTGTCAACTGTTAATTCATCAATATTATTAATAAAAAATCGATCCTTTTGTTGCACAATCTCCATCTTGTGTAAAGGTTAAACACGTAATGAGTTCATAAATTGCTACACCAAGTCTTTTGTAGGGATCCAAGAGTCTTCACTTTTATCAAATCCCAACCAACGTACTTTAACCTTATCCTTTTTTCTTTGTAAAATTTTTTCAACAAGATATACATCGCCGACTGTTGATTTCAACAACTCATGTCCGTAGAATCCACCTTCGAGTAATTCAGACTTGTTGTCCTTTAAGATGTAAGTTTCAGGTATTGTTGGTTGCACTTTATAGATTGTAAATACTTCATTAGTCCAGTTTGGCAGATACTTTTACTAAATACTCCTTTGTACTTACTTATACGAACTTTATCATCATCTTTAAATGTTTTAGGTTGCATTTTTTCATGTTTAGGAGTTGTATTATTCCTAATACGTTTTAATACCATCTTAGCATTACCGCTATTTACTTGGTTAGGCTTCATACCAATGGTTCGATGATACTTGTTGTTATATTCTTTTATAAGTTGCGGTAAGATATCATACCAAACATATGATCCTCGTTTGGAAAATGTTTTATACATTGCTCCTTTTAATGTTCTATTGAATCTTTCTATTATTGAAGCTTTAACTTCAGAATTTGTTGAATAATGATTTATTTTATACTTCTTCATTAAAGCTGCAAAGTCTTTGTTAAAATACTCTTTCCCATCATCAGTTTGTAGATGTTTGATGTTGAATTTATTTCTTTGTATAGCCGTTTCCATAGCTTTTGTAACACTTTTACCAGCCCTTTAGCGGTAAGGCATCAGCCACTTTAGTAAAACAGTCTATAATACTAGCGCTTATCGAGACCATATCGCATCGCCCGGAGGATTCATGAGGAAAGGAGTGGGGGAAAGTGTTGACAGTGTTGCCAACCATGCAGTGACGCAGATGTCAATCTTACAAGCAATGCCGATTATCATGCTTTCGAGGACAGTCGGTGATAAACTAATGGTACCGAGGGCAGAGTAATAATGTGTTTATTTTTAGTGGAAGTTTATTGGCAAAAAATAATTAATTGCCTTGTAAATCATTAATGTATTACTTAATTATTATCAGCACAACACTCTAGTTTTGAAAATTGTATTTATTAATATGTTATCATAACAATTTGTAATATTTAAATCTAAGTAACTTATATATAATTAATAGCATATTTATTTATAGCTAAATTACCCATCCAATTTGTTACAATAAATAAATCGTTATTAAAATAAATTGTATCTAAGGAAATAACTTTGCAATGGAAATAAATAAATAACATTGAATTGAAAAAATAACACGATTTTTACATCATTCTGGCTATATATTTACATTCCTCTTCTAATTGTAAATAAAATCGTTATTAAAATTATTTGCAGTTTCTTGTTTGCAACCAGTAACCATCTCCTACTCTCCCATTGTTGCTTCTTGAGACACTTTCTTCTTTCATCTTCTATATTCTTACCTTCTGATGCTCTTTTTACCATCTATCTCTAAGAGTTAACAAACTAAAATTAACCATTTAGGCCTAGAAATACGTCAAACTTGTTAATTGTGTACAAACCAGTGTTGTTTCTGGCGTTTACAAATAAGAATACAAACAAACACGTAGCAGTTTATGTGTTGGTAACACTGTCGACACATTCCCCCACTCCTTTCCTCATGAATCCTCCGGGCGATGCGATATGGTCTCGAGAATCGCTAGTGTCTATAATCGCTAAAATGTATTTGAATCCTTTATTCAACTTACCATGTGGTATCATTTCAATGAGATTGGCTTGGAAAAGATCATTCATTTCTTTTATAACTGTACTTCTTCTAGGAAATTTTCTTCTTGCTGGCTTATGAAGTTCATTTACAATTTTATTTTTTAAGTCTTCCATCTTCAGTTGTGTCTTCCACACTGCTTGTAAAGGTACTGATCTCTAGAATGGTTTATCCTCTTTTATACGGTTAGGATATATAGGTCAAGGCCATATTATGTTGGTGTAAAAAAGAGGGAACATGACATTGGGCTTGTCATGTCCCCTCTTCTTTACGGAAGGAAAAAGGAAGAAGGTAAAGGACGAAGAAAAGGTTTACTGGTCAATGGGGATTAGGGAATAGTGGCCGAATGGTAATGTGTTGATGTTGTTTTCAAGAATGTGGCGTTTATCATCCTTATAACTTAATGCCCACTTTGTTTGCTTTACACTATACAATATATGGTTGTAGCTTCTGATGGTGTTGAATGTTGCGGTTGTTTCCACATTTTCAAATAAACATCTCTTATAATGGTCAAACTGTACTTTCTTCTTTAGATATGACGTCTTGATGCCTTTGGCTTTCTTCACAACTTGATGTTCGTCCTTTTCACTGATGTACAGTTGGAATGAGTACAGTTTGGACATTAAAGCGACAATTTCTTCCATTGGTACACCATTTGTTTCGTCTTTAAACTTGCCCAACACCTTTTTATTTCTATCGTAATCATAGTTGGGATGATCTTTAGGATAATCTGAAAAGTCAAAGTCAGTAGTGTATACAAAAGTACGTAGATCTTCATACATGTCTTCTGTTCTTATCCAATAAATGAAAGCATCTGTATCCATATATGCTATCCCGATGTTTTCTCTTCCATAAAACTTCACCATCTTGTTGTAATGAAAGTCATACATGTGGGTTTTAGAAATATCCAAGATAGACATTCCCACATATAGAGGACGATCCATTGTTATTGAGATTTTGTTCATGGTAACAGCTACAAGATTTTCGTTAATAATTATACTTGTTCCAAAGTTTGGTTTTTGTACTAATTTTTGCAATTTTGCCGGATCGCTAACTAATTTTACATCTTTATGCTTTCTTTTGTTTTCCAACGTTTTGCCAAATATTGAATTATTCATTAATTTGAAAAAGTCCTTTTGAAAAGCGGATGTTGCTGCAGTCCTTCTTCTTGTGTTGTTGTCTATGTACGGTTTTAACCAACAAGATTGATTAAATTGTATTGCTCTATTGATTCTTGTTATTTTTAATCCCAATTCTATTGCTTGCTGTATTGTCCAATAATGAGCTACATATCTTGACTTGTTGGTTAACGTCATCATTAACTTGGGCCATCTACCAGTCGGAGATATTTCCGTCTTTGGCAATAGTGGTAAATCGTAGTGGTGATCATGCAGTTGTTCAGGATATTCAAAGTCCACGTCCGAAATGTAACCAATGTCTCCGTGTTTGGGTATGTCCATTATATTGCCTATCGAATCTGGGTTTGCCCACTTAAAATTGCCATATGGAAGAGGATTTGACATATCCCATCCATATAGGTTATTTGCGTCAAAATAACCTAAGAATGTTGTTGGTTGTGATGTATCAAAGTTTGGGAGATATTTGTTGTTAGCTTTTACATGTCTAGTTACACTTTGCGTCAATCCTCCACGAACACCTGACTCTATCATCAAAACCATATCGATATCTGTAATAAGTTCAAGTCTACACTTTGTTTCTTTCAGCATAGCTTGCCATGCTAGTCCAGGCGATGTATAAGAATGAAGTGGGTCCAATCGATATGCTTCAAAACAGGTATCTCTAAATTCTTCCATTATATCACAAAGTAAAGTCACATCTAATTTAACATAAAAGTCGGAATATTCTCCCAATGTTGTCATTCCTAGTTCATTCCACACTTTACAAGCGTGTTGATAGTCCTCTTCACTGATGTCCTCTTCATACAACTTACTCTTGAAGGTTTCTCTTGGCGGAAGTGATGTTTCTTCAAATTTTTCCAAACAATCGATATAATCATAGGGAAAAACACCTTTGCGGAGAACCAAATCCAATTTATCTTTACTTACAATCTTCATTGTTTCTATTAAATTTTCTTTCTTTAAGTTTTCAGTAAGTTTACTTAAGCTAGATGGCATAAAACGGTAAGAGTCTAGAAAACGTAACTTCATATTTCCAATCGTTTTACTAAAACTAATAAACTTTTCAGTAGTTTTCGCTATCACATCGATTTTTCCATCATCTCGTCCCAATTCCGGTATGATAAAATGTGCATCATAACCACTAAGGTTATGCAAAATTACAGGTATAAAGTTGCGAATTTGATAGTTAATATTACATCTGTTACACGCGGCACCTCTATAATAACCTGTTAGATGGTCATGATCACGTACCTTGTGATTTTCCAAAGTATATTCATTTTTACATAAATAACAATGAGTTGAATTTTCATACTGAATCTCTTCTTCTTCATCCATCGGTATCATTGGTACAATATCACTATACAATTTTTGTACATTTTCTGCTATCGAATATAAGTGGTCAAGGAAAATTTTAGAAGCATTTTCACCGCGATACATGACAGGTTTTGATGTTAGATCATATTTATTTAAATGATCTTCTGACAGTGTAGATTTAATTAATAAACAAAAACTATTTGGATCATGCATTTGATACTTAACACTTTTCTTGGATTCATCATCATTATTTTCAACAGGAACAAGTGTAGATTCAAAATCCGCATATACAACAATGGGAATACGGTACTGATGAGATATCTTTTCAAATTTCAGCTCGGCCTTATCTGGTGATGGTAACATTATTTTTGCTTCATAGTTGTTGTTACATAGTTTTTATGCTATTGTAACCATTCTTTTCCATTTCTTCTTTCTTGTTGAAAGTTAAAACATCGTTTGCAAATTATCTTCTTATGTCTAGTTTTACACAGTTGGTTATTAACAAGAGTTTCAAACTTTTTGATCCATACATAGTGAGAAACATCACCTCTTGTAAGTAGTAATAAGTCCCTATGATCCGGTAGTTCATTGTTCACCACACGCAAAGGAAACACTTTATTTGAACTGTCCAGACCAAAAACATTAACAGATGTTCCACGGTTTTCTTTTTCGAACTTTGGAATATCCTTTAAAGCCACTGGGTAAGTCAATCCTTGGAAATTATATCTATATCTGTATGTTTCATATTCTTCACTGGGTCTTTCAGAATTGTGAGGTGGTACAAATTTCGTCGTCATTGCATATCTAAAACATTCCATATCTTGGTTCTTAACATTTATACATGATTTAGTGTCTGCAATTTTCTTTGGGAGCGGAATATAACTGCTACCCCTTAATCCGTAGCCATGTTTATGAACTCTGATATCCATACCCTCAATATTAACCAAACTCCAACCAGATCCTCTGCCTTCATGTTCTTGAATTTTCGTTAATATTTCTTCCAAACAATCTTCAACTATTGAATTAATATCTGAACTTGCCATGATGGTCTGGTTTTTTGTTATAAATCCTCTTGGTGACATTTCTCCTTCTACATTAGTAAACATAGCATTTAATAATATGCCAAATTTAATGAAGTTTAGTCTTCTTAATTCTTCTGTGAGTATTCTACTTACAATTGTACTCACTTCTATAAAAAACTGCTCCAATTCCAATTTTTCGTTTTGAATTTTGTAGTGCATTACTACTCTACCTGGTAAAGCAAATACTTTTAGACTTGTTATAGCATTCGAGGGCCCGGCTAATGATTCTTCTTGTTGTTCTTCTTGTTGTTCTTCTTGTTGTTCTTCTTCTTGTTCTTCTTGTTGTTCTTCTCCATATAGTTTTAAATCTTCATATTCGGTTTCTGTTACATCTTCATTATTATTATGGAATAACTCTTTGTGTATTTCTAGTAGAATATTATCATGAAAAGTTTCTAAGCAAATTTCACATTGATGCATCTTGTTGATGTTTACTCTTTGAAATTTAGCAGCGAAATGAAATGCTTCTCTACTGCTCCCTTTTTATAGCCTCCCAGTTGTAGTGGGGGGACGGTAAGATTTTTAGTGAGATGTTAAAAATAGTAGTTTAAGATTAAAGCTGAAAAGTAATGATTAAAACCTATATTTTCTTCCAATTGCAAATAATAGCACTCTAGTTATTATTGGCAATGAATGTCCCAACGCAAACCACAACACCCGCGGGGGCGGGGGCGGGGGGCGGAGGGGGGGGGGTTATGCATGAATGGATTGAGGTTAAGGTCACCAAAAAATAATAATCCAAGGTGATGGAGGCGGCTGTAACCGTCTCCACCACCCTGTGTTCCTCAAACACTCCCAATCCCAACCCAAAAAGTTACGTCTTGCGAGGGATCCCAATTTTTGGCCCGCACGCACGTGGCGATCCAGTTTGGTAGTCTGTGATACGGGCGGCCAGCCTCGGGCCTGGGCACTGGACTTGACCAATCCAATTTTTACAATGGGGACTCTGGAACAGCTAATGCAAGACGCAACTCTAACCTCCCACCCTTAATCTAAACCCACCCAAACATATTTTTGCCTGACCAAAATTAAAAACAAAAATAAAAAACAATAAAAATATGCGCTACCTACGGCACAACGCGCATGTCCCACCCATATTTAATGAAGTTCAATCGAACTTCTTCAATTTACATTGACATTTTAAATTAATCTACCCATCCTAACAGCTAGCTGTGGAATATAAAAAATTATTAGTACACAGATAAACACAGACATAGACACACACACACACACACACACACACAAACCATAAACCAATATTTAAAATTAAAAACCTTTTTTAAACATAAATAATACCATAACACACCTTAATGCTAACATCGCAATGCGCAAGTTAAACCTTAAAACTAACACATCTTAAGACTAAAACCAAATAACACTTTACATAAAACCATACACACACACACACACACACACACACACACACACCATAAACCAATATTTAAAATTAAAAACACATTTTTTAAACATAAATAATACCATAACACACCTTAATGCTAACATCGCAATGCGCAAGTTAAACCTTAAAACTAACACATCTTAAGACTAAAAACAAATAACACTTTACATAAAACCATAGACACACACACACACACACACACACACACACACACACACACACACACACACACACACACACACACACACACACACACACACACACACACACACACACACACACACAACAAATATTAAATAGTAATACCCTAACAACAAGAGTAACTCAAATATATATCGGCCGCTTATACATTTGAGTTGCCCTCTGAGTCGGGTCGGAGCGCCGCGTCCGGAGTTCCGAGCCCGACTGCGGCGGCAATAGTCGTCGGGGTAGTTCTTGGCTCCCAGAATGGTGGGGGGCCGGGAGGGGTTTCAGGGGCGCGGAACT
The DNA here is from genome assembly GCA_030545055.2 of Neoaliturus tenellus. Taxonomy (NCBI): domain Eukaryota; kingdom Metazoa; phylum Arthropoda; class Insecta; order Hemiptera; family Cicadellidae; genus Neoaliturus; species Neoaliturus tenellus. The sequence continues at coordinate 207,372,515 of CM061533.1, read as the reverse complement.
TTCCAGAAATGTCAGTGGAAAATTCCAAACGGATGTGCTTTGTTACATGTGGGTCGCCTAAAACGCAGGTGGAGCCTTGTACCTCTCAATTTGCATTAGATAGCATCAAATTACATCCGCTGACAAGAACATCCACAGCTTTCCCCATCGCGTGGCAGCATAATTATCGTCGATTGTTATCCACCCTCTTCCGCCGCTTAATTATACTTCCAATGGAAATAGGCCGCCGAAACACGCAACTTGTTTTTAACATACAATAGACTATTGTTTGGAAATGCATTACTTATGCTCATAATCCTTGGCCTGGTCGGTACTTCTTACACGCTACACCCAAGACGTTGTGACGTCGGCGGGGGGGGGGGGTCATGCGTGAGTGGGCACCCCTATTTAAGCCGCGACGCAGCCGCGCGGCTCCCATACAGGCCGGCGACACCACAGCGGTAAGAGCTAATCCATTAGTATCTACCAACTAGTAACATACGTTTAATACTTACACTTGTTTTACTCACTATTTTTAACGCTTAATATGTACAATACCTCTACAATCAGCAATTATAATCCCGCTTAATCGTGCACGGGACATTTCCTGCACACCTGCAGGTTATACACTTTACAACCGTCTACTATTATAGTTATCACTACAGCATAAGATTCACCTGTACAATTCACTATTGTAATCCTACTTGATCGTGCACGGGGCATTACTTGCACACCTGCAGCTTATACACTTTACAACCATTTAATATTACAATTATTGCTATAATACGATAGTTACCTGTTCAATCACAGTTGTGGTCCCCCCACTTAATAATCCACAGACCAATACTTGCAATCCTACAACTGAATAATTAATTAACTTCCGCCATTACCGGTACTTTTCTTAAACTATCCGTCTCCTCCTCTGACTCTTGTGACCGTAGCCGCAGCCGACTGACAAATAACCGAGCTCTCCCGAACCTCGCTCTTTTATGCGGTTTTCTCGGGGAGGGGGTTGGAGGGGCGTCGCACGTGACTCATCGATCGCATAAAAAGGGGGGTTGCCGCCGCGCGCGTGCCATTTCGGCGGCGGCATCGGTCGGGTGAGGTACTATCCGTAAGTCTCTGGCGCTTTTATAACTAACACTTGTTACTCTAAAATGTGTTTGCACTTATTATGCTAATTAGTCTTTATATTTGTGCACGGGGCATTTCCTGCACACCTGCAGGTCTACTATTATACTTGTTGCTACAATACAAGATTTACCTGTCCAATTGGCAATTGTAATCCCACTTAGTCGTGCACGGGATATTTCTTGCACACCAGCAGGTTATACACTTTACAACCGTCTAATATTATAGTTATTGCTAGCTACAGTACAAGATTTACCTGTACAATTGACAATTGTATTCCTACTTATTCGTGCACGGAACATTACTTGCAATCCTGCACCTGAATAATTAATTAACTTCTGCGGCTACCGATACTTTTCTTCGCCTATATGTTTCCCCCCTGCTACAACCTTTCGCGGCGCCGCCCGACAAATAACTGAGCTCTCCAAAGTTCTGTTCTTTTATGTCATCCTCTCAGGGGGAGGGGTTGGAGGGGGGGGGGTTGGGAGGGGCCACACAACCCCCATAAAACGGGCATCGGTACCGCGCGCGGCGTCATTATAGTGGCGATAGGGCAACAGTAAACAACTATCCGCAAGTCTCTAACACCTAGTCTAACACCTTTTTTTTTTACTTACGCTTTTTTACTCTAACATATGTTTGCACTTATTATGCTAATTAGTCTCTATATATTCAGACACACTCGCGGGCGCCGGTCATATACTCGCCGATTGTCGGAGAGTACACATCTCCCCTTCGTGTATTGTCATGGCTTCGCACTATTTACAACTAAAGCTTTTACGCACAAAACATATTTTACAGAAACAATCTAACTCCACAGTTTCTAAACCGCGTACTACATTGGCTAAGTTTAAGAAATACTACAGTTTTCACCCGTTGTACTTTGCAAAACCTAGCCTGTGCAACACTGCATACTGTACTGATACTGTTTTGCACGCTGTCTTAACTGACATGCTGCAGTATCAACATTTCAATCTTGTTACACCAATTGACGACGCTATCCAATTATTCTTATTCACTATATTACCGGGTTTATATGATCGTTCTTCCTTGGACACATGTCTCATTCTACTGTATCGACTCGCACTGTAAACACCTATGCAGCTCTCCTTTCATGCAACTATCACAAGAAGACTTTGATTGAATAAATACATTTTAAAAAACCTCCTCCGAATGACCTTGACCCACTTCCCAAACCCATCCATCACTCTCACCCCACACTTCCAACCCCACACCTGCCACTTCCAACCAATGACCTTGACCTGAGCCAGGAGTGGCCAAAAGACACTACTCGTGTGTACTTAAATCCACCTCTAATATTTGTTGTATAGAGTAGCATTTATGTACATTTTCATTATTGAAAGTAATATTCTAATTTTGTAACTTTACTATTTTTTAAAATTTTACAACTAAAAATGAACAAATACTTAAGAAAATAATACAACTTATAATTAATTTCCATAAAAATAATTTAACGAATACTTCTTGTAGAACAAGAGCATAGTTTAAAAACTCGCAATAGAACAATCAGATGATATGCAAATTGCGTAATTTCTATTATAGATTACTTTGCTCAAATGCCAAGCTCTCGTCCTTCTAGAACTCGTATTATAATGTGACTTCTGTATCGTGATGAACTCATAAGAAATTCCCTTGTATTTTGTTTATAACGTATCTATTTAAGATGTTACTTTTAAAATCATTATTGTATTGCCTATAATTAAAAGAATAAAATTAATTTCTTTATGTTAAATCTTTATCTAGTTAATAACGGCATTAGTTCGGTGTTTTGCAGGTTTTTCTGAAGGAATTAAAACATTTTTGCTAACTGAAATTGTTTTTTTTAATCCTTAGGAAGTACTATAATTCCTCAGACTATATATGTTGTAACCATATATGGGTATCATGCTAGGAATTTTTCAATTTTCATATTTACTGTTGTGTTTTATTAAGTTTCAAAAACTGTTTACAACAAAAAACCACGTAACAAATTTATTTTGTGCATTTTAAGTGCTTTATATCTAGTGCATATAGCTTTGTATTAATTTACACTTAGGATACAGTAAAGTATTTTAATTAACGTAATCTGTGTCCAATAAACAAGGCTAAAAATAAAAAAAACCGCTACTAAAACATTGTTTAATTAATAAAATAAAGTACTATAGAATTTTCCACCAAAATTAGATTCCGTGAGTGGTGTGGTTTATAATTCAAATTTTCGGTAAACTCAGGGATTATAAGTGATTGAGAAAGCAATATTGGTCAAAAACAAACAAGTATTAGCTAAACTCGACGTCGCGTCGCAATCAAAACGGTTAATCCTTGCATTCATTCGCTTCAAACTCATCAACCATTTTTAACTCTGGGAAACTTATAGCTTTTATTTTCGGATTTAAATAAGTAATTTTTTTTAATGAAACATGGTTTATTGTTCCATTTTATTTGATATTTGATCGTCAATTTACATGCAATGAAATGTTTTAAATAAAAGTTCAGTATGTGGTATAGCCCCTGGTTTTTCCAACACTTTAAATTCTATAACTTGCTTCTTATTTAAATAAAATAAGGAAATAAAAAAAGGAATACGGTAAGTTTAAAGACAAATAAATGCAATCAAAATTTTTACAAATAATAAAAAAACTTGGTAAACGTTATCATTCATCGTATTTAAAAATTTGTTTGACTGCTCCAATATCATTTTTAAATTCTAGACAAGTATGTTTAATATACAATAGAAAACTTTAAATTCCCATAAGAATCGTATGTAAAAAAGGGTTTTCATGAAATCTAAAATCTATTATAATCAAGAGTATAACATACCTAGTCTTGGTTGGACTGGCTGTGTAACATTGTTTAAATGATGGTCTATTTAAACCAGATTCAAATATTCTCATTTATTTTATTTTTGGATCACTTATAAGAAGGCGAGGGATACACGTAGTGTACTTCGTTAATGTTAGGCTGAAACTATTATTGACAAAAATAAATTGAAAGCTGTAATAAGTGCTGTTGTTATTTATGTTGCTGCTGTTGTATTCCTATTTTTCTATTTATAATTAGTGTATTATTTATAGTTTTAACATCTCATCCTAATGAAAAGAATCCTTGTGCAGATTCAAGTAAAGAATTTCAACAAACCAATTCAATAACTAATTCATTTCCTTTAAAGCGTTTCTTTTATATAAAATAGTGGGACCAAATAACGACATTGATTATTGTCACTTTTAAATAGTGGCTAAATAGAAAGTTTATTTAAATCCTAATTCACGTACATACAAGAAACCCTCTAACTCACCATTAGACCACCTGACCACGTGACTTCTATGTATCGCACCTGCCGGCTTCTGACTAAAATGGAATTTTTGGCATTTAACTTGTCTGTTCGTTGAAATTACCCATCAAACTGTTATATTACATATTTAATGTAATGTTATTTTAATTGTAATGCACTGAATACAAAATGTAACCAAGGATATATGTAACTCACATGAGACTTAATTACACGCCACCTAAATGAAGTCTTGAGAATACTTCATCAGCCTAAGTCCTAAGTAATTTGATACAAATTTTTAATGGGCTTTCTACTCTAAACAATTTGACAAAAACCCGACCTCAAACGGTCTAGTGTATCGGGACGGGAGGTATTGCATTTTTTTACTATTTTCGACAAAGTGATTTATCGCAAAGTTTGAAAGCCTGTCAGTTTGACTTGACCATCTTTTAGCGACACTGTTCTTTATTTAAAGTTACCTTTAATTTGATGCATATATCGACTTATGCTTACATTTAAGATTTTCTTCAAACTCCCAAGGGTAGACAGCGCTTATATGTTCAACATGTTCAGATTCTGATATCAGCTAGTAAACACTAGGTGAATGGCATTCACCAGCCGTTGGTTTTGGATCAAAATATACTGTTTGCTGGTAATATTACCAGTGGCTGGTTAGTTGCAAACAATATTTCTCAAAACCAGACCTTTTTCATTCAAATTCCAAAAACGTAAAAAGTGGCAAATTCTTTAGTTTTTCAAATTTTGCTAATGAAAAAAAGAGATACGAGTCCCAACATACCCAACACCCCTTTTTGACGTCAAGGTGACTGGACTAATAATTAGCATATGGATTTTTTTTATTTTTAAGCAAATAAAAATATTTATAGCCAAATCATTATAGGTTGTAATCATGCAACCCCTAGGGCCGGGGAGCTTGCGTGCAGCTATATATAATACAGCCATGATGATGCCAGGTGGAAGTCGGTGCTACTTGATGGATGGTGTTGATGTTATTAACATATCACGCCAAATGTAGGGGAGAATAATTAAAACCGTTATTGATTTGATTATTTTCAGTCTATCATTTTCTCCCTTCCTTTCAGTATAATCAATTGTTTTTCTGTTGCTACTTGCAACAAATCGTAGATTGAAACTTTAACAGTATTTTCTTTTATTTATTCAAACCTTCAGAGGGAAAACCGACACCCTATATTTCTGAATTATTATACTAACAATCCACTCAGCTGACCTCTTAATTCACTAAATAATAAGACTGGCACATTTCCACCCAAATATATGGTAAATGTAGCCTTTTTTAACATTTATTTTTTCAAATTATAAATATTTAAAAAGAAATAATTTTATGAAGTTTATATAAAAAATATAATGGATAACTTTGAATTACATTTTTTATACCACTTAGCACATATTATGTTACAAACATAGCAGATCTTGGGTATATTTTGAAGTAAATGTTTAAGCCTATTTTTTAAAGTCAACTATGTGCATAACTACATAACTAACTACATACACTAACTATACATGCAACTATTTTATTATTATCAAACATAGTTCCAAAGATAACATGGTAAATTGTGAAATCTATAAAATAGTCATTACAAACGCAAAGCAAAACCTTCATTTCTCATTAGTGTGACAGGTTATCTTATTAATTACGCTCTTTACTAAGTAAGGATTTTCCAAAGTAGTTTTGTTACATGAAACGCAAGGAATGTAAAAGCGGCTGAATCTGGCAAATTCAAGCAAATGGCTAGTTTTGAAATTTTTCTTTTATTTTTTTTTTATTTTACTAGCTAAAGTTGGCCTAATTCAGATGTAATGCGATAACAGGCTAGTGTCCGAAATTGAAATTGAGGTTTTTTAGTAGGATTTCTACTGGATTTTCTTGTTGGAGTCTCACATTACAGGTTGGCAAAAAAACTGAATTGTGAGACTCTGCGTAAAAGCGCAGTGTGCTTTAAAGCATTTGTTTCATCTTCTCCCCCAAAAGTAAAATAATAATTAATTCACGCGTTTCATCCTGATTTGATTAGGAGCAAAGTCACGCACCAAAAACGCTTGTTGTTATATTCCGCTCATTGCGAGTGACATGTCTCATGAAAATAAAATAAAAGCAGCAACAAGATTGGACGACATATAGAAGAATTTACTTTTTTTTAATATAACTTATAAAATTTCTACCTTATAAATAAATATAATATACAACCTATATTATGAAAATAATTCTTTTCCATACTGCCATCATGTAAAAATATTTCAGATATAAGTTTATTTAATCAAAAATTATTAAACTAAATTAAAGTTCCTGTATTAAATTTACTCATTCCTAACACCTTTTTTTAAGTTTATTGTTGATGATCAGTGAATCGAGTGACAGAAAAGAGATATGTATCCGCTTACCGTTTAAAATTGAGGTTAAAATCACAAATTACTCCATGCATGAGACTTTTATAACGTTTAATTGATAATAGAAATTTGTAGGATATTCATTTAAATTATGTCAATGTAGATCGAGTGATGTAATTATAGTGATAGGTAGCTGAACCTCAGATCACTCGCTTTACGAGAGTGTTATAACGATCGGTCAATAATGTAATGATAGTGAACATTACTGTAATCCCTTTATTAAACCCGGCATTCTCCCCATCAATGTTGAGCGCTTGTTCAAAAAGGTTGAAATTTAGGGCGGACTAAAAATTTTTGATAATTTTGAGAAAAAATCTATTTATACAGTGATACAAGGAATGGAGTGATGTTTAAAAATTAATGTTAAATGTACATTTATAAACACATTAATAAATACTTATGTCCTTAACACCAAGGGCCGTTTGCACCATTTTAAATTAGACCTGATTTTCAGTTTAAACCAAAGTTTAACCTAAAAGTCTGTTGCACATGCTTAGTTTTCACCTCTAAAATTTCATGCTAAAATTTCACCTCTAGTTGTTTTGAACTGAATTAATCTAGATTATATTTATTCTGGTTTATCATTTATTTGTGCAAATGACCCTAGAAGAAACCAACCTAGTACTAATCTAAGCGTCAAAGATTGACTGCCTACGATGATATGTTTTACGATATATGTTTGAAATCAAAGATGAAATTTAAAAAAAAAAAAAAAAAAAAAAAAAAAAAAAAAAAAAAAAATACTGCATATAATAAATCTGTTCCGAAGCCTTTCGATTTTTTTTAAATTTTAGGACGCTAGTAGAAATGGAAAAGGCACTTGTCTTGATTTAGGATGGTATGACAAGTGCACAAAAGTGCGGAAGAAGAGCAGGTAAATACTTAAATGTAGGCCTATTTTATAGAAAACAAAAGCTGATAGGACAAAAATGTCAGATAGGGCAGAAAAGTGCCAAGCGTGAGTTACTTGACGTGTGTAGTAGAAAGAGTCTTTAATTAAAATAGAAATTAAAAAACTCTTATTCATTAGGCTAAAATAGGCACAATTAGGCTATTACTTAAAACTTTATAAATGTTAAAGTTGCATCTTTAAAAGAAACCAAACAAACTTTTTTGTTTAAAAACTTTAGATAACTCTGAAGTAAAAGAGTGGAAGTGAATAAAATTTCTTTAACAACATTAATTGACCCATGGGAGCACCGTAATGGAGCCAAGACGCTCAGCCGAGTGGTCCAGTTTGAGGTGGTGAGGGGGGAGTGGGGGGGAAGGGGAGACCACAGGTCCGAGGGGAGGTCCGAGGGTTCGACCGCAACACTGGGGTCTGCTACTGGAGGTGCCCCGGGGATAAGTAGCTTGGAACAGCTATATAAAATATATGCGGATATAATTGTGTGGAACACCAAACAGGATATAATGGTAGGCCTACATATTTGCTATAGTAATTTACCTATAATCGACACCTTAAAATGAGAATTTTATGTCAGATGTCGTACGATAAAATGTTTACACCTTAAGGATTTTTTTGTTTAAGTTTTCACTTAGTAATAATACTCCCATTTGCTTTATATTTTCATTTTAAGTTTTAATCTGTGTATGTATATAAAAAAACAATATTCATCCATGTAATTGGTTGTACTAAATCGACCACAGTACAACCATCTAAAAAACCACTACAGTACTACCATCTAAAAAACCTATTGCGATTCATAACTTTCGAGCAATATTATTTGAAAATAGGACTTTAAGATAAAAGTTAGTTTTAAAATCAAACTATTCATGGACTTAAAAATAAAATAAACATTCATAAATGATATATTTAGATATTGTAATGTTATATGTATTTATGTTGTGTGTGTATCAGTGGCTGCAATAATTTTGTTTATTTGTTTTATTACGAGTAATTAGTTGCGTTGTGTTATTGTGTAAGGTAGCCCTACTTGTTTATTATACTGATACTACTGGTTTACAACAAGTTGAAGCGATTTGGTTTGGCATTTTGCTGCTAAATTCTTTATATAAACATACAACCCTTTGAAATACTTTCACTATTTAAAAAGTCACATCATAGCGCTGAAATATAATTCCAGCCGGCAGCACTGCCAATACCAAAGAGGTCTAAATTGTTATGCCACCGTAAGCATTTTTCCGTCACTTCATAACTACGGTTAATTTGCCAAGTGATTAGAGTGAGTGTTATTTTGACTGTGAATGAATTTTAAAAGTATTTTTGACAAATTTAGCAATAAAATATATAACCTAACTTCTGCAACGAGCTGTAAACGATTCTGATTAACCGATGTCGAGGTCCTTGTCGGAGATGCATTTGCTTATCGAGTAAGGAGTTCCCCGTTGACCCGGCTGCCTTTTGGGAAGCAGAACTAAAAAAACATAGAACCAAGTAATATTCCCACAATGTTCTTGGAATACTCTTCTTATGATTAATGCTTTTCTTTTAAGGTTCAAGTTAAAATGTCTTTAAAAATTAGTAACATATATTTAAATGTAAATGTAGTAACGTATCTAATGTAAATGGGCCAGTTTGATATTACATTCATTAGATATATCATGGACAAAATAAGAATAATTACATTTTAACAGTTGGATTTTGCAGAAAAGCATTCTGCTGCATGTAATTTTAGTAACAATTCTGATTTATTTAATCGTATAAGTTTGTCGTCGGCTCTCTATATAGTAGTATACCACATACCAATAGAGGACGTGTATATCCTGTAATTATGTTTTGTACATGTCCCTATAGCCCAGCGCCTAGTTGTACTTAATGAGATATTCGTCCAGTCATGTTATTACTGTGTCATATGGTTATCCAAATTACTTTCTTTTTTTTAAATAAGCGAGATGCAGACAATTTTGAAGTGACTACAGTTATATAAATCGTATAGTGCATATTTTATTCATGTCTATCTATCTATACTTATTTAATACGCTAATGGTTTTTTTGTTAAGAGAACTCCTCCTACAATTCTAAACCGATTTTCAGGCTTTTGGTGTCGTTGGATAGGATTTGGTCTATATTTGTTTCGACTAAAAATTGATGAGAACCGGACATAATAGGGTGATATCCACTAATTAAATTAGAAATTTTCCTTTTAGAATACATTGTAATAACATTGGGATTGGGTTGAGCATTTTAAACATCTGTCAATGAACAGCTGTAAATACGTGTAATTTTTTGTGATTATTGATATTTAAAATATGGATTTATTCAGATATCATTAACTTAGAAGATCACATGTAATAAGAGGTACATCTTTGATCCTACCATACGCTTTGAAAATAATGAAAACCAAACAACTGACGTGAATGGAGAAAACAGAAGATTTATTAACCGACCATCAATTATTACAAGAAAAAATATAAATTTAATAGCATCAACATTTTTGCATTTATTTGGCCTAAGAAGCCATCAAAATTAGCATAGATGATATAACATTTTACTGAATTTGATTTTTATTCTACTTTGTCTTTAGAGGTAACTCTAGAAACTGGGGAAGTGTTATATTTTCAATAAATTTTATTACTATATTAAAACTTGTGTACGGTATCAAAATTAATTGCTTGATTTCTAGCTGCAAGTATATTTTATAACTTAATACAAGTAATTTCTTGGATGGGAAACTATAAGCCCCCATTAATGTTTTCATGAAGCCATAATAAATCATTTGCTTTGATAAAAAAATGAAAAAAAATTATTATATACAATAAAACATGTATTTGTTATTGATGAACATCAATATAATTGTAAATACTCATTACAAAGTATTTTTATGATATTCAAAGTGTTCTGTATATTTTTTCGTTAAAGACGGGCACTTAAAGTTGCATCGTTGATTGAAAACCTTTGTGACTATTACCGCATTCTTTGTTATATAACGAGCCTCAGTGGTTGTATAGTCCTCAACAATTGTTAAGAATTCTGAAAAAAAATTAAGTCCTAATTAATGATAAAAATGTACCAGTAAAAAGCCAGTAATAATTGCTTTTGTAGGGCCTATAAATAAGAAAAGAGGAATAAAATATTTAAAATAATACTGTATAGCTTTTCCTAGTAATACATTTACAGTAATAATTTCTCAAAACTTATATTGTTACAATAAATTTAGAGAATAAATTCAACGAATATTTTATGATTTAGAAAAACGCCGAGGGATAGTATACATTGTGTAGAAAAACATATTTGATAAGTTAGTCTATTTAATTTTTAAATCTATATATAAATGCGAAATTCTGATCAACGCACAGTCCAAACCATAGCACCTAGAAGACTGAGATTTTGCATGCATATTCCTCTTATAGCGTAGTCAGACAATAAGAAGCGATTTTACAAAATTCCCGATGGTCCCCGCCCCACAGAAGGTCAAAGTTAGCATGGAGTTTGTATAGGAAGAATAATTTGTTTTGGGTTTTTGTTTACATAATCGCAGATGAGATCTATTTGAAATGACAGTGGTTATCTGCAATTTATTTAATCATTAACAGCTGTTCTCATTTTAAGTACTAAGGGAAGATTAGTAATAAACGGATACTATAGACTAGAGGCGAGTGAGCGAAGCGGACCAGCTAAACGTGATGGCGAGTGAGCATAGCGAACGAGCTCACATGAAGTGTAAAAATTACTCAGGTTGGCATTGCAATTTGAGCAGGCTCTACCGTTGCGAAGCACGGGTAATTTAACTCAGCTAGTCAATGTATAAAAACTAAAATAACTGTTTTAAAGATTTAAATTTCTTTGAAATTTTGTTGAGTACAGTTAAATACATTTTTTAACGTCATAATTAGTATTCCATATAGTAATAAAAATATTTCTTTGGTAGTGACCAATAAAGAACAGCATATATTTTAAATCAAGATTAAATAAAAAATAGATAATTTTTTGTGACAATTATAGTTTTATGTTTAGATTGCTTTATATATTTATGTTATCGATGCAACTAAGAACGAATTTACCATCGCCACTATTCCTTACTAACCAATTAATTAAATGCTGTAAAATATCTTGATTCGCGTCTACATGTATTGTATCATTCCAAACAATACTATTCATTATTCAGTAGAGAAAACCTCAACACTGAAAGGAAAGTAAGGGTATTACATGTACAGTTGAAATCGTACCCAATCTGCAAATGGAAGGTTTAACTATTTGCAGGGAAAAACGCAATAGGTCTCACATGGTGTTGTATCCTTCAAACCAAACTGGAATTAATGGCCGTATTTTGTTTACAATACACGATTAGAAGGAATAGTTGAATTGAACAGGGTTTATTTGAAATTTAACCATTCAATCCAATGCCTAACTCAAATTAAACTCAAAGGCAGAACATTTGTTCTTATACTTTTATTAGGTAAGTTATAATAACTTTTAGATGCATATTGCAAATGACCGTCAAGGTAATAAAGGTCATATAAATTAATTCTTTTGTTTGATTACTAGGAATTAATTTTCTTCACTGGTTTTTCACTTAGAACTTATTATTCAAATTATGCTGTTTTTTGTTGAAAGTTTGTAAAACTTAGTTTGACCCAGAATAGAAAAAAAAAACACATAACATTTGATCACTATTTGACTTCAGAGCTCTGCCCTTCATTGTTTTATTTTTATAAGACTCCTCCAGTATGTAGTTAGGAGCCAGTATCTTCGGTCCTTAGTCAGGAATCATGTATGCAGAGGTTGAAGAATGCATGGCGCCCAGTGGCCCCCGGCATGTCCAGCTCTTTTGTGTATCGTTGTTGGGAAAACGCAGGTTGGCGCCACGGGAACCTGAAATAGGACCATAGCAGGTAAGTTATAGAAAATGTACCGATTCTCAGGATTTATAATTTTCTCAGTATTGTACCATCGGCTGTTCTCAAAACCCCTGACATAAAGTAAAGTGGTATTTATCCTAAGGGCACCCCACTTAAAGTTCCCATTGAGCTCCAGCTGCTAATTCACATCAGGATAGCTGGATGCCAGAAGATCCAGCTGAAGTTCTTGATATAAATGGGGTAAATGTTTTTATGGTATTCAAAGAATTAAGTCCAATCCTACTAATCCTAGCATCAGAGAGGGCTTTAATTTGGCACCCCAAGTATGTGCAGGTCTAGAGGTGAGGGTATCTGTGGAAACCCAAAAATCAACTAAGTTGATTGTGATCCCTTCCTTCAGTGAGGGTGTAAGTTCACAAGACGCCTATTAGTGAAAGGCGGTAGAAGAAAAGGGCTCTGTCTCAGGACTCGAGCAGAGAGTTTTAGTTGAGATACGGGATATGGATGAATGATCACAAAGAACGAGGTGGAGTCCGCTGTCAGGCAAGCCATGCCAGGGCTGGATCTGAGTGGCCTTAAAGTTTGAGTCAAGAACACATACAGAATAAAGAAGAAAATGCCTGTAGCCGTAAAGGCGAGGGACATGCCATAAATCTGCTAAAGAAAGACACAGTTAAAGACAGCTGGATCAATTATTGTACATTGAGGAGGTCACAGTGCAAAGATGCTTCCGTTGTTTGGGCAAGGCTCAAACCGAAGCAAGATCTGTTTTGCTGTGGTAAAAACGATCACATGTTCAAGGGCTGTTCTGGATAAGGGCACTGCATATGTGCAGTGATGGAGCTGGTCGTAGTAACGATCAGGCATCTACCTGGCACGGGGAAAATTTTTGGCGGGGGCCTTTTTAAGGTGAGGAATCAGACTCAGCAAAGAAACTTAAGTCTTAATGAGGATCCTTCAAGTGAACCCCAGTGGGTCTAGGAAGCTGATAGTTTACATGACTAGAACGCCCGAGAATAGGGTGTAAATGTTCTTCTGCTAAGTGAACAATATCGAATCGAGAACAATTCATTAGTTTTCAGATATTCTAGGTATAGATGCTTTATAATCTGAAACAAGCCTTAATTGCAATTGTGGAGTCATGGAATTGTCTGAGGTTTCGGCTCGTTTTTTTGTGGAGGCTTAACGTTTATTAGTTGCCACCTTACCCCAAACGAGACAATGAAAGACTTCCACAACAAGAGTTACTACTCAAAAGAGACTGTGCTCGACATCAGTGGCATATTCATTTTGGCGTTGATTTCAACTCAAAGGCGGTTGAGTTGGGAAATGCACTCCACTATCTCCTAGAAAAAGAACATCCTGGATTTGCTGATCTACATCTATTCCCAGGAATGCTCAAAGCCGAAAATGGAACACACGGATCCTGGTCGTGACGTCGCCAATTTTACCAAGATCATATCAAGGGGAGCGCGGGTTAGGCCTATATATGCTGAAATTTTGGAACTGGAGACAAGGCCACAAATCCTTGATTATTATTATTATATGTACGCTGTTTAATAAATCATTTTCGTAAAAGTTTCAAATAATGAAACTTCAAATGAAGATTGTGATGAGGTCCGTAAGCCGTGAAGCAACATTGGAGATGTGTTGTCCGTCGGGCTGCACTTGGTGGTTGTAGAGTCGCAGGAGCGCTTTCGGCGTTTCGCTATTGTCAATTGCTACTCGAGTAGAGTAGCAGTTGACAATGGCGAAACGCCGAAAGCGCTCCTGCGACTCTACAACCACCAAATGCAGCCCGACGGACAACACATCTCCAAATAATGAAACTGTTGATATCCATTGTTTTTTTATTTTTTTTTTAACAAATAATGTAAGACAAAGGCTAATACCAGTCGTAAAACTTATATATAAATTCGCTGTGTAATATAAATATGTATAATGTGTATAAGGCTGTATAATATGTATATATAAATATAAATGCTTAAGGAGAAACATTTTATGATTTTATGAAACAAACGGTTTTAATATATAAACAAAATCACCACGCAGTACAAGTTGTCACAATCACTGCGATGCAGGACAGTTGTTAAAATCGAAAGTTGAAAATTGATTTTTCCTACCACTGCATGGAAATAAAAACATTGCCACACCTGTAACCCCCATGCAAAACTCTCCATTTCAGGCTTCCGTTTCTTTCGCGCTCTAGAGCTGCAATGTTCTTTACCGCGCGCTAAATCAAACAGCAGTTTTAAGTCAGCTTTTATTACAAACCATGTCACAGCTGTTGTTCATTGTTGTCGTTTAGTAATTGCTTCTTAGTTTGAGGTTATGTTTGATAGTTAACAATGTGTTCCAAAAGAAACAAATAAAATCTAAATTTATCTAAATGACATTTTGTTTACATGTAAAACATGTAATCTGTAGCAATTATGTTGGTAGAAAAAATCTTGTGTGTATTACGAGCGCAAATAGTCGTTGCCGCCCTCGAAATGTTTAGAACTCAGCTGACGCTTCGTGCGGCCATCTACTATTCTCGAGTAGCAATGACGTACTTTAAGTTCTTATTACACAAATAGCTATAAAC
Organism: Neoaliturus tenellus; assembly: GCA_030545055.2. NCBI lineage: Eukaryota > Metazoa > Arthropoda > Insecta > Hemiptera > Cicadellidae > Neoaliturus > Neoaliturus tenellus. The sequence continues at coordinate 207,357,357 of CM061533.1, read as the reverse complement.
GTTATTGTTCTAAGAATAGTTTAGGCATGACCTTAAGCAGGGCAGCTATTTGTATCCCTCATGACTTGACAAGTTAGACGCCACCGTCCATCCATCAGGTGAAAAACAATCCATCAATCAACCTGATGGCTAAAAGGGGCAAAGATAAAGGCCTGGCACCTCCACCAGCATAGATTGGTGTTAGTTGTACTCGAGTTTTACATAGATTGAATATCCCTTACAAAATTAGTTTTTGATGGTCAATTTCTTTGAAAAATAATCAATAAGGAGAATAAATGTCGTGCTTTCGACGGTGCATCCGGTGGATCTAGTAGCGGCAAGCCCGGGGCAGACCGCGACCAGGGACAGACTGCCGTTCTGGAGGCGATCTCCAACCTGCGGGTCGAAATCAACTCTCGGTGGGACGCAAACGATGGAAAAATGGACCAAATTCGATCCGATATCGCTGGAATGAATGCAGAATTAGTTGCCCTCAAATCTGATCTAAATTCAATTAAAGAAAAATCTATCAAGACAGAACTCGACGTCAATCGACTTCTAGAAGACAACAAACGCTTAAACAATGACCTAGTCGCGGCAAAACGTGAAATAAGTGAGCTTCAACAGCACACTAGAAGAACAATTTGATTATTTCCGGTCTCCCAGTCTTGCCCAGAGGTTCCAATGCATTGGAAGTTGTTCGAAAGATAGCCGAGCTCTTAGACATAAAATATTACCAATCGGATATTAATGCTGCACATTTTCTACCAATCAGGAAAGGACAAATGATGACGCAGTCTATAATTGTATCCTTTGTCTCGCGCATCATTAAACAGGAATGGATTTCTGCGAGAATCAATAAGAAGAGACTCTATGCAAACGAGCTAGACCAAAGTTTCCCGGAAATTCCTATATACATAAACGAACAGTTAACCTCTGAAACACGCAAACTCTTCAATGACGCGAGAGCTCTTTTGAAAGATAAACTGTCATCAGTCTGGACCAACGACGGCCGAGTCATGGCTAAGCGGACGACGACGGGGAAACCCTTCCGTGTGACCAGCTCCCTGCTTCAAGACTTGCGTCAGTCCATAACAACAGCAGCCCAGGACGCCGATCCCGCCGTCCCCGCCACTACTGCTGCTAACACGACGCCGCCGACCCCTTCCCAGGAGACCGCACCTAAGCAACCAACAAAACAGTCTACCACGGAAACCACACCTTCCCTGATGACGCAGAAACCTAGTGTTTAGACATAGGTAACAAATCAACATGCCGCTACTGTCGTAAGAACTTAGATCTTAGTTTTTTTGTTGTTGCTTAATTTTTATTATTTTATTTCTTTGCCTATACTTTTCTGGTTGTAGAACAAAAAATATAGTTTAGTTTTATTTATTGATTTTTAAGTATTTAAGCATTTGAACACTTTTAACTTTCCTATTTGAGTTTTAAAAGAGAAAAATATTAGGCCTGAAAGTTTTCTTCGAATTATTCAAATGATTATCTAATAATATTCAATCAATATTCAATAATTATACTATGAATCCATCTGATTGAGTATTTCTATAAACCATATCTACAATATAGTTTTTTTTTTTATAAGTATCCGTAATGGTCCCATTTTATGTATGGTGTTAAGGAAAACCAAATAAGTTATAATTAAATTTACAAACTTACTTTTTTTGCAGTTAGTTCAAACATAATTCTTGTACTCTTATATTTTTCGCATTAAAAAATTTAAGTTTGATATCAACAATACTTCATATGAACCATTTAACATGTTACTGTGTATCGATATTCATATTATATGTGGTGTATTTCGATGAATTATTTTTAACTGTCTTAAAGGTCTTATTATTTTCTTTTTCTGTTTGATTTGTTATTTTTATTTCGCAATATTGTTTTATTTATCATTCATTTGATCGTATTAATTGTAGGCCTACTTAACTGCAAATTATTATTCTCTAAATTAAGTGCAAACACGAATTAAAATTCATATTTTTTTTCATTCTGTATTCTAAATCATTTGATCAAAGCCCCTGGCATGCCGGATGGCAAATATTACAATATTCTATTTATGGATAAGGACACATTAGATCTACCCATTATTCAATGTGAAGAATTTCATGACACGGAAACCTATTATCATAGTACTGAAACCCTAGATTATAAGAATCTTATTGAACTTAGGATAATGCATCAAAACATCAGAAGCTATGTAAAAAATTTTGATGAACTTTTAGTTATTCTACAAGAGATTAAATGTAAATTCCATTGCATTATTTTGACTGAAGCGTGGCTTGATAATGACAGTGACCTAATGTCCCTCGAAGGCTATGATATGTTTAGAAGTTACGACAATCGCAATCAAAACGATGGACTCGTTATCTATGTCGATAAATCCTTATCAGCGTCCTGTAAGCAGCTGTCAGTCGGTGGGGTCGCTACTGCCCTTTCCTTAACATTATCCTGGGCTGGCGAATCATGCGACATTTTATGCGTTTACCGTAGTCCTGCTACATCCTTACCGGTCTTCATCGATGGTCTCAGAGACACAATAACAAATAACATTTCACAGTCACGCCTCAAAATCTTTGCTGGTGACATAAATTGTGACATACTTCAACCTCAGCTAAATTCCCAGGAGGAGCGATATTTAGATATTATGAGTGATTTAGGATACGTTTCAGCCATTGATAAAGTTACAAGACCCGCTAGTAAACATGCATTGATCATTTTTTCATAAAACTACCCCCTAAGATTATGGTTAAATCAGCAGTTTTACACACAACAATTACTGACCACTACACTACGTGTTTGGAAATAACAAATGTTTTCAGGAATAACAAATTAGTATCCAATTCTGTTTTTAGGAAAACTAACTGGGCTGAAATCCGAAATGAACTATCATTTATTGATTGGAGTCAAGTATTAATGTCTGAAAATATTGATTCAGTATCGGACACTTTCAACAAAACACTTTGTTCAACCTTAGAGCGGAACACATCACTTGTAACCAGATCAGCAAAAACGTTGAAGTTAAAACCATGGATAACAAATGGCATTATAAATTCCATTCGTTACCGAGATAAATTAAGTAGACTACTGAAAACTCATCCATTTAATACTAGATTGCGCGCAAGATTTATTAGATATCGAAATACCCTAAAGTCAGTAATAAAAAAGGCAAAATACAGTTTTTACAGAAATAAAATTGACGAGACCCAGGGGGATTCGAGAAAATTTTGGGATGTCGTTAATGAGGTAGCCGGCCGCCCAACCGGGAAAGATAAATTTCCGGTAGAGGCCTTTTATGATCATAGCGCCACTGCCTCTCACGAACAGATTAAAATCATTAGCAACAACTTCAATAATTTTTTCGCCTCTGTAGGATCAGAACTGGCTAGTGCACTGAGAAAAATCCATACCCTAGATTGCATGTAATTACTGATTTAACAGGATTCTTGTTGTAGCTACATGCCGACTGGGGCAAACACCAGAATCACACATCCTGGCTTGGGCCCACCTCTAGTGGTATAATGTAAAAACTGTTGAAACTAGATTCCATGCGTTACCCATGCTATACATGTTGGCACCACAAGCCAAGCTGGTGTATGCAAATCAATGACGTAATAGTTAACCCTAGATCATACTAGTGACATTTGTTTACTCTAGAAATCTAGAGCTTTCCATTACACCAGTTTTCTTGTAACGCCACCAGTTAATAAAGCGTAGCGCAAACAAACTTTAAAGACTGAACACCCAGCCAATGCTAGGGTGTGCAACGTACCCCAGCCGTACCCGTGGTGGGCTCAAGATTACTACGCGTTTGACTAATAACCGCGCTTGCGCAGATGCATGGTTTCATCATTCTCGGTCTGATCCTCTCCATTCCGTCTTTTAGTTCCAAATTTACAGTCCTGGGATCAGGACCTATTCCTAAGTTATTAAGTGAGTTTCTAAGTGTCTATTAGTTCCTAAGTTGTCGTTGTCGTTATATGGACGAAGAAACTTACTTGAAGAAGGTAGGCCTACTCGATGAGTGGGTGCACTATGTGAGTTCCCTGTCTCAAGATATAGTGATATAGTGGGTGCTCTCCGGTTTACAGGAGAATTTAAAAGTGAGTTAACGGAATTGTTAAGTTTATTCGCTAAGTAAAATAATTAGCTCTACTCTCTTATAAATGTTTCGATCAACACAGCAGTGGAATAAAGGACCGACATCCCTTGTAACAGTCGTGAGTAGTTTAATGAATAGTTTTACTGAATCATTTGTATTAGGTATTGATATTTATATTTTATTTAAATATCATACTTATATAAATATTTTATGTATAATTATAATTTAATAAGTGTTAAATATTTATTACAATGATATTAGTTTCATGGTTTTTTATGAGTATGGATAAGTTTTGTTTTGCTTTCAGCAAATTTTTCTCCTTGCTTAGCAATACGCTCAGGGATCGCAATTTCAGCTTAACGTGAGCTTACCGATTTATATTACGGAAAATATATACTATAGATATCTTTAGATTTTATTTTAAATGCTAATTGAAATATTGTTCGTGATATAAATCGGTAAGCTCACGTTAAACTGCAAAAGTGATTGATGAGCGTATTGCCAAACAAGAAGAAACAATGGTAAAAAATAAAAATAAATAAATAAATAAAAACTTATCAAAACTAATAAAATACGGACATAGCCTATATTATTTTTATGAATAGTTTTAACACTTCTAATGATATTTAAATACTTATATTCCCAGAAATAATAATCCACAATACAGTGTTTACTTCAAATAGGTACTTATCAATGGATTATGGAGAGAAAAAATCATAAATTTTTTTATGATTAGATTTATCGGTCAAAACTATTTAAAAACTATTAATCTTATATCGTTTTATTGAGTGTTAAACGCTAATTTTTGTAAAATGTGTAATGTGCACACATAAGGTAATTTTAGCTGGAAAAAAATAATTGGGTTACCGCACGTTTGCGGGTTTCAAAGCAAGTAATAGATGTTTTCTGAAAAAAAATAAACATAATACTAAAAAAGTGCCATAATGTCTATGTTTTTTTGCAAATATCTCGGAAAGCACAAGAAAAATTTTAGGGCAAACTTCAGGTTTAAATTCGGCAGCCCAAAAATATATAAAAGAGCAGAGAAACTCGATACTATGATGTTTTTTCACGAGAGTTTATTTTACTGTATGGTTTTACTGGCAACAAGATCCAAATTAATTTAGTTATTTTATTCTAAAGGTATGTACTATTTCGGTTATTATTTACCCTACATACATGGTGTTGGGTTAAGGCGAGCTACCCATTAAACTAATGAACATATATTTCCCTGCCTTTGGTATGAAGTACAGTATTTTAAGAAAAATAATGATAAATTGGGGACAGTAAAAATAGTTTTCCTATAGTGTATTAAATTTATTTGGTGTTGTCATCTAGGTTGTGAATGGACATAGCCTACTTGAGTAGAGAGAATGTGCTGGCAGGGGTTTGGCACTAGACAGTACTGTGGTCGCAACTAGAAAGGGTGGAACACGTACTAAGAGAGGTGGCTGCTAGCTGGCTGGGGCCTAGCGCTAGACAGTACTGTGGTCGCAACTAGAAAGGGAGGAACGCAAACTAGACGAGAAGAGAGGTGGCTGCTAGCTGGCTGGGGTCTGGCACTAGACAGTACTGTGGTCGCAACTAGAAAGGGTGGAACGCAAACTAGAAGCGAAGAGAGGTGGCTGCTAGCTGGCTGGGGTCTGGCACTAGACAGTACTGTGGTCGCAACTAGAAAAGGAGGAACGCAAACTAGACGCGAAGAGAGGTGGCTGCTAGCTGGCTGGGGTCTGGCACTAGACAGTACTGTGGTCGCAACTAGAAAGGGAGGAACGCAAACTAGACGCGAAGAGAGGTGGCTGCTATCTGGCTGGGGTCTGGCACCAGACAGTACTGTGGTTCCAACTAGGCAGAGTGTTATGCACACCAGAGCTGTATGTCTGTTACCTCAAGAATTAAAGAGATAGTTATTACGTCATCAGGTTGTGACGTCACATGTATAGCCTAGGATATCCTGTGGAGCACGCTAGCCGTGGCTGGAGTCATGACACTAGACCTGTCTAGTGGTATCCTCAAGATTGCTTCTCGGTCTGCAAATAACAGTTTTTAATGTGACGGCCTCATTTTTTTTAGTGGACACCACAAGGCATTTTTCTCAGTGTGCGTTGCATCCACGCGGGCCGCCGGAGGTGGACGACGCCGACCACGCCGCGACCTCGGTGTTCACGCTGCGGCCTGTCACTCGTGAGGAGCTTTTTGATGTTGTTAAAAATATAAGGGGAAATTCTGCCCCAGGCTGGGATGGCATACCGGCTAAATTAATTAAAAGTAACATTGATATTTTAATTGAACCACTTCTTTATATAATCAATTTGAGTATTCGAACTGGCAAATTCCCGGACGCATACAAAATCGCTAAAGTCATTCCTATTTTTAAATCTGGACAGAAAAGTTGCGTTTCTAATTTTAGACCAATATCTTTGCTTGGAGTCATTTCAAAAATCCTTGAAAAATGTGTCAAATCTCAATTGGCACTATACCTTGAAAATGAAAACATCATTTCAAACTCACAATACGGCTTTAGAAGTAATAAAAGTACCGCACACGCATTATTTGATATAAATAAACATATTTACAATCATGTTAATGACAAAAAGCGTGTCTTGGTTACTTTCCTGGACCTCGCCAAAGCTTTTGACTCCATTGATAGACAAAAATTAATCTCCAAACTTCGTTTAATTGGTATTGATCACTCATCTCTCAAATGGTTTTGCAGTTACCTTGATAATCATTTACAAGTTGTATCAATCAATGGAGTAGACAGCGACGAAACGAAAATTGACTATGGTGTGGTCCAGGGAAGTAATCTTGGGCCGCTGTTATTTTTGATATACATCAACAACATCTCAAAGCTGAACACGGGGAGCAGATTGTTCCTCTTCGCCGATGACTCGGCCGTGGTGACCGCCGGCTGCACGTGGGACGAGGTATATCAACAGGCTTCAACGGACTTAATTAAAATTAAAAATTGGCTGGATCATAACACTCTAACATTAAATGTATCAAAAACGAAATGTTTGCCAATATTTTTCAAAAGTGAAAGTGACCCCAGTCCCAGAAAACTGCGTTTGCATTCCTGTGGTGATCCGCTGTCGCACGACTGTTCCTGTGACGTCATTGAACGTGTGGAACTTTACAAATATCTAGGCGTATTCATGGACCAAAAACTAAGCTGGGTACCACATGTTCAATACGTTAAGCAGAGACTCAGAAAGTTAGTTTATGCCTTTACCCAACTGAGTCAAGTGCTGACGGTGGATCACTGCAGGACGGTGTACTTCGCCTACGTGCAGTCGGTGTTGCAGTACGGGATTTTGGCCTGGGGAGGCGTCTCGTCGTCTATCCTCTCCCCACTTTCTGTTGCGCAAAAATCTTTGATAAAAATTATTCTTAAAAAACCACAACGTTTCCCAACTGATCAATTATTTAATGAATTCCCTGTTTTTAACATTAGACAGTTATTTATTAAATCCCTTTTAATCTTTATTAAAACTAATAAAATCCAAATGTTCCATGATTTACAACATAGTTATCCAACAAGAAATAGATTAAATTTCGGTTATTTCATTCCCAAATCAAATCTGAGTTCCATAAAACATAATGCTTTTTACATCGCTCATATTTTATTCCGCAATCTTCCTAAAGACATCATTGAAAGCGAGAGAGGCAGTGTCGCTGTGTATAAGCGGAGAGTACAGGGGTGGCTCACTCGTATTGGACAGGCTGCTGCTGAATTGCTCATACAATCTCCGTACACGTAGCATTTAGAAAAAGCAAAATAGAGTTTTGTTTTTGTTTTTTAGTTTCAACTATAGCTTCTGGTGATATTTGATGTATATTTGATGATTTTAATCAAATAGATTTTTCTTGATGTTTAAATTTATTCTTGGGTTTTAGTTACGTAAGTTACTTTTAGTTTAGTTTCTAAAGTGAAATGTATTTTAAGAATGTTATATAATGTGCCAGTGATAGCATCAACTGGATATGAACTCTTTCCCCGAACACGGACTTATCGTCTATTCGGGGAAATAATTTCCTTGTAATTGTTTATCACTGACGATTGTATTTCTATTTTTTTGGAAATAAACGAAAAAAAGTAATTAATTTTATAATTTTAAAAGACATGAATATAGAACAGTTACTTTCATTTAATGATGGAATATATATACTTAACAAAGCTCAAATTCAATTTAACCTATCTAATTGTTATAATATTTATTTATTAGATAAATATGTATGTAGTTTTGCAGATGTATATTAATTTTCTTCGTCAAACAACGATTAACTATAAAATGAACAATTTCTAACGAATAAAAAATAAATTTAAAACAAATGTTATTATATTTTACATGTTTAGTATTCCTGAGGGCGGGCTGTACTTTTAAAAGAAAGTAATAATGTAGCAATAGCAAAACGTAATATCAAAAAGGTTTTTTTTGTGTTTAGAACTCTTCCTACAATTTTCAACCGATATTCAAATTTTTTGTGTCGTTGGGTACGGCTTGGTCGGTAGTTGTTTCCGATGAAAGGTGATGAAAATCGGACATAACATAAGGGTGCTATACACAAATTAAATTTGAAATCTTAACATTAGAATAAAATTGGGTTTGGGTTGAACATTTTAAACATATTTTGATGTACAGCTGTAAATACGTGTAATTATTGTGATAACTGATATTAACAACATTAGATTGGGCGGATGTCGTTGACTTAGAACTAAATGTTACTTTTGTATCAAAATAAATTGCTCGATTTCGAGCAACAAGTAGACTAGTTGTTCCTAAATCAATTCATTTGTATCATAAATACTACTATAGAATATTTGGCTATATCAAATACAAATAAATATGTCGTTTTCAAAGGTCAATCATCAGTAGTAAATGTTGTGATACAATAAAAGAAAGCCTTATGTGGGATAGAATCAGATTTACCTGTTGTGGCAGCAACAATGACGTAATTTTTTGTACACTGAGGCAGTTACTACGTGGGAACTAATGTTGGTTCAAATTCGTAAGTAGAACACGAATAAAAACAATGATAAGTAATTCATTCAATGGGCTGTAAGAGTTATTTTTGCCAGATAATGTTTTTTTTTTTTTTTTTTTTTTTTTTTTTTTAGTATGCCGTTTAATAATAATATAAGAACAAATAAACTCTAATTATTACTTAATTTCATCCATGCTTTAGGCACGGAGTACAATTAATTGTCAGCTCATTGTTATAAATAATAGCATTTGATGTTGGTATGTTTATAAGCTAAGACACACAATGCGAGTGGAGTGTTAATGTTGTGATACAACAACAAAGCCCCGTATTGTCGGCAGGAATCCGCTTATCCCGGTGTGGCAGCCACAGTGACGTCACTGCATTGTACATCGAGGCAGTGCCTTAGCCACAGATAATGTTGTGAAACAACAACAAAGCCGGGTATTGTCGGCCGGGATCCGCTTATCCCGGTGTGGCAGCCACAGTGACATCACCACATTGTACACCGAGGCAGTGCCTTAGCCACAAATAATGTTGTTAAACAACAACAAAGCCGGGTATTGTCGGCCGGGATCCGCTTATCCCGGTGTGGCAGCCACAGTGACGTCGCCACATTGTACACCGAGGCAGTGCCTTAGCCACAGATAATGTTGTGAAACAACAACAAAGCCGGGTATTGTCGGCCGGGATCCGCTTATCCCGGTGTGGCAGCCACAGTGACATCACCACATTGTACACCGAGGCAGTGCCTTAGCCACAAATAATGTTGTTAAACAACAAAAAAGCCGGGTATTGTCGGCCGGGATCCGCTTATCCTGGTGTGGCAGCCACAGTGACGTCACCACATTGTACACCGAGGCGGTGCCTCAGCGACAGATAATGTTGTTAAACAACAACAAAGCCGGGTATTGACGGCAGGGATCCGCTTATCCCGGTGTGGCAGCCACAGTGACGTCACCACATTGTACACCGAGGCAGTGCCTTAGCCACAGATAATGTTGTGAAACAACAACAAAGCCGGGTATTGTCGGCCGGGATCCGCTTATCCCGGTGTGGCAGCCACAGTGACGTCACCACATTGTACACCGAGGCAGTGCCTTAGTCACAAATAATGTTGTGAAACAACAACAAAGCCGCGTATTGTCGAAGGGATCCGCTTATCCCGGTGTGGCAGCCACAGTGACATCACCACATTGTACACCGAGGCAGTGCCTTAGCCACAGATAATGTTGTGAAACAACAACAAAGCCGCGTATTGTCGGCAGGGATCCGCTTATCCTGGTGTGGCAGCCACAGTGACGTCACCACATTGTACACCGAGGCAGTGCCTTAGCCACAAATAATGTTGTGAAACAACAACAAAGCCGGGTATTGTCGGCCGGGATCCGCTTATCCCGGTGTGGCAGCCACAGTGACGTCACCACATTGTACACCGAGGCAGTGCCTTAGCCACAAATAATGTTGTGAAACAACAACAAAGCCGCGTATTGTCGGCAGGGATCCGCTTATCCCGGTGTGGCAGCCACAGTGACATCACCACATTGTACACCGAGGCGGTGCCTCAGCGACAGATAATGTTGTGAAACAACAACAAAGCCGCGTATTGTCGGCAGGGATCCGCTTATCCCGGTGTGGCAGCCACAGTGACATCACCACATTGTACACCGAGGCAGTGCCTTAGCCACAGATAATGTTGTGAAACAACAACAAAGCCGGGTATTGTCGGCCGGGATCCGCTTATCCCGGTGTGGCAGCCACAGTGACATCACCACATTGTACACCAAGGCAGTGCCTTAGCCACAGATAATGTTGTGAAACAACAACAAAGCCGCGTATTGTCGGCAGGGATCCGCTTATCCCGGTGTGGCAGCCACAGTGACGTCACCACATTGTACACCGAGGCAGTGCCTTAACCTCAGATAATGTTGTGATACAACAACAAAGCCGGGTATTGTCGGCAGGGATCCACTTATCCCGGTGTGGCAGCCACACTGACGTCACCACATTGTACACCGAGGCGGCGCCTCAGCGACAGATAATGTTGTGAAACAACAACAAAGCCGCGTATTGTCGGCAGGGATCCGCTTATCCCGGTGTGGCAGCCACACTGACGTCACTACATTGTACACCGAGGCAGTGCCTTAGTAACAGATAATTTTGTGAAACAACAACAAAGCCGGGTATTGTCGGCAGGGATCCGCTTATCCCGGTGTGGCAGCCACAGTGACGTCACCTCATTGTACACCGAGGCAGTGGCTTAGCCACAGATAATGTTGTGAAACAACAACAAAGCCGCGTATTGTCGGCAGAAATCCGCTTATCCCGGTGTGGCAGCCACAGTGACGTCACCACATAGTACACCGAGGCGGTGCCTCAGCGACAGATAATGTTGTGAAACAACAACAAAGCCGCGTATTGTTGGCAGGGATCCGCTTATCCCGGTGTGGCAGCCACAGTGACGTCACCACATTGTACACCGAGGCAGTGCCTTAGCCACAAATAATGTTGTGAAACAACAACAAAGCCGCGTATTGTCGGCAGGGATCCGCTTATCCTGGTGTGGCAGCCACAGTGACGTCACCACATTGTACACCGAGGCGGCGCCTCAGCGACAGATAATGTTGTGAAACAACAACAAAGCCGCGGATTGTCGGCAGGGATCCGCTTATCCCGGTGTGGCAGCCACAGTGACGTCACTGCATTGTACATCGAGACGGCGCAGCGCCTCTGAGAGAGATAATCTTGGATCACGACTTTAAGTCCAACCATATATATTAGAAAGTCACAAACTTTAACAATTAGGGATGTTGTATCTAAAATGACAATGAATATAAATAACTCACGACCATATAACTATTTAAACTAAACTTTTAATAGTTTTCTTTCTGAGGCGCCTCAGCGACAGATAATGTTGTTAAACAACAACAAAGCCGCGTATTGTCGGCAGCAATCTGCTTATCCCGGTGTGGCAGCCACAGTGACGTCACCACATTGTACACCGAGGCAGTGCCTTAGTAACAGATAATTTTGTGAAACAACAACAAAGCCGGGTATTGTCGGCAGGGATCCGCTTATCCCGGTGTGGCAGCCACAGTGACGTCACCAAATTGTACACCGAGGCAGTGGCTTAGCCACAGATAATGTTGTGAAACAACAACAAAGCCGCGTATTGTCGGCAGGGATCCGCTTATCCCGGTGTGGCAGCCACAGTGACGTCACCACATTGTACACCGAGGCGGCGCCTCAGCGACAGATAATGTTGTGAAAAAACAACAAAGCCGCGTATTGTCGGCAGTGATCCGCTTATCCCGGTCTGGCAGCCACAGTGACGTCACCACATTGTACACCGAGGCAGTGCCTTAGTCACAAATAATGTTGTGAAACAACAACAAAGCCGCGTATTGTCGGCAGGGATCCGCTTATCCCGGTGTGGCAGCCACAGTGACATCACCACATTGTACACCGAGGCAGTGCCTTAGCCACAGATAATGTTGTGAAACAACAACAAAGCCGCGTATTGTCGGCAGGGATCCGCTTATCCTGGTGTGGCAGCCACAGTGACGTCACCACATTGTACACCGAGGCGGCGACTCAGCGACAGATAATGTTGTGAAACAACAACAAAGTCGCGGATTGTCGGCAGGGATCCGCTTATCCCGGTGTGGCAGCCACAGTGACGTCACTGCATTGTACATCGAGACGGCGCAGCGCCTCTGAGAGAGATAATCTTGGATCACGACTTTAAGTCCAACCATTAGAAAGTCACAAACTTTAACAATTATTAATGTTGTATCTAAAATGACAATGAATATAAATAACTCACGACCATATAACTATTTAAACTCAACTTTTAATAGTTTTCTTTCTGAGGCGCCTCAGCGACAGATAATGTTGTTAAACAACAACAAAGCCGCGTATTGTCGGCAGGGATCCGCTTATCCCGGTGTGGCAGCCACAGTGACGTCACCACATTGTACACCGAGGCAGTGCCTTAGCCACAAATAATGTTGTGAAACAACAACAAAGCCGCGTATTGTCGGCAGGGATCCGCTCATCCCGGTGTGGCATCCACAGTGACGTCACCACATTGTACATCGAGGCAGTGCCTTAGCCACAAATAATGTTGTGAAACAACAACAAAGCCGCGGATTGTCGGCAGGGATCCGCTTATCCCGGTGTGGCAGCCACAGTGACGTCACCACATTGTACACCGAGGCGGCGCCTCAGCGACAGATAATGTTGTGAAACAACAACCAAGCCGCGTATTGTCGGCAGGGATCCGCTTATCCTGGTGTGGCAGCCACAGTGACGTCACCACATTGTACACCGAGGCGGCGCCTCAGCGACAGATAATGTTGTGAAACAACAACAAAGCCGCGGATTGTCGGTAGGGATCCGCTTATCCCGGTGTGGCAGCCACAGTGACGTCACTGCATTGTACATCGAGACGGCGCAGCGCCTATGAGAGAGATAATCTTGGATCACGACTTTAAGTCCAACCATATATATTAGAAAGTCACAAACTTTAACAATTATTGATGTTGTATCTAAAATGACAATGAATATAAATAACTCACGACCATATAACTATTTAAACTAAACTTTTAATAGTTTTCTTTCTGAGGCGCCTCAGCGACAGATAATGTTGTTAAACAACAACAAAGCCGCGTATTGTCGGCAGGGATCCGCTTATCCCGGTGTGGCATCCACAGTGACGTCACCACATTGTACATCGAGGCAGTGCCTAAGCCACAAATAATGTTGTGAAACAACAACAAAGCCGCGGATTGTCGGCAGGGATCCGCTTATCCCGGTGTGGCAGCCACAGTGACGTCACCACATTGTACACCGAGGCGGCGCCTCAGCGACAGATAATGTTGTGAAACAACAACCAAGCCGCGTATTGTCGGCAGGGATCCGCTTATCCTGGTGTGGCAGCCACAGTGACGTCACCACATTGTACACCGAGGCGGCGCCTCAGCGACAGATAATGTTGTGAAACAACAACAAAGCCGCGGATTGTCGGTAGGGATCCGCTTATCCCGGTGTGGCAGCCACAGTGACGTCACTGCATTGTACATCGAGACGGCGCAGCGCCTATGAGAGAGATAATCTTGGATCACGACTTTAAGTCCAACCATATATATTAGAAAGTCACAAACTTTAACAATTATTGATGTTGTATCTAAAATGACAATGAATATAAATAACTCACGACCATATAACTATTTAAACTAAACTTTTAATAGTTTTCTTTCTGAGGCGCCTCAGCGACAGATAATGTTGTTAAACAACAACAAAGCCGCGGATTGTCGGTAGGGATCCGCTTATCCCGGTGTGGCAGCCACAGTGACGTCACTGCATTGTACATCGAGACGGCGCAGCGCCTATGAGAGAGATAATCTTGGATCACGACTTTAAGTCCAACCATATATATTAGAAAGTCACAAATTTTAACAATTATTGATGTTGTATCTAAAATGACAATGAATATAAATAACTCACGACCATATAACTATTTAAACTAAACTTTTAATAGTTTTCTTTCTGAGGCGCCTCAGCGACAGATAATGTTGTGAAACAACAACAAAGCCGCGGATTGTCGGTAGGGATCCGCTTATCCCGGTGTGGCAGCCACAGTGACGTCACTGCATTGTACATCGAGACGGCGCAGCGCCTATGAGAGAGATAATCTTGGATCACGACTTTAAGTCCAACCATATATATTAGAAAGTCACAAACTTTAACAATTAGGGATGTTGTATCTAAAATGACAATGAATATAAATAACTCACGACCATATAACTATTTAAACTAAACTTTTAATAGTTTTCTTTCTGAGGCGTGGTTTTAGTATGAAAGACTTTTTTTTTTTATCAGTCTTAATAAATCCTTATGTAGTTAAAATAACGCCACATGCATTATGAAGTAACGCAATACCAAAGAGACCAACACCATGAAATAAAGCGCATTTAAGACCAAAGGGTGTTTAAAAAATATTCCTTCTCAGCTGCCTGTCATATGGGGTGTAGTTAATAAACAAGTACCACAAAAATATGTTTCAAAACTATCGCTGATTTATATTAGACCTACTTTAAAAAAAACTTTTCAAGTACCGATATAAAAATAAGACAAAAATGAAAAATAAAAAATAATGAACAGCCTGGCGTTATTGTTAATGTTAATGTTGCCCCAACTCATTACACCATGCGAGTTCTACTCTCGCTTGGTTCTTACAATACAATAGCGACTCACCGGCCGGTGAAACATTGGCCTTCAATTTGGAATGAATTAGAATGAGAATTTTTATTTCCAGAAAGCAAGTATGTACAGGCACAAGGAAAACGTCATGGATTCAATAAAAGAAAAACTTAACCTAAGACCTGCAACAACCATTCAGAGAAAAAAAAATATATCAATATGTTGAATAGTTTCTAAAATCTAACAACCTGCAACGCTCCATGCAGAGAAATCAAACAGTACTGTACTAAGATAAAACTAAATAAAAAAAGTACTTACATTCGACTTGGATAGTACAAAAAACTCATGGACCTTGTAAAGAGGATTAGCCAATAGCAGTTTTTCCACCCCTTTTTTTAATTTTGTGTCTGGCAGGTTCCGAACTGTACAAGGAAGATGGTTAAAAAGTTGAAAACAATAGTTATTTGTGCTTCTAGGGACTAAAGTACAATCTTTTCTCCCTGAAGGGAAAGTGTTGTCGCCCGAAGGCGACAATTTCCCTGAGGGAGAAAAGTACTTTAGTCCCTAGATGCACACAAACTTTTTTCTTCCACCTACACGAATAAAATTAAGGCCTAATAGGCCTACCGTAGATAATTTAACTTAACCTTCATATGATCGTTTGCTCCGTCAAGCTGGATCTATCACATCAACATAAAAAGCACACAAGGTAGGCCATATCAATTTTAAGGAACACGAAAAAACAAAATATAATTTAAGCCTAGTCAAAAGTTTTACACTTATGTTATGGACTTCTTAGGTTAATAGCTTACCCAAGCGAAATGTAAACAAACACGTACACTGCCACGGCCATCTCTAAGTACAGTAGAACCTCGAAAGTACGACACTTTGTGGACTAAGAGGGTGTCGAACTATCGAAATGTCGAACTAAAGGGAGTATATGGGAAGTTTTAACAATGGGAACATAAAACTCATGATTTGAATTTGAAGAACACTAAATGTTAATGAAACCTTAATTGAACCTTAACATAACAAATATTCAAATCATTCAGCGATTTGTTTCATTTTTCACCTTTGTCAGTCTCCAACATGGACACTAACAGTCGTTTTTAACATGTTAAGTTGTCATGGACCGTGTCGAACTATAAGGAGTCTCGAACTATCGAGAGTCAAACTATCGAGGTTCTACTTATAGGTACTAGAGATGCTGCTCACCCACTGATGACTGAATGGTAAGCAGTGGGTGAGCAGCAGCTACTGCTGCTATTAGTCAACAATGAGTAACGAAACAAATACAAGTAACAGCTGACTGTAGCTCATGTTCTTTTTAATCTCTCTTTTAATGTTATTCTTATGTAACTAACTTTAGCCCCGTGGTACGAAAAAACTTGAGTTTTCCCTAGGTAGAAAGATTAAGTATTCAAGTCACATGGGATAGAAATTAGTAATTTACTACTCTATTCCAAGGAGTAAAATACGGCTTTAGATAGTAGGTGGAGGAAAAAAAACATTGTTACTCTTCTTAACCTTACTAAGTCTTACAAATGGCATGTTAACATCATTTCTCCCTCTTGTATTGTGGGAGTGGATGTCACACCTGAGCTCGAGAGTGCCCAGCTCCTTCTTGGTTCTTGAAAGGGATTGAAAAATGTACTAGTTGACAACTGTCATGATTGACTCTGACACAAAGATTGGTCTACTGTGATCTAAATAGTTAGCACCAGCTATGATGCGGACTGACTTCTCCTGAAGGAGCAGGACTCTCTCGACCCCTGGAGACCCACCTTAGAGCCTTAAACCATACAGTAAAATACTCTGAAAAAAGCCATGTAGGCTGTTCTGAGCCAGTCCTTAGGTACACGTTCTCTTAAACTCCTCAACAGATAAATGACCCGTGAGAGTTTGCCACAAACAAAACCAATATGACAATTCCAAACAAGCTTAGAATCTAGAAAAATTCCTAATAGTTTTACATTGTTAACTTCTTGATTAACCTGTCTAAGACTAAAAACTATTGACTGGGTTTTAGTTTCATTTAAGAAGAGGCTATTAGTCCGGAACCATGCAGAGACATCATCCAGAGCCAGGGACAACTTTACCCCAAGTTCATCCATTTGACTCCCCACATCGAAGAGGGTGGTATCATCCGCATAGCAAACCACACCACCCCCCAGATGGTGGGGCAGATCATTGATTACATTGTAAAGAGGGGTCCAAGAACAGACCCCTGTGGGACGCCATGAGTCAATTGTCTTACAGCAGAATTCTGACCATTTATACTGACTAGCTGCCCGCGTCCGGCCAAATAAGATTCCAACAAATCCAGACTTTTATCTCTTACCCCATAGAAACTAAGTTTCGATGCAACAATTTTGTGGTCGACTGTGTCGAACGCCTTGCTGAGGTCACAGAGTGTGGCCCCAGCAAAGCCATGTCCCTCAAGAGCATCATACACATGACCCGTAAGTATCTCTACTGCATCAACAGTGCAACGCCCAGGCCTGAAACCGTACTGGGCGGAAGCGAGCAAGCCATTGTTTTCAAGGTAAGGGAAAAGTTGATCCTTGATTACACATTCAAAAATTTTAGAAAAAACTGGTAGTATTGAGATTGGTCTAAAATTTTCAGGTAAATTGATATCCCCCTTCTTATGGATGGGGCAACCCTAGCAGTCTTAAGGACTGAAGGAAAAATTCCTTCCTGTATACAAGAATTCATACACCAAGTAAGTGGTAAAACAATACAATCAATGACATTCTTAACCAGGTCAACTGAAACATCAAAAATGTCCCTACATTTAGAACTTTTAAGCCTTTTTACAATAGAAAGAACCTTTTCCTGAGGGACTGGATTTATGGAAAAAGTGCACGAGGGAGCTGGCTGGCCCAGCAACAGGTCCATGGCAGAAGTTGGTTCAATACGAATGGCGTCCCGGGTCTGCTGGACTGAATGCACAAAGAAATTATTAAGAACCTCAGCTGAGAGATTAGTGGAGGTACTTGACTTAGCAGGGGCACCTTCGCGACGAATAACGGTCCATGCAGCAACACAAGGGTTTTGAGCTCGCTCGATGAATTCTGCATTTTGTTTCTATTTTGACTCCTTCAAACAAAGCTGATATTCCTTTTTTAACTCTAAATATCGCTTTTTAGATTTAGGGGATTTGGATTGCCTGTAAAAGTCATAGGAAAGAAGCATCCACTTTCGTAAGGTCACAACTGCATCGGTTTCGCCGCTTGGAGATGACTTGTTAGGCCTGCAATGAGAGGACCTAGCAGCTTTTTTTGGAAAACTCCTCAAATGACATAAGAAAAACATTAAGAAATTGTTTGAAGCGTTCATCAGCACTCCCATCAGCCAGCAAAGGGAACCAATCAATCGCTTCAAGTACAGCAATAAAGTTCAAAGTTTTAGATGTGGTTATAGGTCTATACAAATTTAGTGTAGACCTACCATTAGACTTTTTACTGGAGTTAGGCACATATATATTAAACTTGATACCATTATGGCCACCAATGGCATACTGAACAACCTCAGATTCAAAATAATTATGAGGAAGATCAGTTGCTACGTTATCAATAGGCCTACAAGAGTCTCCACGGGTGGGTTGCATAACAGTACAATACAGATTAAGAGATTTTAGCAGATTTATAGTCACCAGCTAACCTATTCTTTAGCAAAATGTTTATATTCATGTCACCACCAAGTACCAAATTGTTCTTTTTCCTTTTATCACTCAAGAAAAGCAGTAATTTTTCCAAGCTCTCCAAAAACAAGATAGGGTCGCCATTAGGAGACCGGTACACCCCAACCAAAATTATCCTTAAGGCATGCAGGTGGATACAAACATATTTATGATGCAACTCACTACAGTAATAACTTACGTCAATTACACTAAAAGAGTCCAAAAGGTTTGGGGAGGCAAAAAGTGCAACTCCACCGTGTCTTACCTCTGTACGGCAAAAGGCTGTCACTAGGCTATAACCATTTAAGTTAACTAAACTGATCTGGTCATGATTAAGCCAATGTTCAGATAAACACAGAACTCTATATTCATTAGCACTGAGAGCTACTTTGAATTTCTAGGAGTAGGCCTATTATTAGTTTCCCCCATGATTAAGCTTACTTTGCCGGTTGATGTTGTGAGTGGCTCCCTAAAAAAGTACGGGAAGCAACAAAGTTAGAGCGAGTAAAAGGCTTAGTGACAAACTCTTTTACCAGAGTACCCACTGGCCAAAAAGAGTCTTTTAGGACAGTCGAAAATAGGTCCTCTTGGACCCCTATCTCTTAAGGGAAGTGTAGGGGTTGTGCTGAGGTTTTATAAATACACACTCCCTCTTAATCATAGACTTTTCAAGATAATCATGAAGCATGACTTTTCAAGATAGTCTTGGGCTTGGAGACTCTTTAAAACCTAGTCGAAATTTTAATATACGGGGTTAAATTATGGATTATATTAGGAGGCCCGTGCAGCACAATGCGCTGCATTTATCACCGTACCTGGTGATCAAACGTTGCTCCATGCTAATTTACTGAGTAACTTTGAATGAAAATAAATCGTAGTGAAAATCAGATTACATCATATTGGTATTTCATCTATCCCTCTTCATCAATAGTTATCAAAATTCCAAATGTGATACACACTCCTCGGATTAAAATGTGGAATTGCCTTGATATTTCAGTACCAGTAGTTTAATTGCTTGTATTCTAACATGTGTTTGTCTGTTTTACTATTAACAGCTGTTTTATTTTGTGTTTTATTCAATATAAATTGTCCCCCTTGTTAATCGTATGTACAAAAACGAACTGTAAGGGCTTCCCTTGCCGTTCAGAGGAAAAATATCAAAAATCTACAGCCTTATTGCAAAACTACGAACTGAGACGAATCTTATGACATCTCCAACATTGAATTTCGTCCAGAAATAATGGAGGAGGAGTGTAAACAAAAACACCACACATATTATTTATATAGATATTAATCACATATTATTTATATAGATATTAAATATAAAAGTCATAACTTGACTATAATATTAAATGAAAAATAAAATGAAAAATAAAAAACAATACGAAAAATCTATTAACAAACTTTAATGACCATATTTGTATGTGTAAATGATCGTCTCCCAGTAATACAAGTGTTGTACAATTGTACAATTAGATTTAATACAACTAAGCTTTATTATACTCAGTGATTTTAACTTTATTAAAGTGGTCTTATAATGTGAACGTTACGTTAAGTTTATTACTTATCCTTACTAATATTATAAATGTGAAAGCGTGGATATTTGTTACGCTTTCGCCCAAAAACTACTCGACGAACCATCATGAAACTTTGTACACATATTCTGGGAGGTATAAGAAGGAACATAGAATACTTTTTAACTTAAAAAGAATTTTTTTAACGAAAGATTAAAAAAATACCTGAAAATTGGTTTTATCTTTAATATTGGTTGCTAAGAAACAAATTCAATGAACATTTTTTATTTGAGGTATTCAAGAAATTTCTTATACATAGCGCGAGCTAAACCTGACTGCAATCAGCGCGATCGAAGCCACGGGAAAAAGCTAGTAAGTTTTAAAATGTTCTTATATAATTTGATTTTTGTAGAGTCGTACGATTTAAATTCGTTATGCTATCTTACATTGATAAAATTTTTCCTTCAATATATCCTTCAAATTTGTGCAACAAGCCTGCCGAATTAATTACAAATATAAAAAGAGTACATAATGATGCTACGATGGAATTCCTTTTGTCCAGCCTTCGTATGTACTAGTCGAAACAATTAATTACACAACTTTTGACAACAGTTTAAATTAAGATCTAAATTACGTTTTCATGTGATTTAACAAAAGAAATGGATAAAAGAGGCAAAACACAATCAATACCAACTAGTCCTGGCCTGATTGAGGGCTCGAACCGTATTCACTAGTCTGTTTCAATTTCACATTTAACCTCAATTGCACGTTTGGCTATAGTTTAACAACGGGTTTAGTTTAATGCAGTAAAAATAATTAGAATTGGAATAGGTTACTTTTTAACTATATTATTTTAAAACATTGATATACTGTATAGTAACAGAATATATGTTCCCTGTATTTTATAATCTAAAAAAGAGTAAAATAAATGTACATTTAGCTGACTTACCCGTGTTCCGCAACGGCACTCATATTGCATTAGGTTTTTGCCCTTCTCGTGAGCTCGTTCGCTACGCTCATTCGCCGTCAAGTTTGGCTCTTCCACTGAGCTCACTTGTAGTTAGGTTTACCTCGTTCGCTACGCTCTTCGTTCGTCTTTAGTCGGTAATATCCTTTAGTTTTATATTAATAATTTTAATAGCCCAATACATAAAATGTAAACTATTAACTTATTATTTATTTCTAAATTTAACTATGTGTTCATCACTAAAATGGTGCTTTAATAAGAATAACATAGTAACTTTGAAAACTTGTGGGGCGAAGATCTATTGAGGTTGGGAGGATGTAGAGTAAACGGTCGTCAATGTTTATGTAGTTTTCACGTCAAGAGCTTTCAATCAAGTATATGGTTGTAGGATTTTTTACCTCTGGAAATGCCTAAACATTTTGTAAATTTTTATTTCATGAACGATAATAATTTAAAGAGTCTTCTATAAATGTGGAAGTACCATATTCCATAAAACTGTTCATCCTTTATAAAATTTTAAATATATCATTACTCAATCCTCTTACCCTAATATTACTTCCATTTCCTAGCAACACC
Source organism: Neoaliturus tenellus (assembly GCA_030545055.2). Lineage (NCBI taxonomy): Eukaryota > Metazoa > Arthropoda > Insecta > Hemiptera > Cicadellidae > Neoaliturus > Neoaliturus tenellus. Next base: position 207,335,329 of record CM061533.1, on the reverse strand, counting down.
AATCATTTTTTAGGTATGGAAAATATGATTAATATTTCAATAAATTTCACTACATTTTAATATAAAAATGTTTTTTCATGATGATATTGTAACGTTTCTAAAAAATGTGAAAATAAGATCAATCTTACTCCACTGTACAGTTGCGTTTATTTTTTGATCCTATAACGTTGACGTTTCATTTACATTCCTGATTTGTACAGCAAGCTACGAGTCGCAGCTGGGCCACTGAGAGACAAATGCTTTTATCTGACATTATTGTTTTTCTGTTGTCAACTGTCACTACGAGTTTTCGCTCTCGTCACTTATATTTATTTCACTTAAATTACATTTATTTATTACAATTATGCCTTTGCTGTTTAAAAATAAAGACTGTTACTTAACTATTTAATTTTGCTGTCTAATGATTGAATTTTTTCTATTGTGCTAAGTCAAGCCAATGCGTAAAAACATAGTTTTAATAGTTTTATCTTTTAAATAAATATTTTAATTCATTAGGTCCTTTAAGAACTAGTAATAAGGATTTGTAATGCGTTAAACAGAAACATGTGACATTCAAATTGTGTGGTAAGTAAATTAGCCAAACGATGTTGATTTGGACTACATTCATGTGGGGTGATGTACATTTTATTCATAAATCGTTAATACGTTTTATGTACAAAGGAGAAGCGTGCAAGCTTACTATTCTATTTTACTATGAATCAAATTGCAACAAGAGATCCTTGGATATTTAATAATTAAATCCACAATTGTTTACTTGTAGTTCATTACATTGTATCATAAATCACTTTTATACGGACGTAAAATTTTCTTGCACACAATTGTTTTATAATTTTATTTATTGAATGTTGATACTACAATGATAGAAAATAATATTAATACTTAACTGGAAAGAGATATTTGACTGAATTCTTAACAGATTTCTTCTTTACTAACTAACCAGAACTAAAATTAAAACAAATAGCTAAAATCCACTTTTGTTATCTTTTTTAATCTTGGACCATGGTTAAAAATAAAAGTAAAAACTCAAGTTTAAAGCTGGCATAACATGAATAATTTATTTATTTATTTCTTTATTCCAAGTCATATAATTTAGAGCCTCTTAATGTTATAAAATAGTTCAGGTACACTCATAATAAATTTGATTATATTTTAACCGACTTAATATATTAAATGGTATATTATATAATAAATTATGAAACAGTAGTAAATTTATCGGTGAAGATGTCACAAAATACATTTCCTAAGACTGGTGTTTTTTATTTAAAAACTACTGTGAAATTCGGAATTACAAGTGATTGGTAAAGCAATATTGGTTTTAAATCCATCTGCCTTTTTTCAACACTTCTAAAATTTACAAATTCTAATTATGGATTTATAAAAAAATATTTCTTGCAAACTAACGTCAGTAAAATGATTTTTTTGCCCGAAAAATGGGTTAACTTAACAATTTGACCAAACTCTACATTCTTATGATGCTTCGTACTCTAATCTATATCCATAAAATTGGAAATATGTATATATGTAGGCCCTATTTTCCCTATGTACTCCGAAACCACTCGACAGATTGTAATGCAACTTTCAGGAATTTTAAAGCATTATTCAAGGATGGTTTTTGTGAAGTTTGGTGCATATCTGTTCAAAGGGCTCTGACCCAGAGGGTATACACATCTAAAACAAAATCTAAAAATCTGAAAGAAATCTGAAATCTGAAACAAAATCTGAGTTTGTAAAACAATTTGAAAATCTATATTTTATTTACTGTTATTGGTTGCTGAGAAACAAATTATAATGTCGGTATTCCAGCGATTTTTCTTTCATATATAAGGTGAGTGTGACAGCGAGTGAGCATAGCGATTGAGCTTAATTACCTATAAAATAAATTTAATTACGGGCGAAGCCGTCTTGGGAAACAGCTAGTTAATAAAAATACGTTTTACAACACTACTTGATATATTTACACTCACACTGTAACCATATAAAAAACGGTAAATATATACGAAAGATGCCATAAGGACAACCGATTTTGACCAGTCCTACCTATTTCTCTTTTTTCAATGTCTGAGAATTCATACGTTCAATATCATTGGTGACCAATCGCCTTTAGTGTAATTAATGGTTTATTTATTTCCTCTGTTATATATAAAATTTTAAGAGAAGGTAAAGCGTCAAGCCCAATCCTAGATTAAGAGAAACAAGATGGCGTCAATGTTTAAATTCTATTGGTACAGGATGTTTGGGAAATATATTCTGGTAGGTTCTGCCGGAGTCGAAGTTCATTTATCAAATTGTTCCTGTTTTAATTTCTTTAAAAATATACAATTCGTCCCATGCATTCATTGTGTTTCCTTTCTTAGATGTCTTGAGTATTTTCAGATTTTCTTCAATGGTTGTTACGGAGTGGCCATTTTACAAAAGGTTTTTTGATACATTTGATCATTCCGGTTTGTTTTTCTTCCATTATGATTTGTGGTTCTTGATTATTTTGATAAAATTAACAGTTTTCCCAATGTAAAAAGTTTAAGCTATCTCGGTTGATTTTTATTCATTTATTTTATTTATTTATTTCCCAACGGCAGATCGCCAATTTACAATAGTACACAATGATGGTGGTTTGCAGTACAATATGACAAATATTAGAACTAACCATAAATTACAAGGATTATGCAAAACAGGTAATAGTGCTTATGCTCTATGAAATGAAGTTAACAATACGAGAACATACAATAATTATATATATGATAATAGCAATGTATTTAACAACAAACAACTAATAATAACAAAAGCAACGTAATGTGTAACAACAACAATAAATACAACGATACAATAAATATATAGGCCTAACAGTACAATAAATAGAACATAAATAAATATATAACAATAAAAAATAACAGAAACAGTACTTAGTACAAAATGTACATGTTTGATAGAAAAGAACAACAACAAGAGATCTGCTACGATATATTAGACAATGCAAATAATAATTTAAAACGGTGGCTAGATTTGCTCCAGTCTAAGAGTGAATGAGGCTTGCCTTCTGACTTGAGTAATGGTATCGCAGAAAAGGTCGCAATCCTGAGCGACACGATTCGAATCTAATGAAGCGAGCAAGTGGGCTGTTGTAGTCAAAGGATGTGGCGTTGTGTTTACTGCCGAAGAGTTCCTGATGTCTGGTGCGAGTTGGGACTTTAAAGTCTATTGCTGCAAGTAAATCCGGGCAGTCCAGGAGACCTCTGATGATTTTAAGCAGGAGAATAATATCAGCTACATCTCTGCTTAAAAAGAGTGGATCAAGACGCAGTTCACTGGATAGAGCGTCCTCAGGAACTTCCAAGAAGGCAATGCCATTGCACACACCAACCAAACGAATAAAACGTCTCTGCAAAGGTTCTAGCCTTTCCTTGGTACCAATGGTGTATGAAGACCAGATTGGACTGGCGTATTCCAAGGGCTGTCTCACCAGTGCACAATACAAAGCTCTCAGTGAAGCAGGACTCTTCATCCCACGAGTTGTCCTGATGATGAAGCCAAGCATCTTGTTGGCCTGTCTGCATACTCCATCGACATGTCTAGAAAAAGTTAAGTCCTTTTGAAAGGTGACACCCAAATCTCTTATTTTGTCGACTCTAGTTAATTCAACACCTGAGAGTGAGTAAGAGGCTACAACAGGTGATTTACTTCGATGGAAAGAGACGACAGCACACTTTTGAGGGTTGGCTTGCATTCGATTGGCAACACACCAACGGTTCAGGCCCTCCAGGCTGTCGTGCAGAACAGCACAGTCCTCAGAGGATGATATCTCGGCAAAAATCTTTAAATCATCTGCAAAGAGCAGAGCTTTGGCTTCAAAATTGTCCACGAGATCATTTATGAATATGTTAAAAAGGTTTGGGCCTAAAATAGAACCCTGAGGGACACCAGATGATTGAACAAATTGTCTAGATACCATTTGGCCGATTTTGTAGATACCTGGCCGATGGAACTCTTTATTATCTTCAATTTGGGAGGGTACAATAAAAAATTTTATACGTAACAAAACACGAAATTAAAATAACCCAGAGAACACTGTAAGCTAAAAGACAATCCAAGTAATTTTAATTCCGTTTTAAATTGTATCTTTTTTAAGGAATACTGTCGTACAAATTCTGTGTTATTTGTGTAATTAGAAGTTACTTGCACTCCAAATCAAGACAGAACTTCTAAAGAAAAACATATACCCATGTATATTAAAAAGTGTAGGCCTACCCTAAATAAAAAAAATTGTATATATTGATTATCCTCGATGAATCCTTAATAACTTTAAAGACGTTAGACAGTTTTAGACACACCTGATAAAACGTCTTGTTATTTTGTGTAACACTGTTTGAGTGACGGGTTTGCTCGTTATTTCTTTGGAATATAGGCATTGTAAATGTGGATTGTAAATGTCTATATCGTGGCAAACGCCTGCTTATGGTAAAAATATTACATTTAAATAACCGTTACATTCGGTTAATATTTGGTGGGGGGGGGGGGGATTATTTACCTGGAATATCGAAACAGCTACATAGATTGGGTTATTTTTTCCTACTATTTTTATTCGTCTTATGTATTCTTTCCTTCAATTTTTTTCTCTTTGGAGCGCAAATTTCTTCTTAATGTTTTACGTCATTAATTCAAATTTTACCGAATGTGGTGTATGGGACTAACAAAGTACAATTACAATAAATAAAACTTGATCAATATTTTCCCCCTCCGATTCAACTGTCCACAATATCACGTAACCGTAAAATATATAGCACAGCTGATTTTAGATACTGTTTTAAATTACATAGTACTTTGTTAGGTTGGTCTTTATTGAAAACACACTGTTATCATGATTAAATGACTGAAACACGTCTCAGTGCAATCAAATGAATAAAAATATATAAATAAATAAGCCTTTAAATACGAGTTTCATCTTTCATCATCTAATTGTGTAGTAAATGAAATTTTATTCTAATCAAAATACATAGGCTTATGACACGAATTTCAAAATATTAATTTATATTTTACAAAATATGTTGAACTTTTCAACCTTATTAATCTCTTATCTGTAATTACTGTTTATTACTGTTATACTATTTAGGTATTTAGATAATTACTGTTTAGTAGTGTGATTTTCCCACGTCTGGCCAAAAGTCCCGTTCGTACCGTAGACGTGACATGTGCGTACGTGACTGGAATTGATTAAAGGTTGAGATATATATATATATATATATATATATATATATATATATATATATATATATATATATATAACATGTTAAGGTCATTTAGGGGAAGTTTTTAAATGTTACTTTTCCGTTAATGTCTTGTTGTTGAACTGAAAAATTCTGCTTTGTTTGTTATCAATTTATAAATACAAAAACTCATGCCAATAATAAGGTAAGCAAGAGACCTCCACAGTAGCCTATGTATTTGAAATGTTTTAACACTCGGTAAAGTTCTAGTCTGTTTCTATCACAATTCGATTCTTGCAATTTCCAGTTTGCGTTTATCCTCTTGTCTTTTTGTTTCAAAGAAAACTTCACTCATTATGTTTAACACTAAGTATCTTCTTTTGAGGTTTCGGGCGGAACTGGAGTTAAGTAAAAGTAAACTATTTTTATCCTGAATTTTATCACACATAGGAAAAATATAAGCTATATCTAAGTTTGTAGTCAATGCATTATACTTCTCCACAGTATCTCCTAAAGTTTCAAATATATCATGTAACTCGTCTTTTGTTAGAACTCCAAACGTAGTTTTTATACCTCTTGTGTTCATTATACGAGGGATCGATAAGAAATGAAGAACGAGAAGTAGAGGGGGTTTAAATAGCGGTGACTGATGGTAGTTATGTACTAGAGTATTTCATTATTTATTTGTTTGCGTTTTCAATTGTTTTTGTTTCCATCCACATTGTGACAAACTTTTTTGAAAAGGTTTTTTATTAGCTTTTTATTTTATCACTTTTTATTTGAACTATGTACATTTAAACAGTAAAAAGTCAATAATTATCTAATTGTAACGTTCATATTTTACCGAATTCGTATAGCAGTGAATATAAATGAGTAAGTATAAAAAATAAAAATTCAATTAAAATCAAAACTACTCATCCAAAGAGTAAACATTGTGCACCCCGAATAGCTGATGTAAATTTTGCCTCAACATATTTTTTTCTTTCTTTGAGCAGGATATTTTATTACTTAATTTACAAAAAAGTTAATTTTCCTGCTATGTGAGGTAGGTATTCCTTAAACCTACAAAAAAAGTAATAATTAAGGCTTGCTTATTGGGAAATAAATACTTAAGTTTTAGGGCTATCCTATAAATTGTGCAGATTTGTAAGTTTGATAATCAATTTACACAATAATAGTAGGTCTAGTAATTCATCAAAGAAAATGTGAAACATGGCGTTTTTTATTATTTTTTTTTTAAGTGGGTCAAAAACTATGCAGACTATTGTAACTTAAATTTAGTTACTATTAAATCAAATTAAAATTAAAGCTATCCTCCTGTTTGAAAAGTTCATAATAAAAGTTCACAAACAGCGTAAGGGGTCGTCCATAAATTACGTCATCTGAAAATAGGAGGGGAGGGTCCAGATTGAAAATGACGGTAAGGTGATGTGCAAGGGGGGTGGGGTCGGCTTTGATATGACGTCATTTTAATAATGATCTTTTATATCAAATTTTGACAGTAAAACAATGATAAATTCTAACATAACTCAACTATTATAAAATAATTATCTATAAAATACATTAGACTATTTTAAGGCGTTGTTTTATAGTTTATTTTCCCATTGAGAAAGTCATTTTGGCTTTATTTTTGAAGGTAAATTCAGATTTGATTGGTCAATTTTTTTTAGTTTATCATGTAGCGTTTCAAAAGCATTATTTTACTTAAAACGGAGGTTTGTTAAAAATGACGTCATTTTTCCGAGAGGGGAAGCCAGACAAATTATGATGGTAGGATGATTTAAGGGAGGGGGGTCCAAAAATGGCCAAAAAGCAATGACGTAATTTATGGACGGCCCCTTACAATGTTACGTGATATTTATGTCTTACACAAGTATTGTTATGTTTCCGATAGCCAAATTAATAAAAAACCTTAATAAAATTATCGAAAAATAAATATTTTGGTAATGTAGTAGAATGAAATTCACTTACTGTAAAAGGTTAAAGATAAAAGGTTTAAGTTTTCAAACGTTTTATTTCATCTGAATGGTTTGTAATAGAGTTGATCGTGTTGAGTGATGCACTTGAAACTTTGATCGGTCTTTTATATCAGATAGACGTACAAATGTCCGGAAGAATATTGAAAAAGATAAATGAACATCAAAGTGAATTGTTAATATAAAAATATTGAACAATGCAAATGAATAAATTTTTTATCACCCATCTGAATTTTTCTTAATTATAAACTGAAAATTATTTTCTTCTGTGAGTTTTAATGCAGGAAATATTAGTAAAAAATTTCATATTAGGCTTTATTCAATGATTTATAATAAAGCAAAGTCATTAATAATTTATTGATTCGATATAAAAAGATTCTGAAGAAAGTGCATTCAAGATTTGTCGTAAGTTTTATGTGATATTTAAAGACAATATTATTTTAAAAGTTACATTAGAAACTAATAGTTAATATAAAACATTATTGCACCTTATTTAAGCATTATTTTTCAAACATACCTTAGAGCCCCCTAAAACATGCCTTAAATCCCTATAAAATATTACAGTATTAAAAAAAAACTACTTAAATTATCACGTGGGAATTATTAGTATTTTTCAAATCCATGTAAAATAACCTTCTTTTTCACATATATTTAACTCATTATTTACCATATCTTGTATATACCAAAAAATCAATAGGCTAGATTCACAAGTAAAAGTTAAAGACTGTTTTTTTATTTAACTGTATATTATTTTCAAATATTAAAATATATATCGCAAACTGTTTAAATTTCACAGTTAAAAAAGGTGTGTAAAAAGACGTAAATTTTTTGTAGAATTTTCTTTATATAACAGAATAAAATATTAAGTGTATTTATTTTGTTGATGAAATTTATTTACTGTATTATACGAACCTTTTTTACTACAAAAACGAATTAACAAGTATTGATAAGTCAAAAAAATTAATATAAACATTTTTAGTAAAAATAGGATTTATTACTTTGATAGAATATATGATTAGATAATGGTTGTATGTTATGGCCAACATAAAACATTTTACAATTACAAACTATTGTATGAAACCAATTTTACAGCACAAACCAGTGATAAACACTGAGAAAGTACAAATATAAGCTATATAATAATTTATAGAGGTGAACAAATTTGTTTTATTTATTTTTATTTGGTATTTTTTATTAGGTTAAAAAAGTCCATGACAAATATGTCAAAATATTACTTAGGTAGTGGGAAGATCTTTTAGCTGATTAGTACATAGTGTAAACTCAAACAAAACTTGAAATTGATGTAAAATCTTAATAAACTGATTATAATAACCACTATTCCAGAAAAATATAGTAGTCAAACCAATATATTTTCTAATAAATAATAACCATAATATATATTATTGTTCTTGGGAGATTGAGACAAATTAACTCTTAAAAATAAAGATTGCATATATCCTTTGATTTAACATTTATTCTACAATAAAAATATTACATCGTGAAAGATAAAAATCAGTAGATATGATGGATAAACTAAGAGTTAACTTATAACAAGGCGTTTGAAATATCACCATGTTAGATGGGCGCATTCGTCTTGTAGCGGTCAGAGCGACAGAGCCCGGATAACGACACGAATCTGGGATATATAAAGGACGTCACTTGTACGAGGTCTGACGTGAGACATAAATAACACGATATTGATGTTGACGTTGATATCATCTGATCCCACAAAACGTAAATGTATCGATTTTTTCAACTTTTTCTTATAGAAGATTTTCTTAACAGCCGTTACAATATTATCCACACTATGTTATTTTCCAAGAATGAAAAATTCAGTAAATTTTGTACTTAAGAAATTTTTTAGAGTTTTTAGTGAAATAAATGTTTGCAGTTACGTTTGCGTTTGCAAGAAAAGTGTTTTTATTACAATCCATATTTAGAATGCATTAGTGTGTATTTAAGAAACATTACATGAAACGAGTTTAGGACGATCTGTTACGAATTTAACAAAACCAAAAAGTACTGTTTTCAGAATTTTTTTAAATTTTTATAATTTTGTTCATATTTTTCACAATTCTTGCTCTTTAGAAATACATTTTTGTATATTTTACCAACTTTAAGTATTTCAAACAAAGAAATATATCCGTTAAAATTCTTACAATAAATCATAGACATGGGGTTCATTGCTAAAGATTATCTAACATGTAAATTGGCATTTGAGCGACTTTTTCAACTTTTCGTTGCCATTTTCTAGTTTTAGAAAATAATAAAAATACAGGGTTAGGCAAAAGTCTGGATACCCCCAGTTAACTTTTTAACGCGTTGCAGTAGGAAAACCAAACTCGGCACATGTTTACAACATCAAAAACTGCACTTTTTCATCAACTACACAACTTTGCCCCTGCCCCCAAAATGGGGTATTTTGGGGGCAGCCCCAAATTTTCAAATGTAAACCCCTATCGAGTGACCCCTCATTTTAAACGGTTTATCAAGAGAAATTAAATGGCGCAAACCGGAGGTCGATATCTCAACCCTAACCAAAATGGCAGCCATTTCAAAATTTGACATGGGCAAGCAAGTATAAGTATGGACACCCCCAATTAATTTTTTAACACGTTGCAGTAGTAAAACCAAACTCGGCACATGTTTACAACATCAAAAACTGCACTTTTTCATCAACTACACAACATTGCCCCTGCCCCCAAAATGGGGTATTTTGGGGGCAGCCCCAAATTTTCAAATGTAAACCCCTATCGAGTGACCCCTCATTTTAAACGGTTTATCAAGAGAAATTGATTGGCACAAATCGGATGTCGATATCTCATCTCTAACCAAAATGGCAGCCATTTTAAAATTCGAGAAGGGTAAATTGACTTTACATTGGCTGCCATTTTGGTTAGAGATGAGATATCGACATCCGATTTGTGCCATTCAATTTCTCTTGATAAACCGTTTAAAATGAGGGGTCACTCGATAGGGGTTTACATTTGAAAATTTGGGGCTGCCCCCAAAATACCCCATTTTGGGGGCAGGGGCAAAGTTGTGTAGTTGATGAAAAAGTGCAGTTTTTGATGTTGTAAACATGTGCCGAGTTTTGTTTTCCTACTGCAACGTGTTAAAAAATTAATTGGGGGTGTCCTTACTTATACTTGCTTGCCCATGTCAAATTTTGAAATGGCTGCCATTTTGGTTAGGGGTGAGATATCGACCTCCGGTTTGCGCCATTTAATTTCTCTTGATAAACCGTTTAAAATGAGGGGTCACTCGATAGGGGTTTACATTTGAAAATTTGGGGCTGCCCCCAAAATACCCCATTTTGGGGGCAGGGGCAAAATTGTGTAGTTGATGAAAAAGTGCCGTTTTTGATTTTGTAAACATGTGCCGAGTTTGGTTTTCCTACTGCAACGCGTTAAAAAGTTAACTGGGGGTATCCAGACTTTTGCCTAACCCTGTATATTAAATGTGAAAAGATTATGGAAAAGCTATGGAATTTACTTTTACGAAACCAGTTTATTTCGTAAATGTTCTATGATTGTTCAATCGATGTTATTAACTATGTTAGGCCTCTCTATGCACTAATACATTTGTTTACGAATAGCACACAAAAAATTATTAATTGCTTGTTATTACCAACTAACAATTTGAACTGGAGACGATAAGGTAATTTAAAACAACACTATATTACAAACTATCATAAATGGTCAAATATCTGACATTCAGTCTCTTGCCAAGTACTCCCCTACAACCAAAGACACATGTAAATTGAAATGGTGTAAAATTGTTTTGTAATTGATATTTCCTTTTCGGCTTAAAGCTGTGAATGCCACACATAGAGATAGTTTTAATGTATACTTAATTTAAAATAAGTACAGCTAAACAATACACCTTGTACGGTGCTGTTTAATCTATTGTATTGTATTTATACGTTAGTAATACAGGCATGTCTTACCGAACAATAAGGCTTTGTTTCTTGCACCATAACATTAACATTATTGCTCTAACATTGTCTATTCAATCCAGTATTCGGAGTGGTGTTTGATACAGCTAAAGGTAACTCTAAACTTACACCTACTACTACAACCCTCTAATTATCAACATAGAACTCGGGATCCTTTACAACTCGTCTATTTAATAGTTGTAAAGATTGTTTGTGTACTAAATGTAACAATGTGAAAATAAACTAATCGAATAAAAACATGTTTGCATTTTATATATAGATGATTAATTTATTGGTTTACATCTAAACTATTATTTCTTCTGGTTTCTAAAATAAATGATAAACGACCATAAAGGGGTCGTCCATAAATTACGTCATTTGAAAATAGGGCGGGAGGGTCCAGATTGAAAATGACGGTAAGGTGATGTGCAAGGGGGGGGGGGTTGGCTTTGATATGACGTCATTTTAAATATGATGTTTTATATAAAATTTTAACAGTAAAACAATGATAAATTCTAACACAAGTCAACTATTATAAAATAATTATCTATAAAATACATTACACTATTTTAAGGCGTTGTCTTATAGTTTATTATTCCATTGAGAAAGTCATTTTGGCTTTATTTCTGAAGGTAAATTCAGATTTGATTGGTCAATTTTTTTAGTTATCATGTAGCGTTTAAAAAGCATTATTTTTACTTAAAACGGAGGTTTGTTAAAAATGACGTCATTTTTCCGAGAGGGGGGAGGTCAGACAAATTGTGATGGTAGTATGATTTTAGGGAGGGGGGGGCTAAAAATGGCCAAAAAGCTATGACGTAATTTATGGACGGCCCCTAACTGAAGTTTTTGTAAAGCTCAAGTCACATTAAGCTAAGTTTAGAAAACCGTGGTTGCCAGTGTTATTAGTTAGTAGTATAAAATTAATTTTATTAACTTACATTTATATATTTTTTTTATAAAGATTACATTTGATCGGATTACAAATGTAGCCATTTCGTGAAATATATAGATTGTAGATTATCAAATAAGTACCTATGTATTACCTATTAGAATATAAAGGGTCCAATAGTTTGATTTTCACTTATTTAAAGTTTTATCCATCATTACTCAATTTGTAATAAATTTTTTTTTAGAATTTCCATTTGTGTTACCGATATAATAAATAACAATGTGACGTATAAAACAGAAATTGAAACACAAAGTAATGTTCAATTTGAAAACTACCATAAAATGTTAAAACACACATTACTAGTTTCTTATTCGATGAGCTGTCATACGCTATTTATCCAATCTTGTATTTAGTCCAAAGTATATTAACGTTGGTTCAATGACGTGCAGTAATATAAATATCACGTGCACGCCACGTACAACGTGGCGTGCACGTGACCAAGGGCCTAAACCAACATTGCGACGTGGTCTGATCACATCCGTAGCAATACACACGTGGCATGAGTGTGGGCACAAGGCTTATTCAGTATACGTTTAGTTATTTTGGGTTTAAAATCTATGGTTTCGATAACGATAATAATTGAGATTATTGCAAATAAAACATATGCTTTTATCATCCAATAGATTATTTATTATTATAAACTTTTAGAATTATTATAAAAAAATTAAATAGTTATCGTTAGACTAAATAAAAGCAAATTAATTATGATGGAAACAAAATTGTTAAACTCTCAATGTTTGAGCTGATCATATAACGTTTTCTCCAGTATAATAAGTACTAGTGACGAGAACGAAAACTCGTTTTGACAGTTGACAACAGAAAACAATAATGTCAGATAAAGCATTTGTCTCTCAGTGGCCCAGCTGTGACTCGTAGCTTGCTGTACAAATCAGGAATGTAAATGAAACGTCAACGAGAAGGGATGAAAATAAGCGCGACTGCACATCTGTGTTGTACGGGTGCGATGTTGGACATATCTAGGGAATGTGGAAGTGTAATCATGACAGAAAAGTATTTATAACATTATGAAAAAATATTATTTAGACAGAGTAGTTGTAAATTTTATACTTTGTTATTTATTTCTTATCAAAAACTTTAATCATACATGTATGTATAAAAATGTTTGAATGTTGTCATAGCGTTGACATTTTATTTCAAAGGAATGTTTCTGATAAAAATTCTTTAAACTTATATTACAACTTGTTTAGCCATATATTGACTCTATATCAAAAAAAAAATGTTCAGAATATATGTTAGATATATGAATAACCTTTAATTTCCCATAAGTTAATTTAATTTCTAATTCCTCTAAGCGCAATTTGCAGCGAATGTTAAAAATTACAATTTCCTTTAACCGTAATTATATTGATTCAATTATGTTTAATAAATTAAAGTGATGCATTTTACCCTTACACATGACAGATTCAGAATACATTTAATGATTGACCGTGAGAGGTTTTGCGTAGATCAAGTATGGTCTCGCAATCAAACAAACAAAGGCGTGCAAATAGCCAAGAGTGCGTCACTGGCTGCCCGTGACGTCAACAGCGGACTGACAGCGACACTCACAAGTCACGTGGTCAGGTGTGGGTCACGCAGTTGTCCTAAAAATAAATCAGTGAAAACACATTATTCAAACTATTATTACTATGGTAATTTTTATTAATCTGCAAAATATAAGTTTTCCTCTTTTAATTGGTCAGCAAAGTCGGAATTACATAAAATTATTTTTCTTCGTGCAAAGCATGTTTTACACAAAGCAAAAATATGTTATAAGCAGCTAAGTTCAAAAGATTTGTTTTAGAGTATAAAGAATAACTGATTCATAGCGAAAAAGGTTATTGCAAAACGGTTTTAGATATATACTTTAGAGGTTTGTTTATATTAAGCAGGCATTATGGAGTCGATTCTGATAGCGCCCGAAAAGTACATCAAAGCATAACTACTTTGCCAGGTCTGATGTAAGCGTTTTCTGAGTTCCGGATATGAAGCGTTAAAAAATTTAACGGAAACTAAATTATAAGATTTGCAATTACATACTGCCCTGCTAATGAAAAGGGCAGAATCTGCAAAACTTTCGATTTTGATATGTCTTCTTAAGTTTTGGACCATGCTGAATCCAATGGACTAAGATAGAAAGCCTTATCTGTAATAGATTCTGAGATATTGAAAGGGTATTGGCAGTAAATACACTGAATTTTTTAGATTTCCTAAGCAAAAGAGCCTTATCTACAGTGGCCTAAGCTAAAGAGCAGTATCTCACTCACTTCATCTATCTCACACACACTCACTGCTGTCTTCCTTAGCACAATGCTGATACAGTTGATTTGCTTTGCATTCGTCTTCAGCTCTTTTTGGTTAGCACTTATGAGAAAAAACATGCCAAAATTTAAACCTCGTATGCCCTATGGTATTTTTTAAACTCCTGTGTGGTGGAGACCTAAAGGAGTTTTGCTAAAGCTTTTCCTTGTGAACACTTAGTAGGAAATAAGAACTTCATTTGACTAATTCCAGCATTGACAAACGTCACATTAAATATACAAAACAAGAGTTATTAACATTCAAAATATTACTTTTAAAATATTAATTTTAGTGTCTACTAGTACATTGACTATACTACAGACACTCATATACTCATATTTTCCATATGAGTCAGCACAAATAAGAAAATATTGTCTTCCATGGTAAATGTCGACCACTTGGGTCTTTTAGTTTTTCTAAGTAGTTGTTCCATAGATTACAAAATTGTCCATGAGAATAACATTAGATAAAAATTGAAATCCTGTGTGGCGGAGTCCTACTTTTGTAAAACCGTTTCTCCTTTTCTTAATGAGCAACTGAGAGCAAAGAGGAGCGTTTATGACAAAATTTCTAAGTCGTAGGTCCTACAGTTTTGCATATTCTTTCCTGTATTCATATGGGAAAATTGGCCTTATTAATAATATTATATATAAATTTTAAATAAAGTCCTTTGTGACGGAGCCCTGATGGAATTTTGCAAACCCGTCTCTTAGTGAACACCTTTGAGAAAAAAATTTTGCATTGCAAATTTCGACCACTTGGGTCATAAGTTTTTCAGGTTCATTGTTTTCTAGATCCATATCAGATTAAAACCCTTCATACCATATATATGTATTTATGGTTATTCTCTTATATGTGAGTGAGTGGTATTTGACAAACATACAGTAGAAAACCAAATGCAGTGTTTCGTTATGCAGAAGAAGAAGATTGTGGTAAAATTAATGGTTTGTTTGTTTGATTTTCTTATTGAAACTGATTTCAGTAAAAATTGTTAACATATATTAAATGATATTAATAATTACCTTTTTTTAGATACAGCTGATTTGCTTTGCATTCGTTAATTATTGCAATGTTAATTATTTAGAAATAAAAAACATTGTCTACAACACTCAAAAATATATTTACGCTTACACTGCAAAGAGTACAGATGGTAAATATATGAAAAGATGGATAATGGCAATTGACTTTGACCAAAAACACCGATCATCATCAGGCCCAAAGAGAGATTCTCTCTTTGCCAGTGGATACTCACCAGGGAATATCACATCCACACATCGCTTATAACTACAGTATCCACAATTCGTGACCTCTAAGTATATCGATTACAGGCCGACGATACCGGCCCAACCCATAAATTAAACACAATTACAACACACAGTTTACTATCAAGGGCATAATTTACTAAATTTACTATTAAGTGAATTTGTATTATTTTTTTATCACCCAGAGTATCTAGAGGGGTCTCAGAAGCTACACACTAATTTCAGGTATAAGCAGCTGATATCTTTAACAAGGACATCCATAAAATATTATCTTCACCCCATCACACAAGCTTTCCAAGTAGCGACTTTGGTTGGTTACCCGGTATTTATGGAGAATTAAATGTGATCTGTATCTTTAAAAAGTATATGATGTAGGCCTATACCATTTAAAGCATCCGTTTTTTACACACGAATGTTTCAACGATAAGAACATCAATGAACTTGGGTCAATCGAAATATTCGTACTGAATAACACTTAATATTGACATTATATTTTTAAAAATAGTAAATTTTCCATAACTTGCTCTGCAATAAATACACATTATTTTTATCTAGTTTAAAGTTGTATATAAATTGCATAATCATTGTTAATTTATGGTTAGTTCTAATATTTTGTCATATTGTACTTGCAAACCACCATCATTGTGTACTCTTGTAAATTGGCGATCTGCCGTTGGGAAAATAAATAAATATTTTATCTATACTTCTCTCGAACTTCTTTTGTTAAATGTTCTTATTTCTTACCGATAAAACCAAAGTCAACATTTAAGTAATGTAACATTTTAAAGAACGTGACAACCTTAAACAAATCTATAAATAACATTTAATTTTTTACAAGGTTTTGTGTTTATAGCTATAACTAACGGTAGATTTCATTGAAAATGTAAAAATATAGTGGAATAATAAATAAAATTAATTATATATTTAATAACAATTATTGATTTTATAGCTCTTTATTCTTGGTCATGTTTGAGGTCAGAGCCTATCGTAGTTCCTTTGTGCGTGGCCCGGACCCTCATCATCCTGGTATTTTGGAATCCTTTGATCCAAATTACTATTTTGACCTACAAAGGTATCTCCAGGAGCTATTAATACAAGTGGAATCATTGTACGTATCAAATGTTGTAATTTTATTTATGAATGATTTAAAAAATTTCAGCTTAAAGGATTTAGGGATAAAAATATTTTTTCTATAAATTTGTTCTCGTTATTGTGGGTGTGCTATAAATAAACATTATAAACATTAATCAGCTGTTTTCTCTCGCCTCACATATTTGGGGCAACACATCGATAAAAATGTTTACTTGTTCTAGTGGCCTTTTTACTTGCTATTCTGAAACCGTTTATGTTCGTGGGTTGGGCTGGCTTAGGAACATAGAATCAAATAATTGTTTTTTACTTCAATAAGATTGGGTTTTCTTCAGCAGATTAGTAAATTTTTAACATTATATTCCATATGTCAAGGGAAATTAATACGCATAAAACTGAGAGGTCAATGAAAGCTTTTAGTGAATCAATTATCACTTTCAACTCTATTTCTAAACCATTTAGTTGAAATAAAATGTTTGAAAACCTAACTCTTTTATCTTTGACCTTTCATGCTAAATGAATTTTCCGCCATTAAATTTCTCAAACTGCTTATTCAATTATTTTAATGAAAGAAAATTCCACTAATTAATATTTTCTGTCTCCCCAGAATGTAGATAATTTGTGCTGTACCATAAAAGTTACTTGATAAACTTAACAGCAATTACAATCTATAATACTAAAACTTAGAGCAAGATTTATAACTTTAAACTTTTTGTTTAAAGAAAGGTATTATAAGTAATAAGCTATTAAGCTATTAATTTTAAGCTATTAAAATCCCTTTATAGTTAAAGCCGAAGGTTAGATGTTAACTACATCTTTACCGGGTTAACTTTTTACTAAGGGTCCCCAGATGTAAAAAAACACTAGTTATAAAAATGATTTGCATATTTATAGACCTACTTATTAACATTATTATACATGTACCGGATGTCCCGGACAAGATTTTGGGATGGTTTTCTTTTTTAATGTACTCCAAATTATTTCATATGAATTTGATGGTATTTCTGTTTTAATAAAACCACCTTAAATATATTTAGCACTTTAAATTACACACATTATTTCCTACATCCATAGTTAAAAAACGCAGTTCTAAAAACAAGATTGAAAAATAAAAAAACCAGCCTTTGTTTCGAGCTAACAAATGTTATGTATAATCCGCGTTTTCCATCCCAATTTGTTTAGGCGCGAAGTCACGCACCACGGACGTGTGTTGCAATACCCCGCTTATTGCGAGTCATACGGCTCATGAAAATAGAAAGCAGGAAAGAAACGGGAATGCGTTCAGGGGACACATATAATGAGTTGCTTATAGTCAAATGCTGTTAGATTTTCTAATTTGGAACTTAAACCTTTAGACAAATTTTCCAGCATCAGGATGGTGTATAGGAAATTGACATATGTAAACGCAAAAAATTTGAACTTTTCAAAAAGTTGATAATTAAGGTATTCAAACTATTATTTTTTCTTCTTAAAATACCATCATTTAGTAGTAATAGCAATCAATTTGCCAATGGCTCGTTTAGGTACTACTGTGGGTCAAAATAGTTATCATGATCAAAGGAACCTAAAATATCAATGATGATGAGGGTTAGGGCAAAGCACAAAGGAGCTTGAATACGCTCCTAAATCAAACATTACCAAATGCTATCCAAAGATTTAATGTTTAATATACATAGATCATATTTATGTTAGTACTCTATGCTAATTTCAAACACGCTAAGATAATACATAAAGGAGAACTGTTTGCAACGTATTCAGGATTGATGAAGAAGTATCATAAAATCATTACTTGTGAAGACTACTAGTAAAAGACTATTGTATTAATAATTTTGAAACTTTATACACTATCTATTAACTGAACAGTCTACTAAAAAACATAAATTGAACTCAAAAGTATGAAATAACCTTAATTATTTCAAAATGTCTTGCATTGGAACTGGATATTCAAAATTGTTTTTTTATATATACAAACTAAATTACGTACAAAAAATTGCAATGCATAATTAAATCAACGGTGTCAGATAACTGTACGTTTTCCCAACACTAGAAAAAAGAAGTGAAAATGCCTCCGAACAACAACGTCTTGATGGTTCAGTTGTTAGTATCGGATGGCTAGAACCTGAGCCGCTTGAGTTCAACTGTACTCGTCGGTGCTGTACTCGTCTGTACTCGTCGTAATAACTACTTGCAAAGTCGGTGACTTTGCAAGTAGGCCCTACTGCGTTTACAGCTTAACGAAAAATTAAATTTCCTCCACAAACACTTGACATTGGGTACTAATTTAAAAATCCTGTATTATTAAGTTTTTGAGCCTTTTTAAGGTGCCAAATTGATAGATTTTTTATTTAACATTTTAGCTTTGTAACTTTTGAACGCAAGTTTTTTCGGAGATGAGGATGGTGTCATATTGTTTGAGTTATTATTCTCTATAAATTATAAAACAATTATCAAAATTATGTAAATTATGAAAGAAAAATGTGGGTTTTGACTTTTTTTATAGTTTTGTTTGTGAAATACCATTACAAATAACAAGTGAAATTAAAAAACATTATTGTAGATTGGGACCCGCATACCAAATTAAAAACAAATCGTTAAATTGGGGCCTTCTATAGCTCTGTTTACATCCAGACACACATAGGTCGTACACACACGCGCATACAGGCGCTCACATCGATAGACATCACTCTGAAAACCATTTTTGGACTCGGATGGCACCAAAACAGAAGAACCGCCAACAACTCAAAAACGAAAATTTTCCCGAAAACTAACTTTTTCCATATACTATGATGTTGGGGGAGAAAGAAAATTAAATTACGAAGAATGGAACTATGACAGTATTATCAACATAACATGTAATCCAACTAAATGTGTTTTTTACAAAATCAATTGTTCTGTTGCGTTTCACTTTCAGACTATTTTTTGTGATTCGTGATAAAATAATTTGAGCTACATTGGTTACTTAATTTTAGTGACATAACAATCACAATAAGTCAAATAATCACTCGGATCACGCAGACCCAGGTTGTCGCGTGGGTGTCATTAGCTGTGACATGATTCATGCCCTTCCTGAGTGCCGCGCCTTGGAAGCAATCTGAGACAATGACTCGCAGCACGCCATCACACGGTACGCCACTCAAAAATGTACTTTTACTCAGTTGTTGCCAATATTTCGACGTGAAAAAAATACAAAATATGCCAACAATTGTTGAAATTACTAGTTACGTAATTTAAAATATTTCCTTGCTGAGGAGTAGGCCCTATTATAGGGATAAAATTCGTCCATCATACCTAGAATAAAGTAGTGGTTTATGTTCAAGATATGGGTTCATGCATGGTTTAAAAAAAGAGAAAAAACATATTACAGGTCTAACATGAACTATGACTGATACTGATAACACTTAATTTAATCCTCATTCATTCTAATTCAAGGAAAGTGAACTCGAGTAGTACTTAAGCTCGTATTTTTTCAGATTTGAAAGAAAAGCCAATTCCCTTAAATGAATATTCATAAAATTATAAAAACACGTATTACAATATTTCCGAATACAAGCATTATAACTTTTATGTGCATCAACCGGGAAAAATACGTTGAGGATTATTAAGATTTTAAACATTTCTTATAACAGGCAAATAAATATTTTAGGAAATTAAAACATTAGTAAAAAGATTTTCATTTTTAAGATCAATTATTTTTAAAGATTTATGTTACTACCAAAACTACTTGTGTCACAAGAATATGTGAGTTTTGATCAAAACAATACCACATATGCATTGTTTTTTACCATCGTGTAAGTAGTTCCCACTGTTTGAAGATGCTGGATAATCGATTTTAATAATCCTCCGGAGGTATAGGTATCAAGAAGGCCAGGGGTTGGCCGTAATAATAACAGAGATGTGATCAAAGCAAACCGAAATACCGACTGAGGAGGACCACAGGATATCCGGTTCAAAGACATTGAACCTGGTTCCACCTCCGACGTAGCCATCGCTTGATAATCTGGTACTAGCCAATGATTTGCTTAAAATACTTCATTAATAAAATACTATGAGTGATGAGAACCTAAAATAAACAAATTTAAAAATATATATAATTAAAAAAAATACAACGAGCTTTCTTTGTATAAAATTTGAACCGTGAAGTTTCAATATCTTTTGCTTTTTACGTACATCTTCAATTTTGTAATGAATTTTTTATTTGAGGTAAGTGACTATCATTATTCTGTGTTTCAATATCTGTTGCTTTTTACGTACATCTTCAATTTTTTTAATAATTTTTTATTCGAGGTAAGTGACCATCATTATTCTGTGGTTCATATAATGGTATTTAATTTAATGTCATTTCATAC
Source organism: Neoaliturus tenellus (assembly GCA_030545055.2). Classification (NCBI taxonomy): domain Eukaryota; kingdom Metazoa; phylum Arthropoda; class Insecta; order Hemiptera; family Cicadellidae; genus Neoaliturus; species Neoaliturus tenellus. The sequence continues at coordinate 207,314,268 of CM061533.1, read as the reverse complement.
AGAAAAGGAAGCAATAGATGTGCGCTGAAAATAATTCGTACATGTTCACGCTAAGAATAACAGGTGAATTGCCAGGGGTTAAAGGAGAAAGTCATTTGCTTGAATAAGGAGACAAGCTTATAATAGGAAGAGAACTTAAAAATTGTATAATTAATTACTTAGAACTACTGATCTTAGATTAAAGTTTGTTGAATATAACAATAATTTGGAATAATTGTTCATTTAGCTACTCCAAATTGACTTTTTACGTTGTTTGGTTTTGCTCACCACACACAGGATACAGCATTTCCAGCTAATTTGATTCGATATTTAAATACAAACTAGTTAAATTATCACAAGCACACACAGCTTTATGCCTGAAAAAACGAGTAACAAAGATTACTACGCATGCATATTTTATGGAAATCGAAAAAAGCGTTTTCTACTATCTTTTTTATAACCAATTGACTTACCATGTCTGTGAATTCTGGCTTTATAACATTGTACAAAAGTTGAAAAGAAAATATTTTAACATCATCAAAATTTTACAGAATTCATTAAACTCATACCAAATTTAATAAAAAACAACAGTTGACTTTTTTAATAATGGGTATAATATTTTTTTATCATTCTGCACGAAATCAGCCTGTTTTTTGTTCTCTTAATAATACCAAAACCGATTCTTTTCTGTCCTAGGACTGAAAAATCATCTGGAGAATGTTTTAGGTCCTAGTACTGAAAAGTCAGCTGTTTTCCAAGTATATTACTATTGATTTATCTATGTTGATTATCAGAATTTTGAAATTCAAACGTTATGAAAAGCATTGTTGGTAAATAACAGAAATGTAAACACTCCATACTACTTACTTTGTAAATATAACCTCGAAAATACCACTTTATAGTTAATATTTTTAACGATCTAATTTTCGCATTATGATAAAAAACGTTGTTCATCACTCGGAGCAAAAGTGTCTTTTTGATGCTTAATCGTTTTTAAAAACTCGGCTGCGCCTCGTTTTTAAAACACGATTGCGCACCAAAAAGACCCACTTTTGCTCCTAGTGATGAAAACTACTATTAACAGATCCTAATATTCGCTATGTAATAATTTACAAAATTGGTCATACTATGGCATAATGTTCAGCGTGATGTAATTGGGAACTATAACAGCGATGTCGTGGGTTTGTTTATCCAACCTTTTATCCAAACCCTTTATCCAATTTGTTTAGATAAACCATAAAAAAGGTTTATTAGTATCTTCTATATCTTCTTCCTTGATATGACTTTTTGAATATATTTTATGGACACATATGTAGTATATTTGAACGGTGCCGTAAAATTTGAGCAGTAAGTTTGTCCACCACTATTACTTAAAAAAAATAAAAGTTTTCTTAAGCAAAAACGTTTAAATCAGGTATCGCGTGTAGACTAGTTTTTATACAAAATATTTACTCTAGTAAAGAATAAACAAAAATTTCGAAATAGTAATAATTACTAATTATTAACAATAACAATAAAAGAATAAACGATCCTTTTACATAAAAATATTCTGTAGAATAAGTTTGCTGTGAGATTGGCAATTACATATTAGTATTTTTCACATTTAAATAAATTCCCTCATTAGAAAAATCAGTACAAATATCAAACATAATGACACAACATGCAAATAGGCCTAGTAAAGGACATTTCATAAGGACATTTATAATTGGATTTATAATTGGATAATTTCATAATTGAAGCTTACTAAGGGAATAATATGTGTTTCTTTTTTTTATTACCATATATACATGAAAGCTAATACGTATAAAAATAGATTATAGCAATAAATAACATTATTATATGGTGTTGTAGCCCTTGGACAGTATTTCCTTGCCATGGAAATATTTAAGAACGTATTTATAAGAATGTGCAGTATTACAATCTAAAAGAAGATAAATGTGAAGAGCCTTAAAGAGAATGGCAAAGAATTGACTCAATAAGATGATTAGTGGCTTTTATGACAAAGCCTTCATTCTTCCCTCTTAGCTTATTGTCTTCCAGTTCTTTAAAGGTTTAAGGTACTATAGCATTTTTGAGTACAATGCTAAATTTTTCAAAAAAAAATTCAACTACTCTTTTTTACGGTAGTTTGGAGGTTGCATCACACGATTCAGCAAATGGGGGCTTTTTTAAAATTATATTTTAAATTATGAAAGTGTTCTTTTATGCAGTATATCCTGTTTTAGTTAATTGTGCGACAGTACCTATAGTGAAATTAACTTCTAAAAGATTTATGGTAATTATATTAGTTTAAAAAAATTGTATTATAAAGTAAAAAAGCATACAAGAATTTTTTTATGTTGAAGAAAGTTTATTGTGTTAAAATTATCAGCTAATATATGGTGATGGTCAAATTCAATATTTGGACAACACAGTTTCATCATTGATTTTTAACTTATCAGTTGAATAGATTCCAAATTGTTGGTCAATTTTATGTAACCATTTAAAATAACTATAGTAATTTAAAGTAAAAAATGAAGGAATCGTAAACTTTTACGTATAGGGTAGGCCTACTAAAAATAAATAAAATACTCCCGTCGCAGCACACCTGCGTACTCAGCGAATTTCCAATGGAATTTCAGATTATTTACTTTCCCCATAAAAACACCATAAGATCGAGTATGTAGGTTTGCTGCCATGGGGTGTTGTTAGAAAAATCTGTTGTTAGTTAATTAATAATTGGTGAATGTAAACACAAAATTGTATCAAGCTCTGGCAATTTTTTATTTTCCCCATAAACCCCATGGGGGTGAGTATGTAGGTTTGCCGCCATATGGGTTTCGTAAGCAATTATAAGTTAAGCTCTATCTAGATAATGTACATACCAAATTTGATTAAGTTATGTCAATAAATAGGCAAGATATAGGGTTTTCTTGATTTCCCATAAGAATAACATGGAAAACACATTTTTTGACTTTCCCCGTAACCAGTTATGCTATGATAAAAATTCAAAATACCAAATTGTTTGTTTTTTTAAGCTCTTTTAAATGGTTTCAGTTAAAATTGATGAATTTTAAAAATTAATGTCCAAAAATTCCAAAAACCCATTTTTGACCCCTTTGAAACCCCATAAAACCCCGTTCCCATGGTCCTATCATTCTGGTTCGCGAACTCAACCTAGTAGGCGCTGGCTTACACCCCTGTACCAAATTTCATCAAAATCGAAGGTTCCGTTCAAAAGTTATCGTGTTCACGGACACATAGATATATATATATATATATATATATATATATATATATATATATATATATATATATATATATATATATATATATATACATATATATCAATTTGAACGAACGGTGTTTTTGGCTTCTAGGGACCTCAAAACGAAAAAGTATCATGGTCCCGGGCTTAGGTCTTACCGTGACTACTACCGTAATAGCGTATTCCCTATAGGGAAATTCGCTAATAATTAAAGGTAAAATAATAAATTGATTAATTTGATTAAATTAATATAATTAAAACAGATATGATTATATCTGTCTTAATAAACTGGGTTAATAAACTGAACATGTGAAATAGTAAAATAAAGCAGGTTTTTGTTGACTACTGGCATAAAATTAACGAGAGAGACTTTAAAGGCTACAAACTTCCGTCGCACTCGCCCTTTTGTCGTTTAGTTTTACAGCTATTACTTGTTAAGGAAAGAACTTGTTCTTGCTTCAAATATTAAGTCTTTAACACAAAAGCTTGAATTATTATGTTATCTAGATGAGTGAAAAAACTACATAGTTTTGGAATGGTAAAAATGCATTATAATGAATAATCAATCCGTTAGTATTTTTCCTATATGAATACAAATAAATAAGTAAATAGCAGTAAATACATGTCAAAATATTACAATATAGTGATATAATATAAGATAAAATTATTTCTGTAATACGGTTTTTACTGTATTAGTTAGGCCCATACTTCCACATTACACATAAACTCCTTTTAAACAATATATGATATATCAGTGTAGCTGTCTGTTCAAATTATTAAATTTCTATAGGATGCCACCTTTAATTTTCCCTTCATGGAGTTTCATGGGATTTCAAATTGGGGTTTCACAATCTCAATATTAATTCTTATCGAATTTCCCTTCAGGGAATAAGTTATGGTGGTAGTCACGATAAGTGGTACTCTAGAGATCATAATACTTTTTTTTGTTTTGAGGTCCATAGAAGCAAAAAATGATAAAAATAACGTTCTTTAATATTTTTTTATGTATATATATATATTTAAAAACACAATTTTATGAAACATAATTTTAATGGGATTTGCATTCTGAGCAATTTGCTTACTTTAAAAAGTCCACCGTATCATGCATTGGGTGATTGCATTGTTTGTTTTCGGCAATATAATTTTAATGCAATGTTTAATCGCTTGCCAATTTTGACTGGATCATAATTTTTAGGTCGGGTTTGGGCGGGGCCTACGATAACTCCGGCCTGCATACTCCCACCACTCCTGCTGCCAAGGCGCGGAAAGAGGCCGACTTTAACATGCGCTCTTATGGGAGAAACTGATTTACGCGCTCATAACGCTCAGATATTTTTACTTAAAACCTTTTGAGTGGTATCATCGTTTTCCTTACGTCAAGCCCTATTGATTTATGTAAATTCCAGTGCTCTATGATCTAATATTGAAATAAATAGACAATTTATCTGAAGAAACCAGTAGATATAAAACTTTTTAAATAACAGGTCTATTAACTGCTTGCTAGTTTATATTCGCTTTTAAAAATTCATATGCCTTATCTTCTGGGACTTTTTTATTGACTAGTAAAATTTAGTAACTTTTATGTGAACGCAGTAAATTATATAAATAAAAATAGCTATTATTGTACAGTTTTGAACTGCGCAACAACAACAAAATCATGAAACGAATGTTATATTCAGACTATGGACGTTGTTGCTACCTACAAAATAATGTATCACGTTAGAAGTTTATTTTCAGTAATAATTTATATAGATAAATGGAATGTTTTAAAATATAATTTCATGTCTTTGCATTTTTCCGGAATTCGCCAAGAATACGTGGGAACGAAAGTCCTTTCTATCTCCTGTTTATTTTTATCTCGTCTTCCACTTTTTGGAAAAATATACATGTGATAATTTAAAGTTCATTGACAGATGTTGACTCATGAGACCTAAACCTGATTTAGTAAATATGTTGATGCTAATGTTACAACTGTTTAAATATTTGACGAGCTGCTCTTATGAAGAGGAATTAAAAAAGACTTCTCAAAGACAGTTTTTTTTTTTACCATTTGTCATTAGAACTCATCAATTAAAGTATCATTGTTCAAAATATCAAATGTAAATCTTGTCACCAAAATTGTTTATTCTTACTTAAGAAAGTAATTTACATTTTCCCCAATATCTTACTGAACAATTGCAGCAAGTTAATGAAGGACAAGGTATTACACAAGAGATCTATGAAAAACGTAAAGTTAAGAAGCTATCTTCACAGTAAAAAGAGTAAGGATAATAGTTTTTGTATTATTCAAAATTTTAGTCAAATTTTTATTTTTTACTCCTCATAAAAACCTTAAACAATGATTTTAATTTTTAACCCCTAAGAGACACTGACGAAATCAGCACTTTATGGGTTAAACATCAAAATTAAATTGAAGCTTTAGTTTACTGCATTTAGAACATTTTTCACCTTAAGTAAATTGAATATGAATACAAAAAATAATTTTATAAGCCAATATAACATAGTTTTTGTCTTTTTACATTTTTTAAAAATATTTAAATAAATTATTTGCTATTGTGTCTTGATGTCATAGTAAAGCCAAACTATCTAAGAATGTATGGTAATTTATTCGGTTCAATTAGCAGGTCGCATATAGTTTTGATGATTAATAGAAGTACGCGAAGCAGGGCGCCGCAAAGCAATTCATATGGGACTGGCGCGCCGCGTAGCCCGCTTTGTGATGATGTCACGCAACAGAGCATGCAGGCCCGGAGTTATCGTAGGCCCCGGTTTGGGTCATTGTTTATTTATTAATTCTCAGCGATAAACACCATTTACATGATTATTACAAGTGAAATAACATAACATTACAAGATTGTGAAATAATAATAAAAACAAACAAAATGTAACAATACAACAATGTGCTACGATATAAATAAACCAATGTAACTATAACAAAATGCAGCAATGAATAGATATGACATGGTATCAAGCTACAATGTGTACCACTGTACAAAGTGGCAATGTGTAACAGTGAAAAATTCAACAATGCAAAAATAAATTTAATAACAACAAAAAAATAACAAGCTAGTAAAACAGTTGGCACTTAAACATTAAAAAATAGCCCTTAGTTGGTAAAAACAAGCAGATAACACACAATAAATACTTCACTTCACTTTACAGCTAGGGACACTTTTTTCTTGAAGGATTCGGCAGTTTCTCCAAAGAAGTTAAAGTCCTCACTACCAAACTTTAGGAGTCTCTATAAGCCGCTATGGTATGCATGTAGAGTCAGAAGATAAAGCCTTCTGGAGATAGTTTTTGATCGAGTTCCTCTTGATACTGTGATGTCCACTTTTGCTAGCAAGGAAGGAATATCCAGTAGACCATTTACCAACTTGAAGAGCACAAGGAGATCAGCGTGTCTGCGTCTCAGTTGCGGAGGGAGAAGGTCAAACTGCCCCTCGATGACGTTGATTGGTGAGCCCCCAATTGGTTGATTGGTTTCTATAGGAGTAACCAAGTCTAAGACCCAACATTCTCACAAAACGCTTTTGGATATTTTCAAGAGCACTAATGTGGTTTAGTTGATACGGGGACCAGACAGCAGAACCATACTCCAGAACCGGACGAATAAGGGACTTGTAGAGAACCACTAGAGCCGTAGGCGATCTGAAATCCTTAGTGGATCTGAAGATAAATCCGAGCAGGGAGTTGGCACGAGAGACGATGGCGGATAGATGGTCAGTTGGGCTCAGAGTTGGATTCAGGGTTACTCCTAGGTCCCTTAATGTAGTATCTTGCCTCAAAATCGAGCCATCGATTATACTGCTGGAATGGCATCAGTACAGTAACCCTTGTGAATGAGACAACTGAACATTTAGATGCATTGAGCTGCATCGCATTGGACCTGCATTACTCACTGATGTTACTGAGGGAAAGATGGAGATGTTCTTGGTCAAGGGAGTAACTTATCTTCGAGAAGACCTTAATGTCAATGACCTTATGTAATTGAGACTTGAAATATGTTTTAAACGTTTTTGTATTGTTAATTAAATAATTTTGGAGATATACTGTTTCAAGGGGGTTTCCAACCTTGGTAAATGACGGCTATTGTAATTTTCTCCAACCCTCCTCCATAAACAAAATTTTCAATGCTCAAAACTCAATGATATACCTTCCTAACATTTTTAAAAGTGAAATAAGTTAATTTTACTATGTATACAAATTTATATTCTATGATAACACATGCAAAAATTTTCAGTAATTGTTTAAACAAACTATTGAGAATCAAAGGTGACAAACACTAAAATAAATATAAACTTTACTGTTGTTATTGAAGCCTAACTGTGATTTTAAGGTAAATGTAGAACAATTACACAAGGTTCAACATTTTCTTTTGGTTTCATATAAAATATTAGACCACTATACAAAAACAGCGGGAAAGCGAGTTTAAAAGGGTCTAGGGTGAAACAACAGTAAAATTGGCTGTTTATTTCTGTTTCACTCAAGAACAAGTTGTTTCTCTGCCAGATGTTGGTTCTTAATTAAACTCCTACCCTCGTTTTCAAATAACTCAACTCCCAATGTTTTCTCTAAGAGGCAAGTCTAATTATCAACATTTAATTTAACAAAAACTTTAAATCTCTGTTGTCTAGGCAAAGTAACGTTTTTCGACTCAAAATAAGAAAAAAAAACACACTTTTACAATAACTTTGTTTCTATTCATTGACAAACTTGAGATACATATCTTGGACAGCACATGTAGGTTTCTTAGATGAAATGAAGTAACTGAAATTGAATTTAGTGAAAAAGGTTTCAAGTTTTTAAATAAAATATGTATTTAATTAACAATATGGGGACTCGATTAGACCATTTAACGGGTTACACATGAGTAGGTAAACTCCCAACCTTCACAGATTACATTAAAACATTGATCAGTAATATAAGTTTAAAAAACTATGTATTTTGAAGGAAACTTGAAATTTTAAATACCAAGCCTCATTGTGTAAAGTTATTCCCACAAAGGAATAGAGTAGTGAAATATAGTTTTGTGCCAATTGTCATAATAATGACAATTGGCACAAAACAGTGCATTTTGAAACAGCATATAATGAAATTTACTTACACGGGCAAAATGATATTGTAGCATTAACACAACAAAAATTGTTGGTTTAGCAAAACTACTTTTGTTGACTTTCCATGATTTTTGTTTGTTTTCGATTTGTAAGATCAACAAAGAAGTTTGTTAAAATGACAAAAGTTATTAGTTCTATCAACAAATATTGGTTTTTACAATCAAGAAAGTGTAAATCAATTTTGTTGAAAATACCAATTGAGATTTGATAGACTAGCCTTCTTGGCCTGTTGATAAGGTTGATACTCAAGTTTTATCAACCCGTTTAGTCACATTTTCCAAGTAAGCCTATATATTTATATCTCTTCACAAATAATTACGTCTTAACTTTACTTTCTCGTTACATGTATTATGTGTACATTTTAAACAAATTACAGTTTAATGAAATAGATGTTAATGGTAGATCGCAAAATGTTATTACAGAATTAACATTTTAGTGATGGTAGAATGCAATATTTCTCTCATTTCTATGTTCCCTATACTGTGTTATTTTATATTGTTTTTATTTTATTCCAAGGTGAAATTAATGGAACGTCAAATTGAATAATCAGTGTATTTTTTCTTAACTGATACTTACATTGTTTGTATACTATGATGAGCCATGTTTTAAGTTAATAACAATTATTACTATTAAGAATAACGAATAAATATTTATCATTTATTGTAATAGAAGATTTTTAAATTTGATTTATGTCACGTTTGAAATGATTAGTATTCCAACCTATTCTTTTACAATTACATAAAAACAAAAATAGTAAGTTTGACAACATTTTTTCCAAAAACGTAGAAAGGTTATTAGAGCAAATATTGTTTGTTAAAACAAACATTAAGATATGGTAGTTTCAACCAAACCGTTTGGTTTAATTCACAATTACAAAATCAAGTAGTAAAATTATAAAAATAAAATTCATCAAAACTAAAATGTTTTATTATGTGTGTTTTTTTCATCAACAATGATTTTGTTAAGTTAACAAAAATATTTCATAATCCAATTCAACAAAACAGTTTTGTCAAATTTGCAACTGTAATTTTTTTCTGTGTAATAATGTATTGATAAAGTGGTTATTGCGAAAAGTGTGTTTGAGAATGTGGTTGGAATGAATTAAAATTCTCAAAATGAACCTTTTATTGAGTTTAGGTTTATTTAACTCCACAGTTTTACCATTATTTTTATTTTGAGTATTACTTCAGTTGAGAAAAAAATTAATTATAGGTCACACAATGCACCAAAATCCAAGAACAAATAGTAGCTATTAACCAAACGGTGTATATTTTACATTAATAAAAAATTGGATTTCGTTCAAACTAATGCTCAGTTGTTAATTTTTGGTATATGGATTATCAAGTACAGTTAAATAAAAATAATTTTATATTTTTAAATGGTCAACAGTTCATTTTTAATATAAAAACACATTTAATGCATTTAAATATTACTAATTTACAAATATTTTAATGTTGCAATGTTAGTGTTTTAGTTTTTCACAACTTCAACAATGTAAAGTTTTAATCAAGTACCAGTAGAGCAAACAGGCAGTAATAGCTTTCAGTTATTTACTGGGATCAGTATTTATATCTGCATAAGCTCTAATGAAAAAGTATTTTGCTCTTCAACCGATGTCTTGGATTACAACGATTATCTCAATGCTTTAGGATTTAAAGAAGACGAGTCCAAAAGTTTTTAACACTCTCATTTTATCTTACCTGTTAATTATTCATGGCTCACTATGCTATTTTATTGCATAGTTTATCATTTAAGATATAAATAATAATATTTTCATGATTTTTTTACTCTAATATCGTAATAACAGTCTAGAATTATTTGCATTTCAAATGCTTAGTATACCATCTCACATATGATCATGATCACACTCTTTTGAGGCTATGCACATAAAGAAGCTAAAACATGAATCGTGATGTGATAATTAGTTGATGTATGCATTGTGTTATTTGTATTACAACACTTCATTCGTCAAATGCCGAGCTCTCAATGGTCTAGAACTTGAATTTTATGTAGAAGTTGAACGTGTAAGACCTCATTAAGCAAAGGGTTTAGATGTGATTTAATAATGTGCCACTTTTAATGGTCATTGATGCGATTGGTGCTTATTGCAAGGTCTTAGACAAAAAAGTAATATAAGTAAAACTCACGTACATGCAATCACTAGCTTCCAAACAATATCAGGTGTTCTGAAAGAGAATCTGTAGCCCTAATATATTTTCACTCTTTATTTAGCACTGTTATTGCCAAAGCAACTTTGCATGGAGATCAAGAATATCTCAAAGATTAGGTTACAAAAATTAAAGCTTAAAACATATCTCACAAATTGTTTTATTGTACTATGCTGTAATTTAGCCCCTAAATTTGCAAAATATAAGAATACGCCAAGTGTATGGCTCACAGTTTCTCGAGTAGTTGTTAGTTATTATAATTTAAGGGTGAAAAGGAGAAGAGAAGAATATGGCAGAGAAACATTTGCAAGTTAGTGTAACTACCAAACAAGGATTTGCGGTTGATTATGCTGGCACGACTTTTGGCTTTCATTCAACATTGCCATGCTTGTGAGACGCATTTGGCTCTCGTCCCCCTTCAATCAGCTCTAGCTGCTGACCGCCAGCTCAACGCACAAGAGTGAGAAAAGCAATCGCAAAGGCACACATGAATGAAACGATTATAAACGTTGCACTGCAATAATTCAATTATTATCAGATTTGTTCCAATAACATGTGAAAGCATAACAGAAATGTTAGGAATCCGTTGTTGGAAGAAACAACGTAATAGTAGGAAATGATCATTTTTTTCAACAGCTCATTAACAATATAAATAATATTGTTAAAATATATTAACGCAATTTGTAAAAAAAATTTCAACAACTTTGAATTCCTGCATTTTTAATCAAACTGTCGAGAGGTTTCAAATAAAAGTAAGATTTATTGTCGACTTCAGATTGAACAATTACTAGCAGTTTGTTACTGTTTTATCACGCTTCAAACTTTATGATGACTTTTTAGTCTGAAATCTTATAATTTTGAAACAATTTTCCTTAATTGGATATATATTAAAAGTAAAGCATAAAAACTCTCCCAATAAGATGTTAAACAATCAAAATTTAGTTTTTTTTTTAATTTTAACCATGTACACATTGTTTATTTATATTCATATTTTTAATTAATCTTACTACATAATTAATTAACCATAAGTATCAGACGATTATAGCTAACTAGAAAAGTAACAAAACTTAAAATATTAAATGAAACATAGCCACCCACAGGTATATAGCAGCCGATAACAGGTCAGACGCTATATATTGATTGGAAGCTAGTTCATTCCCTCAACCAAATTGATTCCGCTTCCTTTTCATTTCCGGGCGGTGATTTCCAATACAACTGGGGTTGTAAACTGGCATTAGCTACGGCGACTTTCCCAGCTGAAAGAAATTTAACTAAAAACGAGACTGTTTAGAATCCTATAAACATTATTAAAAATATTTACAAAGTAGAAATAAAGATTATAATTTTACTGTAGCAGTCTTAAATTGACACTTTTAGCAGTGTTCCATATGTAAGAAATATTTTTAAATCTTCCCAAGACTCCTCATGCTGTTGAGCAATTCTTTATACAACTAATTATGTTCTAACGAAGGGAACTATATAAGTTTAATTCGCCTCAAAATAGGACACAGTATTACTAATGGTTTGTTTCAATAATGTTTTAGTTATTTTTATAAAACTCTGACTTCCTCTTTGCAAATGACTATCCTAGCTACTAAAAATGAATAATATTTCCATTATTTACTTGGGTAAAGGAAAAGCAGTATGTCTTCGTACTCAATTACATAAAAAAATTCAAATTTAATTTTCAAATCTATATAATTATGTATGCGATACTTCTAGATTGTGTTTTGAATTTTTTCTCACCATTGCCTAAGGGTAAAGTTTCGATATATTATTTTTGGCAGTGACCAAAATAAATCTTATCATTATAACAAATTGGTGTCACATTACAAATAACAGCAATCCGTGTCATCGAACCTCTAGAGAGCTTGTTATTTTTGACACTTCGAATCTTGTTTATTTGACTTCCCTGTATCATGTGGCGCCAGATTTTCGATACATAAAACTATATTTCTGCGTCTCGTATATGAACATCTGTGATGAGTAGACAACGAAAAATATACATATATTAAGTAACAAAGACAACGATACAACATATTACATTATTAATCTCAAATATGTTATATCTTAAACTAGAATCCGTAAAATGATCCATACTTTTTTGCTTGAGAAGTTTTAACAGGATTAATAAATAAAAAAATATAAAATTTTATGTTAAAAAAATATTTTACTCTTATAAGAACAAATGAAGATTTATATTACTCATAACTTTTACTTTTTAATAAAAATACCTTTTACTAAACCCATACTAGACTTATTTGTGATTAAAAAGTATAGGACGGAAATGCATATAACAAATGAGGACTTATTATGACATAGAAACTCGACAAAATTTGGTTGTGTTCAGAATTTGTTTGAATTGCAATATAGCATTAGAATTGTTTGTGTTTAGACAGTTAACATTTAGACATTGGTACGCAAATGAAATATTTCATCAATGGGCGATCGTATCTCAGGAGTGATGGTTGTAACATAGAATCTTGGTCACGATAATCCATATTTCAAAAGTAAATATTACACTATGTCTGTGTCTTAACACTATTACAATAGGTACGTTGTAAAGAAAAACTTTACTAACTGTTTAATTAAAATGTGATATGTTTTGTAATTTTTATGTGATCAATAATTACATTAATACCTTGGAATACTTGAAAGAAAAGTTTATACATAACTTATTACTATGAACTAAAACTTTTAACTAAAACCTTTTATTAATTACATGAGCCTATCGGTGTCTAAAGTTATTTTTTAGAACAACATTTTAAAATAATGCTATAAATGATGAAGAATCCAGGTTAAATTCGGTTCAGAAAATATTTAAAATTAATATTAATTTAATCCATCACCGTGTTACTATAATAAAAGTCTAGATAAAATGAAAGTTAAACAACAGATAAAATATGTGTGTCAATTTAAATGAAAAATATGTGGGTCAGCACTAAATTTTATGTGTTGCGTAAAAATAGTGAGTGCTGCAACCATTTTAAGTTTCAAGTATGTGCTAAAGTTTGATTCCGTCGTTGAATATTAATGTTTATCTCGTTGTCTCTTCTAATTGAATAGTCTACCAGTCTATATCGGATGATCCACATCAATATGGATGTGGGACGCATTACCTCCTCCGGCTGCAAACAGTAGCTCTAGCTCTTGCAAATGAGACCTAAATCGGTTTTGCAACTGTTATCTGGCACGAGTTTTATAGATGAAACACCATCCAAATGTAATATCAGTCTTGTGAACTAATGAGGATTTTAGTTAATTATTTTACCATTTTATTACAGTATTACTTTTTTCATAATATTAACATTCAAAAAATTGTCCTAAGTGTATTAAAATATTCAATTAACATTGCATTTAAGATTTATCGATTGATTATTTTCAACCATAGTCGTGTGTATATTTATACATTAAAAAAATTAAACTTTTACATAACATTAACAGATAACAACAATATTATGGGACAGTAAAATAGAAGTTAGGTTGGATTAAAGTAAATATTGCTATATTGTAAAAACCTTTGTCGATAAACTGAAAAATAACGAATGCTGAGGGGTAGCATATTGGATAGGTGTATTGCCAAATGCAACTGGAAACCTTCCAATGTATTTTATATCCAGTTGTAGTAATTTCAATTTGGATAAATCATAACTCCATCAACTTTCCAAATGGTAACAATACGTCGAACAAATGATTTTTATTGTGATCTATATTTCTTTTAATTACATGCATTATTCTGATTAAAACAGTTAATTTTCATACAACCATTTTTGACCCTTTCGAAACTACATTAACCCCCGTTCCAAATACTACATAAAATGGCTCGTCAACTTATTAATTTGCAATTTTACTTTATTTATAATGGTTTACCATATTTTTTAATATTCTTCTTAATAAACTTGATGTTATGAAAGTAAAGATAAAAATAAAAAGTAATGTATATCTTAACGATGTTTTGGTTGGTAACTTATAGCAGGGTTCAATTATAGTAAAAAAACTACGAATACAAACCACAACGAAATGCTTACAAATTTTACTGACCACCATTAGTTACTGTAGGGAATTGCATCCCCCCTCAACACCACCCAGATATGTGATTTCATTAGTTGGTCAACAACTTTTAAGGCGAGAAAAGCTCCTCGTAAAACTGTTTGCTCTGTTATTGATTTGGTAAATTTAAAGTACCAGTTTATGGATGTTATATGATTGTTTAGTGCCCAATCGATGAAACCAACGACTATTATTACATACTTGAAATGTGTGAAGCTTTAAAATGATTCAAGTTGACACTTTGAACGCGTGAAAACTGGTATTAAAATAACAAGGACAGATCATAAAACATATTAAGAGAAATTATTAACTTACCAATATTAAAATTGGATACATAACCGACAAACATGGTTATTAGTTCTTTGTTTTAACATTTATAATCATAGCTATAGTTTGTTTTCGGTCACTCGCTTCTACTGTTGCGGATAAGCAGGACACCCTGTATTGTATTGATGTAGCTTGAAAAATGTAGGTTGAACCACAATAGACACTCGTGGAAATTTGAAACCGTGCACTGCCATACACATTTTATGGTGCCATCTCTTTTTTGAGATTACATAGTAATATGTAAATATAACTATTTATATTTTTATAACAATTGAAAATATCATGTCAATCTCTTAAAAATATTTATTGTACTGAGAGTCTACAAAATACGATTGCAATAACTTTATAGAATTACGTTGTGGCACAACAAAATAGGAAACTTAGTTAATAGTTGGTCTGTTGATAATTGTTTATGTTTTAAAATATTAAGTTATTATGATGATATTATTACTGCACATATTTTACATGGATTATGCTAATACATTTGATAGTAGTCAGCTATATCTAATTGCTAAATTTTCTGTCAGTTTTGCATTGATGACGAAGCTAAAATTGAAAGCTTATGCAATTAAAAACATTACATTAGTTTCAACATGACTGTTTTACATAACTAAAATAATCCAAAAATAAATGACAGTTTTAAATTGGATTATCGTATTAAACGAATGCACAGATTTAATCAGTTTCATATTTATATTCCTGGAAAGTTTGTTTGTCAGGATAATCCTTGGATAATGGTTAAGTTTGAACACAAAAGTGAAATTTCATAATACTGTTGGACGTTTATTAAAAAACGAATGCAAATGTTGCTCGAAATCAAGCATAAATATTACGTTCAGTTCACGTGGACAGATCTCCAAAAAAAGTCTGCCATCAGTAAATAATAAATAATAATTAAATTTTAACAATCTATACCTATATTGTGATTATCATTTCCGGTAATCGCCTAAAACTACAAACATTTACAGCTTTACATTAACATATGTTTAAAATTCTGGACCTAATCCCAATGTAAAAAGGAAAATTTAAAATTTCCTTTCTATCCAAATTCCCAATGTTATCCAATGACACAAAAAATTTGAAAATCGGTTGAAAATTGTAGGAGGTGTTCTTTTAACAAAGTCCTTAGCGTGCTAAAAAGTGTAAATGTTAAAATAAATATCACATAAGCTTGACATTTTCACAATAGTGTTTGGCTTTGGGTTATGTGTAGATTTACTGTAAAATCCACTTATTCCTTAAATTTAATCATTTCGTTTCCAGATATATTGTGTTTGGCTCCAACCTTTACAAACTTTATAAGGTCATTCAGAAGGTTAAAAACAGTTTCATGCAGTGCCTCTGAAATAACGTATGTCATATTTTGAACAGTTTTCCGTATGTCTGCGTGTAATTTTTTATAAATCTATGATACCTATCTTTAAAACTACTTAAAGCATAAACTTAAAAATTTGTACAACTATAAGAGAACGTTAAGATAAAAATGCAAATGAATTCCGCATTTCTAACTTTTACAAAATGATGACCATTTTATATTTTTAAATAAAAATATCTTTAAAACTTTTCATTTCACACAATATTACCAGATATACAAAAGTAGAAATCTTTATTTTATAGCATAGAGTACTAATATTATAAAGATTAAATAATAAAAAACCGTGAAATTAGATTTTTACTTGCTAAATTGTAATCATCGTAAGTCGATCTTTGAGAATTTTTATGGATTTATAAACAAACAAAAGTATTAATGTTGTGTATCTCATTCATTTGTTACAGTGTTAGGATTTGTGATTGGAAAATTTAAACCAGCAATATCTTTTAAAAAATATACGAAATTCTAGTGTTTGAGATATTTAGATTTATTAATATTAAGGTACCACCATTTTTAACAGTTAAAGTTAGAATTGGCAAAATTTATTTGTATTTGTTTCGTAACACACTACACTTAATATGTGTGCCAAGTTCGCTTTAAATAATATCTATACTATCATGGACTAATTAAAAATTTCTTCTAAATGAACAGTGAGAAATCGGATCAAGATATGTCACATATTGTATCGTATTTTCCACCTTCTGATTAACCTAATTATTTGAATATAATTTTTAATTATAAAAAATGCTCACTGTGGATCATTAAGTGTCTCGTTTTCTAAGGATAAAAATGTTAAATTTATTTAAAATTATAAGTTTATTTAGCATGCAAATAATTAAAAATAATTATAACCATAATAGGCTAAAATGACTAAAAATATATTCGTATTGTAAAAAATTGTATATATAGTTAAGCATGTATTGTTAAGCCATACATAAGACAACTGTGCCCTTATGAGGATCATACTTCAGGGTTTGAACAGTCAGTCTGTGATCCATTATAATAACTTCAAGGATAAATAGAAAATCTCGTAATGGTTTCAATGTTGGTAGCACTGTGTGACGTATGGCCTGGAACTGATAACACTTGATGGATGGCTTGTTGTTCTCTATTTGACCTATCACACTCCACTCTTTAACTACCCTCATATAATCGTTATAAATTTAATTATTGTGAAGAAGTTTGGGTAATTCTGTTTATTTTTAAATATTCTGTAGCTTTATGTAACCTTTGTCAGACGATTGGACCATAACCACACACAAAAGTATTGGAAACTTTAAAAAAATATATTTTTAATATTTACACATTAGTTTAAAGTAAACATTTTCGACTATTACAGGAGCATTAATACAGACGCCTATTAATATAATATTTTTCAATAAATTTTCGTAAATCCATTATTTTAACTCCTACCTAATTTTAGTGAATTTTCCTGTAGGGAATACACAATTTCAGAAGTACGATACCAGATCTAATCCCGGTAGGGCCTATCATGATACTTTATCTTTTTGAGGTCCCCTGTAGCCAAAAACGTCACTCGTTCACATGTATAAATCTATGTGTTGATGAACACGATAACTTTTGAATTAAACTTCAGATTTTATAAGAAATTTCTTACATAGGTGTAAGCCAGCATCCGCTTGAATGAGTTCGCGAACCAGAATGATCGGACCATGGAAACAAGTTTTTATGGGGATACAAAAGGTTCAAAAATGAACTTTTAGCTTTTACGACCTTAATTTTTTAACCAAACAATTTTAATTTAAACCAATGAAGGGGGTTGAAAAAGAACAACCAAGTAGAATTATTTTGAACGTTTTGCGTAGTTCCAAAGGTTATGGAGAAACCCAAAAAATATTTTTCATGTTATTCTTGTGGTAGATCAACAAAACCCTTTTCTTGTGTATTTATTAACATATCACGATAACATTTGGTATGTACGTTCATTAGGAAGGGTTTAACTTATACTTGCTTACATAACATATATGGCGGCAAACCTACGTACCCACCTCTATGGTGTTTATGGAAAAAAATAAAAAGGATGTACCATATTGGTATTTACATTTCTCTTGGTAGGGTTTAACTTATATTCACTAATAAAACCCATAGAGTGGCAAACCTACATATTCACTCCATGATTTTTATGGAGAAATAGAAAATCTACTTAAATTCCGTTGGAAACTCACTGAGTAGGCCTACACAGATCTGTTGTGACAGAGGTATTTAATTATATTGATTTCCTGGGTTCAAAGACAAACCAGGCTGTAATTCGAAACTAAATTAATATGTTATAACATTATGTTTATAACATATGTTATAATTATATGTTATAATTGTTTTTGATTTTGATGCAAGTGTGGTATTATACGTATTATAGTATATTATGGTAATTAAAGTTGAATAGCTATGTGGTAGCCTATAATGTTTATTTATAAACATTAGCTTAGCATTGCCTACTAGCGAAGCCACATAAATAACAATAAGGTATAAAGCTTTGCTCAATCCTATAATACCCTGACTATTCTATCAGCTGTCTAATTTGCAAATGCGACAATAGCGTTGAATGGGATTTCATCCATATGTATTTAAACTGTCTGTATAACGGAATGGTTTATCTACATACATACATGTTTTGCTAATTTATTATTTTACACAATTTTATAACGAGTGGGTTAGGTTTATTTTTTTTTAAATAGAATGAAGGGATTCTGTGTTTATTGGTCTTTTTCAATTACCATGTATTATTGGTAATACAGTTGTAATATGATTGTAACACAGTAGGATTGTTTTTAGAGTTTTAAAAACATAACTATCACACTATTTTAACTCAATATACAATACAAACATACAGCTAAGCAAAATCTTCGAAATAAAAACAATATACACACCTTTAATTTTTATTTTAAAAAATCATTCTTTGTCTATGTCAATATATAATATATTCTCTTTAATGGTTACTGTTTGGTAATAGATACAGTACATAACATTACTTTTAAAATCTGGACAGTGATTATTTTTTTATTACTTTTAAACTTAATAAAATTTAATAACAATAACGAAATGGTGAGAACATCTTTAATTGTCATTTGCCTAGATCGGTAAATAAATCTTGATTGTTGACACTTTCAAGCATGCTAGGCAATTGGTTGGCCTTAAATAAGGTTAAGGCCTACTGTTCACATAATGGCCAACATAAAACAAAGGGAAATAAGTTTTTAAATCACTAATCTCAAGGAAACTCTGTTTTTACCATCTTAAATATTGAATTATAGCGATAAAATTATTATTTAATACCATATATAAGACATCGAAAACTCGAATATGATGTTTATCTTGGCAGCAATCAAGCGGTGGATGTTCGCAGCCAGATGTTAGTTCTTAATTAAACTTTGACTCTCGTCTCCAAATAACTTAGAAACTGCAATTTGTCACAGTTATTAGTGTGGCTGGATCTGAAAACATATTTGAAGGGTGATCTTCAAGCATTTATTCTAGATAATGAAATTAACGTATTGAATAAATGTATGAGTAGTCACTCTCATATTTTTCTTTTTATATTTCACCTCGCTTTGTATCAATAGGAGAATTTCCTGGATCCTGCTAAAAGAGATCCTATAGGCTGATAATAAAGAGTTTTAAATACTATATTTGGTGCTTATTATTATTTTTTTGTAAGCGCAAAAAATATATAGATTTTGACGTTGTAGCCAAATTTATAGAACACTAAATTGTTTGGATTTTTAATCTAAACACGAATTATATACAGGGTGTCCAGTTTCGACTGTCCGAAACTTTTCCATGTTGTTTGGCAAGCCAAAAGAAACAAAAACGTTCGTATAAACATATGTCCTTAAATTCTTCGTTAACCCGCTAGTCACATTTTGTTTTTTACAATCAATAGGCCTAATTTTTATTTCCGTAACGAATATATAGATTGGGTTCATTTTTGAGATGGACCTTAACTACATTGGGTGTAAGTTGTACTTTAGGGCCTGCACCCCTAGAACTGGGAAGTTCACTACCCAATCCCACCTCAAAGTACCGAGTTGGGTAACGGGCGTGGCTCCCTTTATTAACTGAAGTAGGGCAGCTTCGGCTGTTCCGAGCCCTGGCGGAGGTGGCCTTGTGTCAATCGCGCGCTTACTGGGTGTCTCACTCCAGCTCCCTCTAAAAGGGAGGTAATGGGTCAGGATGTCGGGGATCTGGAGCTTCCGTGCCTTCGGGTGCGGTTGCAGTGTAGCCGGCGCCTTTGGCGTGCGGGTGTCCAGTGACCTAGTTATTCCGCTTGGGAACCACCCATGACCCAAGTAAAACCTAAAATGGAGACCTCGGGATCCGGTTCTAGCCCCTGGCTTCGGCCAGTCCGGATATTGGGTTGGATTCGAGGGGGTAGAGGTTGTCGGTATGCTCAGCACACAGCTTCGGCTGTGGGGGGCCCTCCAGCCTCATCTGGGGGCGTTGCTCACAAACGAAAGCTGAGAAGTAGCATGGGTAGTGCTGCCACTGTCACTCACAGCGGATGGTTGATTTGGGTTCACCGCCGGTTGAGTACCACAGGCCTAGTGAATTCCGGGTTTTGTGGGGGTCTAATCCACCTTAATGTGATTTGGGGCAAATGTTCTATAACTCCCCTTGTCGTAAGACTAGTCCGGTATGGCTAACGCTGGGTACGGACTGCCCGTGAGGGTAGGGGGAACCACCACAAGGTTTACCCTTGTGGATGGAGCCAAAACCGAAATGGAATGGAAAATGGAAATGGACCTTAACTACAACAATGTTTATTAAAAGAAAAACAATTATTTTTTTCTGGTGTGTATTTTCAAAATGGCAGCCATTTTAAATTTTCAAATTTAAATATTTCAAAAACGGTAAATTTTAGAAAAATTTTACAAGAGACAGAAAAAGTTGAAAAATTAAATTATATAGCCAATGAAACCTAGATTGTAAAGATCTTAAAATAAATAACAGAGTTATTGCGATTTTTCCGCAGAAAAACACTGATTCTGCATAATGGTTAATGCACATTTAGGCTATTTTAATAGAAAAATCGCTAGAAAAAAATCTAATATTTGTTTTCAGGTCTTTACCAACTTAGTTTCATTCATTAGATAATTTAATTTGTCAACTTTTTGTCTGTTGTACAATTTTTCGAAAATTTACCGTTTTTGAGATATTTGAGTCAGAAAATTTCAAATGACCACCATTTTGAAAATACACACTGGAAAAAATTAATTTTATTGTTTTAATAAACATTGTTGTAGTTAAGGTTCATGCCAAATATGAAACCAATCGATTTATCCGTTACAGAAATAAATCTTATTAAGTGTAGAAAACAAAATGGCGGCTTGCGGATTCACGAAGTATTTTGGGACATATGTTTATATAACCTTTTTTGTTTCTTTTGGCTTGCCAAACAACATGGAAAAGTTTTGGACACTTGAAGCTGAATACTGTATATTACGCACTACTAAATGCAATATTACCATATTTAAGTAAGTAAAATTAACTGTTTTCTATACGTTACACTCTGAAGAAAGATTTTACGTTCGCTAATTCTTTACTTCCAGAATATTGATAAATAAAGAAAAATAAAAAAGCTACAAACATGTATATAAATAATACATAAAATAGGAACATGTGTTTGATAAAAATGAAGTTACAAACAAAAAACTAGAGTAAAAATTGTTAAAATGACGTCTAACAAAATATTTTAAAACTACTCATTTTCAGGGCACTTATTGTAAAGAAGTTGTATAAATAAAGCATTTAAATGAAATGAAATTATATCACACATTATAACATGAAAATAGATGATATATATGAATAATTATTATTCCTAGCATTTAGCATTATTTCCAGATTCCCAATAATTTTCTCAAAAGAAAAATGCTATATTTGTTTATTGATCATGAGTTTAATAAATAGGAGTATATTCACGGAATATCTTATGAAGAGCTGTAATTACAGTTGAACCAACTGTAGTCTAGGCAGCAACAGAACTGAGCGGGGACCGATAACAGTTGACTGATGACTCTTATCTACTCCTCGCGTAACCTCGTTTGCACAATTTTCAAAACATTAACTAATTTATATTCATGTAAACTTAAAAAAAATTCATATACTATAACAATAATCAATAATATGAGGAACATTTTTTTAAAGACTTTTTATTTAGAGGTCATCACTTATAAAGTTTTCTTATAATTTTTAAAGTTAAATAGTGTATTATTATGTTTGAAAAATGAAATTTTAAATTGATCATGCAACTTAATAAGTAAAGTTTTCTTTTCCATTTCTTATTATTCTTACACAAAAATTTGTTTTCAAGCCTTTGTGAATCAGTTTTAAAGAAAACACTATATTAAGTTGCTAATATTTAATTGTAAAATTGTGTTATTATTTAATGATTTAGTTATAGGTGTGGCCACATTCTTTTCTCAGCTCTGTAAGGTCTTGTGACGGATATAAAAACTAAAGTTAAGTTTTAACTTTTTTAATTTGAAACGTTAATCATAAAGGCATCCCAATTTCATAAAACAACTTTAAAAAAGTAAAATAAGTCTGTATAGTTGTATTTTAAACCACAAAAATTAAATATACAAATTAAAAAACAGCAGTATAATTTTATTTTTTAGTGAATTAAAAATAATAATAGTAATAGAAAGATAAGAAAAAAAATGATTAAGAAAGTAAAAATAGAACAACATCAAAATTGCGTTTAACAATTCTTTTCGAATAAAATAAACTAATTAAAAATGTTTTCTATATTAAAACCCTCTTAGGAAACAAATGTATGTTTATAATTTTACTACGAGATGGATAGCAGATGATAAAAAAAATATAAAAAAAACATATAAAGTCAAACGAATCTGTCAATTGAGAAAAAATTCCAGCACCTCATCCTTTAGAAGTCTAGAACAAGCTCAATATATATATATATATATATATATATATATATATATATATATATATATATATATATATATATATATATATATAAGTAGATAGTCATATGGGGTTCCTGGCTCACTTTTGGAGCCAATCAAAAATTAAACAAATTTCATAGTTTTTTAGTACAATTATGCAATATTTTTACCATTTTTTGGCTAATTTGTAACATTATTCTAATTTTTATGAAAAATATGCAAATTTCATGAAATTTTTTACAAATATGCCTAAATTTACATAAAAATGTCTATAGAATAAAAATTTTTCTGAAACAAGTAAAATTTTGTCGAATACTGAATAATTATTCAAATTAAACTAGAATAGTTTCTTTATCATCAAATGTTTTAATGTTTGTAATAATTAAATGTAAATCTTTCTTATTCTATTCTTTAACTGTTTTCATGAATGAATATTTTAAGTTCTATTTAAAAAAAATTTCAAATTTTATATATATATTTTTTTTTTTGAAATCTGAAATTATCATGGTCCCAGGTCAAAATATGTACTAATTACAGTAATTATTGTGCAAATTTAATAAAATAAACCTAATTAGTTCATAAACTATGATTTTAGTTCTTAAATAATGAGTCTTGTAGAATATATTGGTTGAGAGCATTCTCTTATCACTCTTATCTCTCTTATCTGACCGTTAAAATAATACTTCCTGTCACAAACTCCAATACTTTAAACTATTATAACTTTATTAATAATTAAGTTATCTTTAATCTGAAAATTGTATTGAATTTAATATTTTTCTCTCTTTAATATAATACCTCACAACTTAGGTTTTAAATGAGATATAAGTTTTTTTGCTGTTTCTTAAATTTATCAATATGTTAATTGATTTATTTGTAAAAGTATTTGAAACAAATGTTCAATTGGTTGATTTATGATGGGCTATAATGTATTAATAGGATTAAAAATTATATTTATTTAGTATAGGCAATTGTTGCACTATCTAGTGGAAAAGTCATGAACTACTAGCGCTTCAACTGATAAACCCATGCAGTCTTATCACTCAACGGAAGTCTGGTTAGCTCATTGCTAACGTTCAAGTCTCATATGCCTGAGGTTCCGAGTTCAAATCCCGAAACTTCGGGCATAATTTATTGAGGACATAGTTGAAGTCCAGTGGTTGGTGGAAGGTCTTTATCCGAGTGGCCATAGGATAATGACTGTGAAACAAGCCGTGTGACAAGATACTATGGTGGGTGCACACTTTGCCTCATCCATTTCATCCTTCATAATCACCAATCCATTTCCATTAACCACCAATCTATTTCCATTAATCATTTCAATCAATCGCCTATCGTCCATCCCATTAATACAACTTTACATTTACAACACCGCACACTAAAAAATTCAAATAATACACTCTCCTCCACCTAGCACAAAAAAATCTAAAAATCAAACAATTCAATATAACCTGACATGATGCCCCTGGGGACATAAAAACCTGGAATGTGGCAGTGATGGGTTCAAATTCAAAAATACAAAATATCATAAAAGCTAGGTGGTAGTGACGAGTAACTAAGGCGCCTATTCTGAAAACACGCACACTTACAACACTACACAAAATACACCATCATATCCATTCATTTTGTTTTATTTTTGTAAATTTAAAGCTTTTTTAAAAAAAGTAAATTTTAATATCTGATTTTTAAGAATATAGATTAATTTATTTCAATTATATCATTTTTGATTATATTATATTCAAGTAATTTTTCAGATACAACAATAATATAACAATTTGTTTTAGTAGCATCTGTTATATCATAATCAAAATCTGCATTAATAATTATATCATTTTTTGAACTTGAAATATTTGTTGGATTTTTTGTAGTATCAATTACATAAATTGGTCTATTTTCTAGAAATTCTGTTGGATTATAATACATTTTACTACTATTATAATAAACCTTTTTATAATCTTGATACATTTCATACATAATTCTAAATTTGTCATTGTTTATATCAAAATTTTCCAATTCATCAGGATAATATTGACCATTTAATTTTACTCTTATATTTTTTACATACATACTATTAAATTTAGAAGTATCATATAACTGATCATTTGTTCTTCCTTTTTGAAATCCAATTATAATAAATTTTGGATTATAAATATTTCTATAGATATTTGTTATATCAAAACTTAAATTCTTTCCTGTTATATTTTTTGTTCAATACATTGCCAATGATTAAAATGAAATATAATTTTTTCTGATTTACTTAATTCATTAATTAATTGAATTTTACTTGTTGTTTTATATTCAATAATAGGAACTCTTATAAAAAATTCATCAATTGTTATTTTACCTTCAGTTGGTAATGTAGCATTATCATAAGTTCCATCAGCCTTTTTAGTTTTCCATCTAAAAATTGCATCTTTATCTTCTGATCTAATAAATGTTATATTAAAACCTCCTTTATATATTGGAATATTTACATTTTCAAAAAATCCTAATCCAAAATGAGATAAATTACCAATTGCTTCAAATTTATTTTTAAAATTTGATTCAAAACCATTATTTATTTGATTTATTTCTGATTTAGAATAAGTTATAGTACCTTTAATTGTACTTAATTGACCAGATATTCAATTTCATCTATCAATTTATTATGTTTTCTAACTTCAATTTTTTAAAATAAGAATGGAACAAAATTATTAATTAATTTTATATTAGCACCATTATCATATGCATTTCCATCAGATTTAGTTAATTTACCAGATATATAAAATTGAAATTTAGAAGTACAAAATCCATCTCCAAAATCTATATTAAATTCAGTTTTTTTATTAGGTTCATTTAAATGTAATTTAGATAATGGATAGAAATTTTTGTATTCAGCTCTTTCAATATCATTTATATATTTTTTGTAATCAGCCATTTATTAAGGATAAATTTTTTAAATCAAAAGGTTTTTTAAAACAAGTAAAATTTTTATAATTTAATTTTTATGATGTCAAATTTTATAATTTTTATGTATCAATTTCATTTTTACTTTTAAAATATTCAACTTCAGTAGCATGATCAAGTATAAATTTTGCTGATATTTTTTGATGTTCTAAAATTAATTCCCAATTTAATGTAAATGCATAATCATGAATGAAATATTCAGTTAAATCTTGATATTTACAAATCAAATCAATATAATCTTTTAATTGATAATTTATGAATTCAGTAATAAAATCTATAGTTAAATTTTGATATTGAGCAATTTTTTGCCAATTTAATTTACTTTGAAACAATCTCATCATATTAATACTTAATTCATATTTTTCAGAAATATCATCCCAATCATCTTTGTTTAATTGATTTTGGTTTCTGATAATGAATAAATCAAATGAACTGTATAGAGCCATTTATTAGGGAGAAAATTTTGTAAAACAACTTTTCTTTGAATTACAAATACAACATTTTGCTTTAATTATATTTATATTTTTCAATTTTATTATTTGAATATCTTTAGAATTAGTTTTTTGTTTACATTTAAGACAATAAATCAACTCCATTTATATAAAATAAATTATTGTAATTTATCTATATTATCTTTAATTATTATTATTTCAGTATTTAATTCTTTTATTGATTTATTGACTCCATCAAATAGAAATTTTAGTTCTTTTTCTAATTTTTCTTCTAAATTTTCAACATAATTGCCAATATTAATTAAAAAATTTATAATTTTATTTAAATCTTTTTTAGTTTCTGAATAATCACTACCAATTTCAATAATTGAATCTAAAACTTCATCTAATTCTGATTTAACTATAACATCATATTTATTTATATTTGGTTTTACACTAACAATTCTTTTACCATTAATATTTATATAATTTTTTGATAAACCAATAGCATTTACTAAATTTTCAGTCTTTTTTACATGACTTTTAAAACTTTTACTAAAATTATTAAAAAATATATTTAATTTAGAATTTATATAATCTTCTTTAATATTAATTGGATGTTTTTTCTGTCTTCCAAACAGATCAAATATATTTTGTGAATCCATATTTATTAAGGATTAATTTATTTATTATGTTATCAAATTTTTTATTTTTATTTAATTCATTTAATATAAAAATACATAAATGACCACAAATTGGTGGATCATTATGATTTTGAATTTGATTATCATTATAAAATATATTATCTTTTCCTAGATATTTAACTAATTCTATTGGTGGGTTATTAACTATATTTCCATATGAATCAAAATAATATTTAATTTTATCTTTTTTATAATAACAAACCCAATGAGTTCCATTTCCATCAAATGAATCTAAATTTATAATTCCACATTCAAATTTATTAACTTTATTAGGTAATATATCTCTCATAAATACACCTCTAAAATATTTTATATTTTTACATAATTTTTCTAATTTACCTAATGTTAGTGGTTCAAAATATTTTAATGTTTTTTTATCTAAACCAGATCCTTCTACATTTTTTAATTCATGATCCAAAAAATCAACAAAATTTCTAAATTTAGGAATTATAGATTCTTTTACTACTTTTGCTCCCTTTCTAACATTTGGTGTATAATTTTTAACAATAGGTATATTATCAGCAAAATCTAAAATTTCTTTTAGTAACCCACCATTTTTTATTTCTTTTAATTGATTATATGAAAATTCAAATCTTAATCCTTTATTTAATTTTTTATGTTTATTTAGTTTTTTAATTTGTCTTTTAGATAATAATATAATATCTTTTCCATTTTCATTAAATTGATCAATATTAAATTGAATTATAACTGATCTTTTATTTTTAAATGCTAATTTTATTTTTGATTTTTGATTATCTGTTAAGTTTATATTTGTTTTTTCCATTTATTAAGAAAAAAATTTATAGTTTTTTATAATATAGATTAACATAATTAATGAAAAATTTTATTAAAATTTTAATCCTACTTCTAAACCCATACCAAATTTTCTTTTCATCCACATAGCACCTGATGTTGGTAATGCAATTAATCTTTCACCAATTCCATGATTATTTGATGTTACTATATCCCATGCTTTATCTTGTAAAATTTTATCAGCTATTTCATTTCTAGATTTTGTATCTTTATGATCTCTATAAAATAAATCATGTTCTTTAGCAGCTTTATCTAAATCATTTATTCCAGGATCACTTCTTTTTATTCTTTTATTTAATTTAGTTCCAGGCCCTAGATATTGATAACCAGGTACATGTAATTCAAAAGGTAAATTATTTATAACATCATTTAAAATACCTGATCCATCTTTTAATAATGGTGATGAAATATTTGGCAAAATTCTTTTTAAATACTTAATTCCTTCAGGTTTTTCAATTAATTCATCTAATTTATTTGATATAAAGTCTTTAATTGCTCTCTTTTCATTTAAAAAATTATTATTACCAGCTTTTTCTTGTGCATATATATATAATTAATAATATTATCTAATTTATTTAAATCATCTATAAATCTATATTCAATTTTATTTTCTGTATATTTTCTGATTCCTGAACCTTCAATTTCACCTTTTAATTCCCAAATATGTTTAATTAAATTAATATATTTATCACCTTTACTAGATTTTGGTTTCTTACTATTTGGATCATTATTTTTATAAATTGAATTAGTCTCCCATAAAATCTTTGAATAATTATTTAAATCATCTTGTGTATATAAATTATTATCTGGTTTCTTTTCATAAGTTAACAATCTCCATAATCCATGTGTTCCATTATATTTTTTATCATCAATTATTAAATCATCATTATCAATTACAGTTATTTTATCACCAATCATAAATGATTTTTTATGTTTATTCCAATATAAACCAAATTTATCATCTTTTGTTCTTGGTAAATATTTTTGTGCTAATGGACCAATAATTTCATCTAATGTTTGAGGTGAAATTAAATTTGGGTCAATAAATGTCGATTCTTCTTGAATTATTGGTTGTCTGATTGGTCTAAATGGAGTACTTGAAGGTAAATTTAATTCTTCAGTTTCTGGTATTGATATATTAGCAAAATTATTAACAACAGGTACCAATTCCATTAGGTTTTTATTTTCATTTAAGACTTCACCAATTTTATTTTCAACTTTACCAATTGCTGATGTTATAGGTTCATATGCTTTTTGTTTAATTTTTTCATAATTATCTTCAATTTTAATTTGATTTTTAAATTCTTTTATTAATTTTTTCTCAATATCATCTATTTTTTTAGCTTCGTTAACAGATATTTTACCCATTTATTACAAAGAAAAAATTATGTTCAACACAAATTATGTTAACACAAACATAAATCATATTAACACAAATACTAATCATGTTAACATAAACATAAATCATGTTAACAAAAATATAAATCATGTAAAACACAATTCATTTTACTTTATTTCTGTAATTTTCATTAAATATATAAATACTAATGAAATAAATAATACTAATAAAATAAATATTCTATCAATTATTGACTCAAATATACAACAAGCCATTATCATTATTTAATATCAGAAAAATTTTTCATATATTTTCCATTATTTGATTTTTTCAATAAATTAATAGTTAAAAATCCATAGTCTTCTTTCCAACAATCATTACAAATAGTTTTAAATTTATAAAATTTCATATCTGATCCAACAAAATTATTTTTATTTTTTTCATATAATGTTCATTTTGTTTAAAGATGCATAACATATATAATTTATTTCTAATTAATTGCATATAAACTTTTGAATAACATTGTGATAAATAAATACATGATATATTTTTATGTCTACCCATTATAAAATATTCTTTAATTTTATCTTGTTTTTCTAAAATACAATCATCAAAAACTACTAATGAATTTGGTTTACATTTATTTAGTGTAATCATATCATCACATGAAAAATAAGAAATTTGTTTGTTAATATTTGATTCTATATTTTTAAATCTTTTTTGTAATAATTTATAAGATGGTTGTTCTAATGATTTGCTAAAAATATATAAATTTGAATATGGAATTAATCTTTTATAAATAAAATTTAATAATATTATAGTTTTACCAGATCCACTTGTTCCTATAATTAATAATCTAATAGGCTGATCATTTTTATTATTTTTATCATATGATTCTAATTTTATATTATCTTTTTTTTTCTAAAAATTTCTCCATTTAAATAAGATGAAATTATTTAAAATAATTGGTCATTCATCCAAACTAGAATTAAGATTAGAACATCCAATACATTTAGATGGAAAATATAGTATTGGTTTAAGTGGATTTTATTCAGATAATTTTATATCAAATATACAAAATGATTATAAAAACTGTTATGGATATTCTATTAAAGATGAAGATGATAAAATTATAGATCAATATTTTGATATAAATAAAGGAAATTATACAATTGAAGAAATAAAAAATATTTTTATAAATAGTTTAAAAGAATTTAAAAATAAATTCAATAAATTTGATGAAAATGATTTTATATTGAAAAATGATGGACCATATATTATAATAAAATCTCCAGTTAAAATTATAGTAACAACAATTATAATTGATTTATTAGGGTTAAATGATAAAATAATTGAACCAAATGTATTAACAAAAGGAATAAAACTACCAAAAATTAGACCTTTTGATGTTATTGAAATTCATTGTAATTTAGTTGAACCTAGTTTTGAAAATCATAAAGATCTTTCACATTTACATAAAGAATCAGAAATTCTATATTCATTTTATCCAAATGTTGAATATGGATCAAAAATTAGTGAAAAACCAAATGAAATTGATTATATTCCTTTAAAAAATATAAATAAAATTCAAAATATTATAATATCTATTCAAGATAGTGATGGAAATCTAATAGATAATGAAAATATTAAAAGTATTGTATATTTAAGATTAAAACAAAATTTGTAATAATTTGTCTACATAAATAATAAAAACAACAATTGATTTAATTAACAATAATTTTATGTTTAATAATAAATTAATTGTATTTAATAAACAAAATAATCCTTGGTTTAAAGGAAAAGATATTTGTAATATTTAAAATATAAAATTATAGAAAAGTTTTAATTGATAATGTAAAAGAAAAATATATAAAACTTAAAAAATATCAAGTGTAACCAACAGTTACATTTACATAATGATGATAAATTAATTTACATAAAAATTATAGGTGTCACAAATTATGACACCCTGGAAATTTATGTACAAACATGTTTTCAGACGCCCTAAAACAGGGCGTCAATAAAATTGATAAAAAAACAATATTTATTAATGAATCTGGGTTATATTCATTAATTTTAAAATCAAAAAAGGTAGATAAACAATAAGGATAGATGATGATAAATTAAAATTTATAGATATTTTTAGAGGGGACAATTTGTCCCCCCTATCATATAATGAAAAACATACAAAACTTATTAAAATTAGGTAGGACCCAAAATGGGTCCCATATAAATTATAATATTTATTTTAAAAATTTTTAAAGGAGGTAACCTTATTATACAATAAAAACTTAAGGGTAACAAAACGTTACCCTCCTTAAACATTAAAAAAATATTTATAAAGGTAATAAATTATAGACAAATTTGAGACCCGTCTTTAGGACGGGTCTTACTTATAATGATAATAAAGTAAAATTTATAGATATTTTTAGGTTAGATATTCAATAAATTATTGAATATATTTAAATTTATTAAAGAAAATATATTAAAATATAAAAAAATTAGGGGTAGCAATATGCTATTTCAAGAAAATATTTAAAAATATACATAAATTATGGTATAAATTCAATATCATATGGTTATAAATTATTAATATAATTTTGATCATTTTCTTTAAAACTTTCTTTAACATAATTTTTTATTATATTTATAAATGGTTCTATTATAAAATTAAACTTATAATGATATACAAAATAATTTTTATATTTAAAAAGATATATTAAAAATTTATTTGATATTTTGGTTTTAAATAAATATAATTTTATATCAAAATCATTATTTATTAATTCTTTTGGAACAATTAAAATTTCCATTTATTTATAATTATTTTTATATCCCCAAGGTAATGTATCAATTTTATTTTCACAAATAAATCTTTTGTCATCTTTATTACTTAAAGCTAATTTATTTATTGTAATTGTATATAGTTCATGTTTAAAACTTCTAATACAAGTCATCTCTCTATATTGTTCTTGATCATCAAATAAACATTTCTTAAAATCGTCCATATGTAATGTTTTATCAACAACACTTTTCTTGATTCCTTTACATTTTACAGGATTTTTATTATTAAATTCATAACTATATAATTTTGATCTTAAACCACAATATTCTTCTAATATTTCACCATTTAACTCATCTTTAAATTTACCAATTATTTTTTTATTCTTTTCACTATAGCATTCATGTTCTTTCTTATAATCACTTGTATCAAATTCATTAATATTTTCTTTAATAATTTTATATGGATCCTAATTAAATTCTATAAAATAACTGTCTGTGTCCATATATAATAACCTTATATTTTGATCAAACTTCTTTAATTTTTCATAATAAAATTGATACATATGTAATTTTGATAAATCAAGTACTGAAAATCCTATATAGATTGGTTTATCAAACTTAACCTTTTCTTTAATCATATGTGAAGCAATACAGTTTTTATCAAATATACTAAATGTTTTAAAATTAGTTTTTTTTCTTGTTTTAATGAAAACTTTTCATCACCTAATTTAATATCACACCTATTTCTAACATTTTCCATAGTTTTTCCAAAAACACTATTATTCATCAATTTAAAAAAGTCTTTTTCAAAATCTGATGTTGATTTGGATCTTAATTTAGTATTTAATTCAATATATTTTTTCATATAATCATCTTGATCAAATGCTATAACTCTATTGACTTTCTTTAATTTTAATCCTTTTTGTATATAATATTTTAAGTTTCTTGAATGAATAACATAATCTTTTTTATCAAATAATGTTGTACAAAGCTTATTATTATAATGTTCAGTTGCTAATGGTAAATCTTTATGATCATCATGTAATTCAATAGGATATTCTAAATCAACATCTAATATATATCCATATTCAGAATTTTCATCTAATTCTAATATTGTTTCTTCCCATTCATTTAATGTATATGTATTAGGATTCATCCATGTTATATCTTTATAAGGTAATTTTTGACTTAAAGCCCATCCATATAGATTATTTGCATCTATATATAACATATAATTTTCAGGTTTTGTTTTATCATATTTTTTGTATATTTATTGTTTGCTTTACAATATCTAGTTATACATTGTGAAATACCACCTCTAATACCTTTTTCAATCATTAAATACATATTATAATCACTTATTAATTATAGTTTAATTTTTGTTAATTTTAACATAGAATCCCAAGCTAATGATGGTGATGTTAGATAATGTGCTGGATCTAATTGATAATTTTTCAAACAAACAGATCTAAAATTTTCAAATATATCAGCTAATAAAAGAACATCTTGAATATTATATAAATCTGAATAATTACCTAATGTTTTTACTTTTAATTTATTCCAGACTTTTATATAATGTTTATAATCATAATCACTTATATTTTCATTAGTTAAACAACTATAAAATTGATCTTTTCTAATATATTATCATAGTTTAATTTTTCAACATCATCAATAAATTCATATGGAAATATACCTTTATAAGTTAATATTTTTAAAGTTTCATTATCATATTCAATTATATCATTTTCTTTTATAAATTTATTTATATGCTTAAATTCTTTAAGATGTTTAGCTAATTTTTCAATTGATGTAGCCATAAATCTAAATGTATCTACAAATGAAAATTTTATAAATTTTCTAGGTTTATCACCTTCAAATTCATAACCATAACCAGAATTTACTGAATAGTTTATATATTTTTCATCTGTATTAGCTAACAAATCAATTTTACCATATTTTTTAGCTAATTCTTTTATAAACAAATGTGTATCATAATTTGAACTATTATGACAGAATATAGGAATATTTTGAGGGAATTTTAGATTTAAATTACAATTTAAATGTGCAGCACCCCTAAATTTTCCTGTTAAATGGCAATGATCTCTTACTTTTATTCTTTTATCTTCATCAAAACCACTATTTTCACAAATATGACAAACATTAGTTTTTTGATAGTTTATTTCTTCTTCATTAGTTAAATTTATAGGCTTTTTATTTTTTGAATTATATTTTTTAGCTATATATTTTGAGATTTCATCTAAATATTCAAATAATTTATTTGGTACATTTATTAATTCCTCTTCAGTTTTTGCTCTATAACAAATAGGTTTATACATTTTATTAGTTACTCTAGATACTAAGTAAATTGTAAATCCATATGGTTTATGTTTTTGAATTTTATTTGTATATAAGCAATTTGGATTATTTTTACAATTATCAATCTTTTCTAGTATACTTTCAAAATCCAAATAAATTACATATGGATGTTCAAACCTTTTATAATAGTTTTTAAAACTTACTGTTTGACCAGAAAATGGCATTATAGGTCTACAAGGTTCTAATGATTTACATATTTCTAAATGATTATTCAAGTCTTTATTTTTGTAGAAATGAGTCAAACATCTTCTACAAATATATTTTTTTGTTTTATGTTTTGATAATTGAGAATATACTAATTTATTTAAATCTGTTATTAATATATAATGACAATTATTACCAATTTTATAATATAATAAATCAATTTCTAATTTTACATTATAATGTTCAGATATTTGTAATGGCACTATTTTTTCATCTTCATCAATTCTATAAATATTTATTGACATTGATGGATAATTATATTTAGAATCGAATGATCTTTTTTCAAATAATTTAATATCTTTTAATGTTATTGGATAATCAAAACCTTTAAAAATATTATCATTTATATATTTTTGATATTGTTTAACTCTTTCAGCATTTTTGTTTGGTTTATCAATAGCACATCTAATTGCATAAATAAAACAATATTCATCTTTATTTTTAAAATTTACACAACATTTTTCATTCTTAATTTCATTTGGTAATTCTATATATGATCCAGCATTTAATGAATTATTTTTAGATAATTTTACATTTAATTCAACACATCTTTTTAATGCCCAACCAGAGCCTTTTGATGGTTGATTTAGTTGTTCTCTAACTATTAATTTCTTAAATTGATCATCAATAAAATCATCTATATTTAAAATATCTGAACTTTTTATACAAAAATACATATTACTATTTTGAATTTCACCATTTACTAATTTTCTTTCATATTCACATTCTAAAGCCATCTGTCCTTTAATATTTTTGAATTTTTGTTTTTCTATCAATTTTTTTATTTAATTTCTTTGAGTTTCTAAATAATCATTAATATCTAAATCATCATTTGAATTTGTTAAAATATAATCTTGAAAATATCCTTTTTAATGACGAAGCTTCTTGAATATTTATTATATTTTCTTTTGGAATTGGTTTATTGGTTTATCATTTAATAATCCAATCAATTCTTTTCTAGTTTTATTAACAATTTTAATACTATTTTTAATTGTTAAATTTTGAATATATTTTAATGATCTATATTCTAAATTATTTGGATTTTCTTTAATTTTGTTTAATCTTTTAATTAGTTCATCTCTAGACAAATTTTCATAATTTTTGACAGATAATTTTTTTGCAATTTCATTTAATTTTTCTATATTAAATAATGAATAATTTGTAAGATCAAATGTTTCTTTAATATTTGTTAATTCATCTAAAGTTTTATTTTTATAATTATATATATTATTATTTTTACACCAATGTTTTAATTCAAATATTTTATTATCATATTTTTGTTTATTTAATAAATGTTTAGATGAGCTATAATGTCTATCATAATTTTTATATAATATATTTTTATTACAATAAGGACAATTAATATTTTTATTTGTTCGTTCCATTTATTAGGGAGAAATTCTTTATTTATTAAAAATAATTTTTACTTAAAAATAAAACTCCTAAAAATATAAGAAGTTTTTCCACTTTTTACTAAGTAATTTATAGTTTAAATCATATTTTTTTAATAAAATTTGAATTTTTTAAAAATAAGTAAAATTTTATGTTTATTTTTGTATCATATTTTTAAATTTTCTAGTTTTGTTATATTTTTTTCATGAATTTTAGTTTCTAAATGTCTTGAATAATTTTTAGTCCATTTAATATTTCTTCCACATTCACAAAATTGTGGTTTTAAAAACATTTCTCTAATACATTGTATACAAATTGCATTTTTTCTATCTTTACTATAATGATAATTTTTAAAATTTGAAATATCTTTAATTTCTTTACATTTATGACATTGTTTTTCATTTAATTCAATAACTTTAATATTATCATATAATTTTTTATAATACTCATCCTTACATTCTTTACAATAATAATATAACCCATCTTTATTATTTTTGTATTTATAAAATTTAGATATATCTTTATATAATTTACACCTTAAACATTTATTTTCCATTTATATAAAATAAAATTTACAAATTGGTTTTTTTCAATTCATATTCATAAAAATTTCCAATAATATCTTCATTATTTTGATCTTTTATACTATATGTAACTGGATTTGTATTATTAATTTTAGAAATTATAAATATTTCTCTAGACCAATTATTTTTATATTTATTAGAAAATGTTGATTTTTTATTTCCAATTCTAATTCTATCATTTATTTTAAATTTTGATTTAGTTATTATTTTTGGTGGTTTATATTTAAAAACAGTATCTAATAAATCCTTTTCATTATTTTTATTTACTTCAATTGGTTTCATTTTAATTGTTGAATGATATGAATTATTATATTCTTTAACAATTTTTGGTAAAATATTTATCCATCTATAATTTTTATGAATTTCAAATTGTATTTTCATTTTTTCATTTTGTGTTCTATTATACTTGATCTTTCTTCATTTTCTGTATGATACAATTTAATATCATATTTATTTAATATTTCTTTGAATTCTTTATTAATAAATTCTAATCCTTTATCTGTATGTAAAAGATTAGGTGATTTATGATTAATTTTAATTGCATCCTTAATTATTTCTTCAAATGCTTTAGAAACTGTTTTTCCATCTTTTTTCTTTAATGGTTTTGACCAAACATATTTTGAGAAATCATCTATCACATTTAACATATATTTATAACCATCATTTTCTTTTTCATAATTTTTCATTATAATCAAATCTGCTGCCCATAAATCATCAATACCTAATGTAATTATTTTTCTTTTTAGAAATTTCTTTCTGATTGGAGCATGAATTTCATTTGCTTCAATTATTTGTTCATTTTTAGTTAATTCTTTTTTAATTATAGGTTTAACTTCTTTTTTTTAAATTTTATTTTTATTTGTTTTACAAAATAAACATTTAGTAGCAATTCTATATAATCCATTTTTCATTTCAACAATTTGTGGATTAATATTTTTAGTTTTTTTCTTACACTTGTGACAATGAATTGGTTCATTCATTTATATATAAAAATATTTTATACATAAATGAATTGGATCAATTCATTTATGTATAAAATATTTTTTTAATAAATGGATATGTGTTATAGATGTCATAATCAAACTAATTTTACTATTATTGGAAATTGTGTAGGATGTAATATATGTAAAAGAATTATTTATGAAAAAAAGATTAAGAGAAAAAGTAATAAGAATAAACATCTTAAACATATTTTAAGAGAATTTAACCATTTTCAACCATATAAAACACACCAATTAATTAATGAATTATATATTTTATGTATTTCCAATCATTTTGAAATAACACCTAAGAATATAAAATTATTTTTAAAACAAAGGAATTATACAAATTGGATATTTTACTATCAATTTTTAGATAAAGAAAGAAAGAAGATAAGAAAAAATTACACTAGTTTTTAATAAATATTTATGTTTTAAGAAAAGTAATATATCATTTTAAAAATTATTACCAATGATTTTTAAATATTTAAATATGGATTTTTGTATAAAACCTAATTATGATAATAACTTTTTAACATATCTATCACAAATGAGTTTGTGATATTTTTTCCCTATATAAATGGATCTGTTAGAAGAAATTAATAATATTGGAGAATTAAGATTTAAAGAATATAAACCATTAAAAAGTTTAAATTTAAATGAAAAATATAAAATTGAAAAATTTGAAAGAATTAAAGATAAATATGGATATACAATTATTGTTGAATTAGAAAAATGTAAAATACATTTACCAAAAAGATTTACTAATATAATTGATGATAAAACTGTTAAAGAATTAAATAAAAAAGATTTAAATTTAATTGTCACTGCTTTTAAGACTTTTGATGATAAAGAAACTGCTTTAGTTAAATTTGAATAATTATTTTAGTATAATTGTATTGATAATAAATTTTAAATCATCTTGTAAAAAATTATAATTTTACTGGTTTTAAAAAACTTTTTATTCTGTAAACAATTTCATATAAATTTATGCATATTTATTAAAAAATTCATTAAAATTGTATGTTTTTTATTAAATTGAACAAAAGCTAAAAATTAGCCAAAAAATGGTAAAAATATTGCATAATTGTACTAAAAAACTATGAAATTTGTTTAATTTTTGATTGGCTCCAAAAGTGAGCCAGAAACCCCATATGACTATCTACTTATATATATATATATATATATATATATATATATATTTTATATCTTGACATATTATCAAATATAAATGTTGCTTTTTTCGCATTTTATCAAACTCATTACCACTTTTCATGACATTTTTAGATAGTATTAACAATTTTATACCAGAATAAGAGCAACGTGTCTCGCTTAAGCACCCTTAAAGCCTTGTAAAATTTACTTGAAAACAATAATTCGGGAAGTTAACTGCTTATAAACAAGGTGCTACAACTTACTCTTTTTATGCGTTAAGCCACAAACTTCATTCTCACTAAAGCTTCCCTGATCTTATGCGTTAAAAATATGTGCTATAAGTGATTTTTACAATTTGTCTAAATCGAATTTAAAAATAATTATTGACCTACTTTTTTTGTAAATTTTGTCTTATGGTTTTAACAAGTTGAACTGACTACGATTTTCGCCCACGTCAACCATTTGGAGTGCAGTTTGCGTTATTAGATTCTACTAAGTAAAACCGTTTTAATTTGATGCTTATAAGAACCTATGTTTATATTTTAAATTTTGGACTTAATCCTATTGAGCCGCTCCCCAGAGTTGCCTTCCTATGGGTTGTGACACAGATCAGCATCAGTTAATGCGTTAATATCATCAGTAATAATTTCTGAACATTAGTATTTCATCCGTTGCTGTTTAAAAGTTATTAAATGAATTCCAGACTAAATGGACATCCTGTATTATGTCTGCTAATCTCCAACAGTTATAATAATTTAATCCGAAATTAGGCCAAAATGGATTTTAATGCCGATTACAGCCTCTTGAGAACATAGGAATGGGCACTTCAAGCATATAATTGTGAACTTAAGACGTAGGATAGCTTTGGTGACGTTTTACAGTTTGTAGCTTGACATATAAACATTTTTTATTTCAGTAAATTATAGCAAATTTAGTTGATTTACAAAAATAACATTTCAAGTAGATTTTAAAAGGCTTGAAGAGGGTTTAATAGGGTTAAACTGTACTTAAATTGATAGAAAGTTTGTGTAGATTTTAAAAATTAAATACATATTAGCAAAAGGTTTGGTAAAATGCTATAAAAAAATGGAATTTTATAAGCAATGTCACGAAATTTGTAAAAATCTAAAAACTACCTTTACTGGAAGCCGTAGTGAGTTATAACTCCCTAAATTTAGTATTTTTTGTTCAATTTTACACGCCTAATATCCCAGTAATCCTTTTGACACTAACCACCAAACACAGTATATAAAATATACATTAACACAGAGAAAATAGTTTACATTAGAAGTAGCTTATGTTAGGATATGATTTAAACAATAAAATTCTTTGAATACGAAATATGCTGATATGAATACTGGCCACAATGGAAGATTGAAAGCTATTACTGACTGAACATCAATCACTTCTAGGAAATAACTTCCACCCCCAACCGAACAGAATTTAATGGCTGTTAATTCTATTTTATACTATTTAAACGTTGTTTTCTATGTGTAATTGCATTAAGTAAATGAGCCAAATAAAGTATATCTTTTATAATTAATAAGTTTACTTATGTTACTTTAGTGTTAAATGTTAAAAGGGAAACATACCAAATTGTCTAAGAACATAACATACATTATTTATTTCAGTCCAAAATGCGTATTTATATAAAAAAATCGTTAAATATTTCACTATACACTAATAAAATACTAATAAAATGTTTTTATGCTAAATGAAATGTGATAAAACTAAGCCAAGTATTTTTTAAGATTGTTTATCTTTAATAAAATATTTCAAATATTTATTTTATTCATTGCATGATGATTGAGTTTATAATTATTTTATATATATATATATATATAACTACAACTTATAAAATCAAAACGCCCTTGTCAATGTAAATCGGTGTTTTAGGAACATTCCAAGTAAAAATCACGATTTCGAAATTTGTTCATAATTACATATAGGGTATTTATATTTTGAGTATCCAAATTTGCTGCCAGGGGAGTAGTCTAAACAAGTATTTTTTTACCATTTATCCTAAACCATAACTATTGAAAGCTAATATATAATTGTATATAAAGTGTTTTATATATATATATATATATATATATATATATATATATATATATATATATATATATATATATAACATAAATAACATTGAACATATTTTTTGTTTATTCATATGTTAAAACTCAGCTGGTGATCCGTCTACTTTTTAGATTTAATTTAATTTTTTAACGTTGAATGGATTTTAATGCATTGTTTTGATTTACCAAAGAAATTTATGTTCATATAGAACTTGTACTGTAATCTTTATCAAGCAAGTTCACAGTCTTAGAAGTAATTAGTTAAAATAGAATTAAACCGGTCATACTTTTAACCATGTTCCAACCTTCTACTTATAAAGTATTCAACATAGTCCAGTTCAGTAAACATAAAATACTTTATTGCTAAGCAAAATGTTAATATAGGCTCAACTATACAGTACCATATTATAAAAGGTGTTCTAATTAGTACTAGGGGATTGTAGGGGCAAAGGCCCCTAAAAATCTAAATGGTGATGTTGTCTCCAAAAAATAAGTTTCAATTCATCACCTCCTTGCACAATTACTCTATTTCATCTCAAGTTGTAGTGTGGTTATAAGTTTGGATTTTCTAATAAAATATTACCTAATCTTGACGAAACATTTTGGAGTTATCAAATCAGTAATTTACCAATAATCTCACCTTTATTAAAATACAGAAGTCTATTTTATGGTAAAAAAGCTATTGCACTATTATACAACCGGACTCGGAAAAAATAGTTTTAACCTTAAACATGTTCATAATAAGTTTGAATACTCAAGTAAATAAAATAGTTCAATGCAACATTAGCCCTTTAATACTGTATGCTCCTTCAACCCTGTGGCCCCCATTCCCCCACATTCGCTATTCCTCATTCCTCCTCTGTGTTGCCCCCAATTCCCCCACAATCCCCGTATCCCACACGCCTCCCCGAGTCCCCGTTCAACTCTCCGGTCCAGTGTTTCCTGTACCTCCAACACCCCTAGGGCCCGAGTAACCCCCATGCTCACGGACCTTGTGCCCCATGTTCCTTTTCCCCCCATTCTCCCATGATGCCCGCAGTTCTTCAACATGGCCCCCGTGGTCTCTATGTTCCTCATTCCTCTTCTGTGCCCCTCATTCCCAACCAGCTTTCGTGCCACTGACATCTCTAGTGTCCCTTGTGCAACATGCCTCATACGCCCGTGCCTCCATGCCATTTCACTCCGTGCCCGCTATCTTACTCATGCCTCCATCTTGGCCCCAAAGCCCCCTAATCCACAGTGCCACCGACACCTCTCGTGTCCCCCATACCCCTGCACCCACGGTGCTCTGTGCCCACATGCCCACGCTTCTTCCCCGTGGTACCAATGCCCTCTATGTCCCCCATGCCTCCCCCGTGCCCATGTAACCCTCTTGCCACCGAAGCCCCTGGTGCCCCTTGTGCCCCCACACCCTCCGCCACCACATGCCCCCGTGCCCCCTATGTCGCCCATGAGTGCCTATGCCCCCGCACTCCCGTTTCCTCCATGCTCCTCTGCCCTCATGCGTTCCTCCCAATGCCCCCTATGTCCCCCAAGTACCCCTCGTGCCCTCTATGCTCCCATATCTCAAAGCTTGAGTGGCACAGTACTCCCCGTACCGTCCTGTGCCCTCCGCAGTGCCACCATGCTCCCTTACCTGCCGTGCCACCGACGTCCTCGTGCTATGATTGTAGTCTATTTTGTTCTATTCGGTCAATTAAGTATAACATTGATAGATATACTGTGTTCTCCATTTTCGCATACTATTATTTACATGAAAAGCTCCCCATCTTTAAGGATTAATGTGCGTTTATTGTTTTCCCTGCGAACTACGTAAAGAAATAAGCAGAGAGGGATCAAACCTAAACAAAATATTCCTTATTCGGAGGTTATCCAATGTTAGTAGTTTACATAATATGATTCATTCGGAAATAAAGAACCACTCAATAAAACTATTCAACTCTAAATACTAAATAGCCAATATATAAAACATTAATGTAATAACTAAACGAAATTCACTGATTAAAGACAACATATATTTAATATATATTTAAACATTATATCAATCATGCCACGTCTAATCCACTTTTAATTGTGGTATATCAGCATATTCAAAATCATTCTACTCCTGTCTCCTCAAAGACATAGATGGGGTCTGGGGTCACGAAGAAGACATCTGTTGTGAACCATTAAATTGCCCATGACTATTAGTGTTCTCCTTTTTTATAGTGTATTGCCAATTTTTTAAAGTTATAATTGTATGGTTGTCTTAACTCAAAATATCTGCTCAATAAACAGCTGAGTTTATGATAAAAAATATTTACTTTAACATCTGCTTAATTACACGTGCAGATCTAAAAATCTTCTTCCCATTAGATTAATATGGGAACTTCAAGGTCCAATGGGGCAAAGCCCAGGTAACTTTTGGTAATTCTGGTATTTTTCCTTGCGTCCTTGGCCCAAAAGCTTTAAAATGAGCCATCATACGTTACCCTATCTTTCTTCTAACTCGAGATATTTCGTGGGGACCGATTTGCTTACGGAATTATATATACTAGAGATCGCCCACTGGTCGAAATTCGACCAAAAATTCAGTTGATCTTGAGCTAATTCATTTTAAATTGTTTCATAGATGGAACATATGTTCTTTCCTTATTTGCTAGCATTTGTTATTACAACAGCTGTCTTATGATTCAATCAATTATCCTTCTCCCATTAAGATTAACATTGAAACTTTGAAAGCCTGTAGGGCGTAGCCCCGTGGGCCGGTGTGAATTAAAACGTGATTCTGCTCATCTACATCATAATACCTTTCTAACGGTATGCATGGATTTCTCCTACGATGCACACAAGCTGAGAAAAAAGGAAGAAATGAAA
Source organism: Neoaliturus tenellus (assembly GCA_030545055.2). NCBI lineage: Eukaryota > Metazoa > Arthropoda > Insecta > Hemiptera > Cicadellidae > Neoaliturus > Neoaliturus tenellus. The sequence goes on along the minus strand of CM061533.1, from coordinate 207,270,443 downwards.
CATGCTTGCCTATTAATATATAGATAGATTTGTTATAAATAAATCCCTAATTTTTTATGTTGTATGGAGAAAACGAAAACGCATAGAGAACATTACATTTTTAACTCATAATTACAAATAAACGTTGAAAAAGCTGGCACAACTGTCAAGGTACAGATCACGCTTTTCAGTAAAAACATGTGGTTTTTACGTTTTAAAGTAATACCACAATAAAACTTAAATAATGGATTCAAGATTAGTAAAAGTTTTATTAAATTTATCCCTTCAACAGTTTTCAACAATTGGGTCTTTCCAGAATGTGTAATTATAGTTTTTAGTTATACTTTCATGCTCGTAAATAAAACTTATTTGGAACAGCAACCTAGAATTATTATATTAGGATTGGATTATTCGTATAAAAGTTCTATAAAACAAACAATAGATAGAGTTAGCCAATTTAAATAATATTATTATGATTTGTTTTTTGAAAAGACATATTTGTTAGTTTTCATCAGGATTGTACAGGTGATTTTAATAACATGAATCTTACAAGTTGTTTATTTATTTGAAATCCCTAGCAATAACTAACACTGCATTTTCATTAAGTTTTAAATATGCTAATGATGTTGATTGGTGTAAGGGTCCAGATTCTCGTCTACTGTCTTATAATTTAAAACTCAGTAACTTGTGCTGATTTTTTTTTTTTTTTTTTTTTTTTTTTTTTTTTTTTTTTTTTTTACTTTATTAATTTATTATTTTAAATTACAACATATAAAAGTAGTAACATTTAATAAATAAAATATTTAACTAGGTAAAATATATGAAGTTTCTGTAAAATTATTAAAAGTGTTTATAATACAACAATATCCAGTATATCCCTTCATGCTGTTACTCAGAGGCGGACTGTGACGTTTATCTTGGCAGAAATCAAGAACTGGATGTTCTCAGCCAGATGTTAGTTCTTAATTAAACTTTGACTTTTGCCTCAAAATACCTTAGAAACTGTAATTTGTCAGATATATCTGCGTGGAAGATTTTAAAACCGTTCTCTGGTAATAATCGTGAGACATTGTCTTATGAAATAAGAACTTAAAGTCGTGTATTTTCACTTTATTTAAGTTAGACCCCCTCTCACTCTCTCTCTCTCTCTCTCTCTCTATATATATATATATATATATATATATACAATGGATGTGACTAAGGTATTACTTCAAAATAATAGTGTGATTGCCGAGCAAATGCTTGGCCGATAGTATACCCACCTTTACTCTTTAAGTAACTCGGTTAAAAACACTTATTTGAAGTATTAAAATACGTCTTTGAGATATAATTTTCTTGAGTTGAGGACAGTACATTATATTCTAGTATAAAATAATAATTTTTAATCATTTTTACATGGCTACTCATCACTACAAAGAAAAAAAACACTTCTCATAACTAAAATAAATATACAGATTCTTATTATATGTTTTATTTGTATTTTTCATAGTTTAACATTTAATTTGTTTATTTATATGTGTAATTAAAAGATAAATATCACCATATTGAATACGAGATCATACCCAAAACAATTCAATAAAATGATCATGGTCTGTATAATTTTGATTCCCAAAAATTATACAGTGTGACGAACAGGGAAAATAGTAAATTGTTGGTTCAGTAACCTTAAAATAAATTTGATTCCGTTTTAACAATGAAGTATGCCGTAATAGAGGGGTATAGGGAATGATAGCGCTTGACTGATGAGTTTTATCGCTTAGTCGGTGGGCTCGTCTGCTTAGTGTGAGCTACATTAACGCGAAAGTTGAAATTTTGCTCGTTGATTATATTTATAGAGTTGGTTGTGGACTAAAAATGACTCTAACAACAATAGAGTTATTGCCAATTATGTGATCCATTAAATAATAAAATGAAACTAAAAGAGAACCTGGCGTTTTTATTATTTTTATTTTTACTTATATAATTTTATTGCAATAATAACTGCCTGATCAGATTTTAAAAAGTATTGTACATTTTCATAGAAGCGTACCATACAACTTACATTTGACAGGCCTATTTTCTATTTTCAATCATATAAGTAAAAGGAAATAGCTGTAAATGTTTGATTTAACCCATAATAGCTATTTGTGTAATAAGAGCATAAAGTACGTCATTTCCACTTGAGAATTAATTGTAGATGGCCGCACGAAGCGTCAGCTGAGTGTGGCCAAACAATTCGAGAGCGGCAATGACTATTTGCGTTCGTAATACACACAAGATTTTTCCTACCAACATAATTGTTACATATTACATGTTTTACTTTATACAAGATGTCATTTAGATTATTTTTTATTTGTTTCTGTTGGAACATAATGTTAACCAAGGAGGTTATATTCTAATACTGGAGGTAACACTGATAGGTTAATTTTGGCGAAAAAGCGAGCCGGTGATTTTGTTTGGTTGGCAATCCTGAAGTACCGTTTTGTCGTTCTTTGAACGGTAGTTAAAAGATATTCGAATCAACGAAATGGTTCGAATCTTCTGGGAACGATGAATTGGTACGGTACGGCTAACCAATAATTACTAATCTAGACTCTGGAATAATAATAACGTGTGTCTTTAATTCTAACTTACATGAATTTAAACAATTTTATTCGTTAGGTATTTTACAGAATAAGAGATAACTTATTGATTTATTTTGTTTGTAGATGTGAATATTTGTTGTTTTATAAATAGTTCAAAAAATATAATTAGAACTAATAACTTATTTATACCTATGTTAGATCTTAGAAATGGTTACATTAACTTGCAAAATTCCGTACTATTTCAGTACTCACTAAGGTATACCACGAAAAAAATTTATTCTCTTGTCTTGCATATTATACAAATTTTAATGCGGCACAAAATCATCAATTAAATTAACTAATTAAAAAAAAAATAAAAATAAACATGTTTCCATAACTTGAAACTGATTACCAAATTTCCAAAATAAATTTTTATACTTATATATAATTCATTTTCTGTTTTTGTTTGTTTTCCCCTTTTAATGCATATTTGCTTACCAATAATTGCCCATTAAAACCGATTCACCAGGCAATTGATTCACAATTCATTTGATTCCCTTAGCTGACTCGTTCATTTGGGCAAACAGTTCAAATTGGTACTTCAGGATTGCCAACCAAACAAAATCAGCGGCTCGCTTTTTTAGCATTGTGTGTTACCTCCAGTATTAGAATATAACCTCCTTGATGTTAACTATCAAACATAACCTCAAACTAAAAAAGAAGCAATTACTAAACGTCAACAATGAATAACAGCTGTAGCATGGTTTGATAAACAGCTGATTTAAAATTGCTGTTTGATCTAGCGTGCGGTAAAGAATCATTGCCGCTATAGAGCAAGAAAGAAACGGAAACCGGAAATGAACTGTTTTGCATATGGGTTACAGGTGTGGCAATGCAATTATTTCCATGCAGTGGTAGGAAAAGTTATTTACATATTTATTATAAAAAACTATTTTATTAACCTAATTAAAAATAAATAAATAGTTTATTTGTAAGCTTTTGCTTAAAACAAAATAAAAACCTCTAAATAATCTTTCATCAATTATTTTACATCACAAATAACAAAAATTAGTTGATTTCAACAAAATTAGTTTATCCTTTTTATTAATTTTCCAATGTTCCTTATATTAGTAATCCGTCATCGTTTTAGATAGAAAGAAGCAATATATGCCCTTCTATTGTCAGACCTTTTATGCTTAGAAACATATTGTCTAGCTTTGTTTCAATATTATTGAATCTAGTTATGTAATCCTTATGAGAATAGTACATATTTTTTCTGAAATCAGAAACCTTGTATAATTAGAGGGAATTGACTGAAATAAAATATCGAGCGTATTGAAAATTCAAAGTAACATAATAAGTGTGGCCATTCAAAATTAAATAACTTATACGAATTTGCGATCTGTAGGCTATAATACTAGGCATTATTTGTGGGATCTTGCAGTTTATAATCGGTCATTTAAAATGTGGTTGTAGTCCATGGTCTGTTTTTTAAACGAAGAAGAACATTGGCTTAAATATATTGTTCATTTTCGTACACCGTTATTCACATGAATTAATAGCTCCCATTCTTATGACATTGACGTTTAAAGCCACTACGCTCATAAAGAAAAAAAGATGAGAATGAATAAGACAAAACATTTCTTCAAAAAGAGGTTCTCTAATGTTGAGTCTAATGTTGACATAATTTGATTCTGACAAAAATAAACAATCTCTTAAAACAACGATTTAACTCTAACCACTAACCACAGCCAATATTTAAAACAACGATAATAAGTAAAATACATTAATGAGTGAAAACAATACATGAACCATTATAGCATATAAGCCACTGCCATAAGTCACTTGTGCATTCCAGTTAACAAAATTCATATTAATCCTGATTACTTAATAAAATAGACATAGATCTACGATAGATTCAAGACAATGAAATCTTTTGTAAATCCGTTAACATAGAATGATTATTTCCGTTTTCCTTTTTAATAGTGCATTGACACTAATAAAAAGTTATAGTTATGGCTATCCTTGCTAAAATATATGATCAATAACCAGCTGAGTCTATGCTACAAAATGTCTTAAGAAACATACGCTTAATCACACTTGTAGATATAAAAATATTCTTTTCATTAGATTACGTTGTAGCTTAGCTTTGAGGTCCAATGCAGCCAAGCTCACGTCCCCACAAAATATTTCGAATAATATATATATATATATATATATATATATATATATATATATATATATATATATATATATATATATATATATATATATAAATATACACATATATATGTATATATATATTATTCGTGCAATATAAATTTTGTTAGTTTTTAAGAGGTTGCCTAAAATATCCTATATAGGTATTAAAAATGCTTTTGTATTTTACTGTAATTTATAAGTTTATAGTTTAATATGAAACAGCCGACCCAAGGAACTCTTATATGTTAATGACGATGTGGAGGTTAGCGGTGGTGTTTAGAGGGAGCGTACAGTTGGCGGAAGTTCGACATCTCGTGGTTTGTGATCCATTTTCTGCTACAATTATCTGTGACTTCAATCGACAAGCTATCCTACGTAAGCCAAGGGGTTTATTAGATTTTATTTAACACATTCATTCTCATAATATTGCACTTTAAAATCAATCAAGCGTTTGTATTGGCATGTAATAGATTATCCATCGTGAAAAGGATAGCATTTATTAATAAATTTTTAAAAGCTACAAAACAGATTTCCTCAAAGACATTGTGGCTTATTCTTAATTACAAATAAAGTTTTAATTCGTAAAAAAATATGATGAGACTTATTATTATTATTATGAGACTTATTTTAAGAAATGGTTTCATTAGATAAAACAACACAATTTAATAACACAGTAAATAAATTATTTTGGTTCTATAGTGCAATATCCCTATTTAATTACACTTAAACTTCTATATACAAGCCACGACCACATTGCCGATCAAATCTACGAAATTTAAAATTAAGGGTAATTTAATTAAACTAATATGCTGTTGCGAAATTGAAGTTTCGATTGACTACTGATAAAATTTCAAGATTTATTAATCGAGTTAAACTAAATATTATGTAGAATTGAAAATTTTCCTTAAAATTTAATGGTAAAATTTTTCTCTAGTTGCTATAAACCTTAAAAGGTGAAATTTGTATTATTCTTTTTTAATTGGTTTGAATTTATTTTAGTTTTGTCATGTTTTTTCTCTATCATTACGGAACCAAAATTTAAGATTTTATTCAGTGGGCTCAAACAATACACTTTCCAAAATCTACTACAATTTACAAGGGGTATCACTTATAAATGACAACAAAATAAAAATCAACATTTCATTCCTCTCCGGTCCTGTATGAGTTATGCAGCACTCACTGAGGCTGTTTTTGTAGTACTACTGTATGAGGTAGTCAATGACATAGTGAGTGAGTCCACATCACTATTTATGTCTAAATCCCCTTTAAGTTAACTTTCCATGACATTACAAAATTTAATTAGAGAAATCACAAAAATTAAGAGAATCTACATCTTTGTTTTGGTGTGGTCCATTTTGTTTTTAGTGGCATTTTATTTTGGTTAAAATTTCTCTTTATAAAAAACATTTTTGTAATAAGCTTGTTTTCTATACTGGAGGTAAAAACTTTTCAATGTTGTCTTTTATACAGGTTTTTTAATATGTGTAGCGTTCTGCATAAAACATATTTATACTATAATAGTAAATAAAAAGGTTATTACCCTTACAACCAACCTTCCTTTTCCTTATAGTTCACAGCAGTTTGAAAACCCATGCACACAAATTTAGTGTTATATTTTAATATTTGTTACCTTTCATTGTTGTTTCAATACCAGTCGGACAACCAATAAGACCCATGTTAAAAATTTCAATATCCAAAATTGTTTTTGCAAAAAAAAAAAGATATTTTCTAGGGCTAAGTTACAAAACTTATTTTTTTGCCCAAATACGCGTAAATTAAACTTTCAAGCTAAATCTACCTGCTACATTTAAGAAAAGGTTTAAACCGCACATTAGACATTCCACGTATTAAAGTATGAAATTGTGTTGATATTTCATAACCAGTTTAATTTGCTTCTATTCAGCTTTTAACATAAGTGTTTGTTTGTTTAACTATCAACAGCTGTTTATATTTAGCAATTCAATATAAATTGTTCCCCATGTTAATCTTATGGACAAAAAATGAACTTTGAGGGCTTTCCGTGAGTTTCAGAATAAAAATATCAAAAATCTAAAACCTTATTGTAAAACTAGGAACTGAGACCATTCTTTTGATCCCTCAAACATTAAAATTGGTCCAGAAATAAGGGAGGAGTAGTGTTAACAAAAAAAGGGCATCACATATTATATGTATAGATTTCGAGGAGTTAGGTAAGCCAGGGCCAAAAAAAGATATCTATACTTGAAATAAAACAACTCAATCACTATGTAAGTTTTTGATAGATATTATATTCTAATATATAATAACATAATTTTCTCTTATATAATATTCTTTTCTTGTACAAGCTTGTATTAACGAATTTTTATTATTTAATAAATTATAATTCTAAGAAACACACGTTATCAATTTTAGTGATAATAGATGAAAACCCACAATAAATATGAAATATAAACTCTTTTCAGATAAAAGTGGTCTAAATAACATGTAACTGGATGAAAGCCAGGCAATTGTGCCAATGAAAGAATACAATAGGTTGAGTGTTTGCCTCAACCTTTCATATTGCGGCTTTTGATTTAATAAAGCATTTGTTGGTTTTGTAATTGTGTGTTAAAAATATAATTTAGTTAACCAGGGAGTACATTTATTATTTTAACTATCGTACATCACCCATTAAACTGACTTCTGCATATCCATAGTACTTAGGGCGTCTTTTAAAAAGTTACATGTACTTAAAGACTAAGAAAGGGCCAAGGGTAAATATTTTATTGATTAAATTGAAAAGAATAACCACCAGAGGAATAATTTTAATTACTATCAAAATATATACAAATATTTTATAATAATTACAAATCCCTTAAAAAGACAAAATCATCAAAGTAATTAGTTGTTATAACCGACCATAATGCGAAAGCAATCTAAGAACCACTTGATATATAATATAACTCAATTACTTAAATTGAGGTAATAAGTTAATAAAGACGTATATATTCAATGAAACATCAATTAAGTTAGCAGAGTAAAGGGAACGTATTGAAAATAAAACAATAACAATTATAGTGATATTTGCAATTACAAAATGATTCAAATTGGTTTTTAAGTAATGTAATATATGAAAGAAACTTTGAAATCAGATATTGAATTTATTATTAATGGAATAGAGCATGCCAGTCAAAGGAAGTACAATCACGAAAAAATCATTGAATATAAGAATTCAAGTATCTTTATATGAGAGGAAAAGTAAAGCAGATAGCCTTAGAAAGAAGGTAACATGTAGTGTAAAAAATAAGAAACATACACAAAATTATAGATATACCTTTCTAAGGGTGAGTTATAAAAGCTAGAGACATACATCAAATAAAATAATTTATATCCTAATAAATAAAAAGTAAAGACATTATAAATTAATAAGTATTATAAATAATAAATGTGTTTGGAGCAAGTACTGTGACTGCAATTAATTAGCAGAATCTTTAAGAAATCAGGCTAGTATCAAATGAAAGTGTGTAGTATGAAAGTAAATGTAAGAAGTAACTTTTGGAAAAAGATGATACTTAAATTAACTGGTAAGTTGAAAATCACTTAATAATATGTTGTAATAAAATAGTTTGAAGTTTGTTTTGGTTTAAAGTTTGTAATGGGAGGAAAAGAAACCAATATAGGGATTTAACTCAACAAATAAAATAAAAGCATGTATAAGGCAGTTTTTGTAGAAGGAAGGAAAGATGTTATAATGACCCAGACAAGTAGTAAGTAGTTTAGTAAGAAGGTTTAACATGCAGTAATTGTGTGTATAAATGTTAGTAAATTTCAAAACTAGTAGCAATTAATAGTTACTAAAAATAAAATGTTAGCATATTTTAAATGTGTAGATAGGTAATTAGTATGTAATAGGAGCTACCGTGGAGACAAAGAAGTGGAAAAAGAGAAAGGTAACAGGTAACATGAGTATGAGTAGTTGGTAGTTCCCGTTGAGATAAATAAGGGGTCAAAAGAGTACATATAACAGGTATTACTATGTAGAGGAACTTAACAGGTAACAGGAGGATGGGTAGTTGGTAGCTCCCGCGGAGACAGTTAAGTGAAAAAAGAGTAGACTTGTAACAGGTATTATTATAAAGAGGAAGGTAACAGGCAACTGGTAGTTAGTAGTCTTGGAGACAAGTAAGAGGAAAAAAGGACAAATAACAGGTATTATTATGTAGAGGTACAGGCATTACCTGTAGGTAACAGGTACTACTCGTAGAGACAGCAGGTAGCTGGTCAGATGGATGGGCAATCGATTATTCCCCCAGTTCATTTCAGCCACCTAATGGCTTTTGCTTCCTCTTCATTTCCGGGGGCTAATTTCTAATACAACTGCGTTCATCATTTCCATGAATGGTTTTACTAAAAATAAAACATAATCTCTTACTTAAATTTTTGTTATAGATTTTGAAAATGTTTTAGCTTCACATTCATTATTTATTTCATTCCATGCTATTTTAATCGCTGTATAAATTTTCAACCTCTTTTAAAGTAAAAGTATCATAAAAAAGTTTGACTTTGACATAACAACAGCTCATATCTGTAATAAAGTATATATTTTTATGTTTAATTATGGAAGACAAATATTATTTATCGAAGAAGGAAATATGATTTGTATTGGACAATAGAGCGATAGTTAGTAAGAAAGCTGATCGTGCACTGGCCTTTGGACACTTGACGTCCTACCCTGATGATGCAACAGGAGAGACGGAGCGCCATTCGAGTTCTGATCCAGGTACGAATATAACCTATGTCGTTTCCGCCTGCGATTCTCGGGTTTCTGAATAGTATCAATTTTGTAGCAATTAAACAGTTTTAAATATTAGTTTACTATAACTGGCTACGAGGAATTACGAGTTCACGTGTGATTTTATAGTGGTTTTTAAATTAAATCAAACTAAATTGATAGTAACTTAAAAGACGATCGCCTCAAGTCGAAACTTGAAACAGGAAAGAACGTTGCTTTTCAAGGAAACGTGTTTTATGAAAGTTTCAACTTTTCAAGTTATCATTTTAATCCATTTATTTTGTGATAAAACTGTCTTTTAAATTTAATTTGAGTGAAATATCGCTCAAAACTACATTTGAGGAGTTAAATATAGGCCTATAGCGTGGAGTTGGAAACCTGTTGCACGTCCACCGGTAGGAATGGAATTGTCAATGGCCTAGGCCTAGGAGCACATGGTGATGGATTATAATTTTCTTTATGTGGATATATCTTCATTCAAGTAAGTGCCTTATACTAATCGCCAATTATGGCCAAACAGCAATTAGTTGGAAAAATTGCAGAATATAATGAAGAACTTGAAACCTTTACAAATTACACTGAGAGGTTAAAGCATTTTTTGTCAGTCAACAGCATAAAGGATGAAAATAAGGTATCATTTTTCATCTCTATTATGGGCCCAGCCCTTTTCTCTACTCTTAAGAATTTGCTACACCCTAAAGAAATTAAAGATGTAGATTTTGATGAAATAATTACCACTCTGACTGCTCACTTTGTGCCTAAATGTAATGTCAGTTATGAAAGATTTGTTTTTAACAAACGTTCTCAAAAAGAAGGGGAGAGTGTTGCTGATTACTCTTGCCAGCTAAAAAAATTAGCGGCTACTTGCAAATTTAATAGTTTTCTAGACGAAGCTTTACGTGATAGGTTCATTTGTGGGCTTAGGTCTACAGTCATACAAAGCAAACTATTAGCAGAAGGGGATACTTTGACCTTTAACAAGGCATTGGAAATGTCTTTACTCATTGAGAGTGCTGATAAAAATGTAAAATTGTTCAATTTAACTCCCAAAAAGGCTTCGGGTGGGGAAGTAAATTTAGTAAGGCATACTAGGCCTACTGGTCATAAATTTGGGCAAGGTAAATCAAGACTTGTAAAACCAAGGTCAAACAATCAAGGGTCAAATAAGCCTAGTTTCCAAGGTAACAATAAATTTAAATGCTACCGTTGTGGCAAGCCACACGACCCTAAGACCTGTGCCTACGTTGATAGCACTTGTTATTCCTGCAACCGTAAGGGACATCTTGCGAGTATTTGTCGCTCATCCAATAATTCTAGGCATAGGCCTAACAATAAGATAAATCTTTGTGAATCTGATAGCGATGATGAGTCGTATGATAGGACTAATCAAGAGTTTGACTTATATACGGTAGCCTACGCTAATGACAGTAAGCCAGGCAGCTTCATTGACAATATGACTGTCAATAAGGTACCACTGCCCATGGTACTAGATACCGGCGCATGTTGCTCTGTATTACCGTCCAGATTTATTTTGAAAAATTTCAAAACCCAAACACAGTTCTTAACAAGAGTGATGTTAGACTTAAGACCTATACAGGTGAGAAGATTAAAGTGCTTGGAGAATTTCAGGTTACCGTTAAGGCAAAGGATGACGGACCGGACCACTCATTGCCGATGATTGTCATCGAGAGTACATCTCCGAATCAACCTACCCTCCTAGGAAGGAATTGGCTGGAACGAATCAACCTGGACTGGAACAAAGTGAGGAGTAGCAGCGAGTCCCCGCAGCCGATGGAAGTTTGCCCCGTAAACGGTGAGTCCGATCCATGTACTAGATTAGTGGAGGAATTAAGAGATAAATATGCACCAGTCTTTGAACAGACTCCTGGAGAGATAAAGTGTAAGCCAGTAAGCATTGTTCTTAAAGAAAATGTAAGGCCTTTATTCTGTAAAGCACGTAACGTTCCGTTTGCGCTTAGAGATGCTGTCGAGTCAGAACTCGACAAACTGCAGAGAAATGGTATAATTTACCCTGTGACCCAGTCAGATTGGGCCACACCAATTGTAGTGGTGGAAAAACCATATCACGAGGTGCGTATTTGCGGTGACTATAAAGTTACCATAAACCCAGCCATTCGGACTGATCACTACCCTCTGCCAAATCCAGAGGATATATTGACTAGAATTACAGGGGCCAAGTTTTATTCCAAGCTCGATCTGTCGGCTGCGTACACTCAACTTAAGGTGGATGGACCGACACAGGAGCTCTTAACGATCACCACCCGGGATTGTTTCGCTACCGCCGCTTAGCCTACGGCATAACGAGCGCCGGGGCGCTTTTTCAGTCTACGATGGACCAAATCCTAACGGGCCTCGAAGGCACCGTCTGTTACATCGATGACATTTTGGTGTATGCCAAAAATATCCCGGAGATGAAGTCTCGGATTGAGGTTGTTCTGAAGAGATTAATGGAGCGGGGCGTGAGAATAAATCCGGGAAAAAGTAAATTTTATCAGGAAAGTCTGGTATTTTTAGGTTATCTCTTGGATGAGCAGGGGATCCACCAGAGCAAGGAGCTCACAAAGGCGATACTTGATGCGCCTAAACCCACAGATGTAACTCAGCTTAGGTCCTTTTTAGGCCTGGTGAATTTTTACTCACGATTCATACCAAACCTAGCCTCAGTGCTACACCCAATGTATCGACTATTAAATTCTGATGTTGAATGGTCATGGACCGACCAGGTTGACAAGGCATTTGAACAATGCAAGAAACTTTTAGTAAGGGACAACGTACTTTTACCATTTGATCCGTCCTTAGATATAGTCGTCACGAGTGACAGCTCCAGCTATGGACTAGGTTGCGTGATCGCTCACGCGTTACCTGATGGTACCGAGCGTCCAGTAGCGTTTGCATCCAGAACGCTTTCCAAAGCCGAAGTTAAATACAGCCAAATTGAAAAGGAGGCTTTGGCCTTGATTTTCGCTGTAAAAAAATTTCACAAGTTTTTGTACGGGAGACAATTTACCCTTGTGACTGACCACCGACCTCTGACTTTTCTTCTGAGCCCGAGCAAAGGAATTCCGACATTAGCAGCTGCTCGTATGCAAAGATGGGCACTGATCCTATCAGCCTACCAATACGACATCCGATATAAGAAGGGGAAGGAGATCAGTAATGCGGATGCATTATCTCGCCTCCCATGTACTACAGAAGAAGCCGAGGGTGAACTTGCATTTTTTTCAGCATCCTACAACTTGCCAATCACGTCTAAAGAAATTGCAGTCACAACCAAATATGATCCAGTCTTAGCGAAGATCCTCGACTTTACGGTTAATGGATGGCCTAACTTTTCGGATGATCCGGACATGAAACCCTTCTCGAACAAGAGTTCACAGCTTTCTGTTGACCGTGGATGCCTGCTATGGGGAAATAGGGTTGTGATACCACCAACACATCGTAAAGAAGTTCTCATCCTTCTACACTCTGAACATCCCGGCGAGTCCCGAATGAAAGCGCTCGCGCGCAGCTTTGTCTGGTGGCCAGTAATGGACCAGGAGATCGAGCTAATGATTAAAGAATGTTCAATTTGCCAGAAGACCAGGAAGTCTGCTCCGCTTGCTCCACTACAACCATGGACATGGCCTAAACATAGTTGGCTGAGAATCCATCTAGATTTTGCCGAGTTTCAAGGGAAGGATTTCCTCTTAGTGGTAGATGGACACTCTAAGTGGATTGAGGTGTACCACATGACTGGTACCACCGCCAAACACACCATTGAGAAACTGCGACATTGTTTCGCCACATTTGGTTTACCTGCGGTCCTGTCGTAACCGATGGAGGACCGCAATTTAAGTCCGAAGAGTTTAAGGGATTTCTTAAATCTAATTGCATTCATAATATTTTAACGCCTCCCTATCATCCGGCTTCCAATGGCCTGGCCGAGAGAGCGGTACAAACCGTAAAAAGCACATTCCTTAAACAAATGCTTCATGATGACAAGTACCATGCACATAGAACTCTACTACACCGAATAGACTCTTTTCTCTTCACCTACAGGAATACTCCACATTCAGTGAGCGGTGTGACTCCTTCTGAGGCCATTTTCAAGTTTAAGCCTAAGGACGCATCTAAGTCTCCTCAAACCCCATCTAGCCAACGAGATGGAAGTAAAACAGGAAGCCATCAACAGGTCAGCTAATGCTCACCGAGGGAAACCGAGGCAGTTCAGTGTAAATGACCGGGTGCATGTTTGCACAGTTCGTTAAGAAAAGGTGATTTGGCTACCTGGCACTGTCACCAGGGTGATAAGCCCTGTCACATATTTAGTGAACGTTGAGGGCCGAACAAGGTTTGTTCACACTGACCATCTGCGGACTAGTCAAGTGGCTGATGACGAAGACGATGTCATGGTACGGTTCCCAAGGGAATTGTATCAAGGTCAGAAGCAGGATACACCCAAAGAACGTCATTCACCAAATTCCCCAGGGAAAAGGAGAAGTTATCCTCCATCCACACCTCCACCTACGTCTACACCTGTGAAGGCTCCCAAAGTAATAGAAAAAAATAGGCCAGAAGATGATAGCTCCCTTCGACGCTCCCAGAGATCCCGAAGGGTGCCTCAAAAATTGGATCTTTAATCCGGAAGAGGATACCTCCCAACATTTTTTTGCATTCTGTAATTTTCAAGAAGTTTATTTTTATTTCCGTTGGGAGGAGATGTAATAAAGTGAATATTTTTATGTTTAATTATGGAAGACAAATATTATTTATCGAAGAAGGAAATATGATTTGTATTGGACAATAGAGCGATAGTTAGTAAGAAAGCTGATCGTGCACTGGCCTTTGGACACTTGACGTCCTACCCTGATGATGCAACAGGAGAGACGGAGCGCCATTCGAGTTCTGATCCAGGTACGAATATAACCTATGTCGTTTCCGCCTGCGATTCTCGGGTTTCTGAATAGTATCAATTTTGTAGCAATTAACAGTTTTAAATATTAGTTTACTATAATATCCACAATAATCATCAAATTTACATGGTGTTAGTGAACTCTCTTTAAAAAAATTTTGATTTGTTCTTTGGGTCAAGACAAACAAAAAACATAAGTCAAAGATGGGTATTAAATCTTTCGTTAAGCCACTTGAAGCCGTTTTATTTTTTTCTTATAATTTTTATTTACGTAACGGATTATTGTATTCAGTTCAAATTTGTCATGTATAGATTTAGAATACCACTGCACATTTTCAGGAAAAAAAAATAATTTTTACTATGTGTATTTTCAAAATGGTGACCATTTTAATTCAAAGATATCATAACCGGTAGTTTTTTTTCAAAATTTTACACAAGCCAATAAAGTTGTTAAATTAAATTATCTAAGAAATGGTACCAAGCTTTTAATGATTTGATAGCAAATAACAGAGTTATTGTGATTATTCTGTTAAAATTACCTTAATTTGCATTAATTTCCATGCAAAATCAATGTTTTTATGAAGAAAAATCACAACAACTCCGTTATTTGTTGTCAGCTCCTTACAAACTTGGTACCATTGGTTAGATAATTTAATTTAACAATTTTTTTCTTTTGCAAAATTTTTATAAAATTTACCAATTTTAACATATTTGAATAAAAAAAATTTTAATGGCCACCATTTTGAAAATACACTTTGTAAAAAAATTTTTTCCTGAAAATTCACATTGGTATGCTAAAGCTTCATACCAAATATAAACTAAATACAACCATCCGTTACGTAAAAAAGTTATTCGTGAAAAAATAAAGAAAATTGTGGATAGTGGCTTAAACAAAGGATTTTAATCCCATTTTTTTTCTTTTTTTTGCTGTGTTTATCTGAATATCCGTGAGTGATGTACTGTACATGAATGAACACAACTTATGCTCCTTGTAACAAAAAAAGTTTGATTCTGTACAGAAAGTTGCTATTGTTTATCCTGTTAAAGTTTATATAATGTGCGCGTACCATGGTTGGGAACAGTCTTGTCACTACTAAAAAGATCAACTAGTTTTATAAATGTGAAACTTTTCTAGTTTCTTAATGCAAAAATAGTGTATTTCACGAAAAGTTTCTATGTGTGATTCCACGTACGTCTCCATGCACGTTTTTTCGTCGTAAAAAAGGTTTTGTCTTGTCTCAAAATACGTGATTTAGACTATTAATAAAATATTGTTATAATACCAATTTTATTTAAAGATTAAAGCCATTTCGGTCTTGATGACCTGTTTTTTACAAGTATTCGACAGCTCAAATTAATTTCTACCACAACAAAAGCCCAAGAGTGGATTGATAGCAGAGTGGCGTGGAATGTCAGACGGCGGGTCATTTGTTTGCTAGTCCCATACCAAATGCAAAACCCACTAAACTTGTGGCCAAGGCAGTTGCTCTCCTTTAAAGAATATTATAAAAATATTAAGTATTTTTTAGAAGAGGGCATCCACTTAAATTTTGCCTCATTCGAATTATTAATTGTTCACTAATGAGTTTATAGTGAAAAGAGAGTCATATGGAATAGAAAATATCTATATTACTAAAGGTACAACTACACATAGTAGGAAAGGATACGGAAAGGAAACAGAAAGGATACGGACAAAATTGAGGCACCGAGATGCAAAGGGGTGCAAGTGACCAAAGTAAGATTTTGTGTAAAACGAATTCAAAGTTCAAGTCTTAATGTAAATTCTACGTATGTCTTATGAAAATGCTATTTACACACTTAACTTTGGCATTCATTTGTTTGTTTAAATATGCAGTTTGGAATAATTGTGATTTAAATTGTTGGCATGGTAATTTTTTTTTTTATTTGCCCTGCAATCACTTACACCCTTTTACTTCCAAACATGTTACTTACACCCCTTTGCAACTAAAGAATATGCATATTTTGTTGGCATTTACAATAGAAACAAACAGGTGTAAGTGCACCTAACCCCCTCTGCCACCAAACAAAATGAAGCGTTCAGTTAGTAGTTTTTCTTTACGCCGCTAGATGTCAGCACAGGTCAAGTCTAGCACTTGCATCTCTTTACCACCAAATAAAACATTGTTTCCGCTATAACTTTCACTGGTCATCTGTGATTTTTAAATTTTGTCACTTACACCCCTTTGCATCTCGGTGCCTCAATTCTGATGGGGTGGCTACACATATCGGGACACGAACAGGACATTTCTGAGTCGGAAGGCTGCGCGTGATGCCGTCAGACTTCGGAAGGTTGCGCGCGCAGCCGTCCGACACTGCTCATCCCGCCGGCCGCCACACTCACTACACTGAGCTACCGTTATCATTTTCTGATAGTGTCGGAAGGGGTGGATGAATGCTTGGCTGGCGATCCATCAGACACGGCGAATGTCCTGTCCGTGTCCTTTCCGTGTCCTTTCCTGCTATGTGTAGCCGCACCTTAATACGGAATATTAGATTCAGCGGTCGGGCCTTATCAGAAGTTATCTTACCTCACGTATACACGTTACCTGTCCGATTGATACTCGGCGGTACTGGTATTTTTGTTCTCATACTTCTAATACACCGGTAATTTCGTTTTATGTTAAATTATGATGTCTGCTACTCTACCGATACTCTAAAATCTAACCTAACCTAATCCAACTTAACCAAACCAGTGTAGTAACGGTTAATAATACAAAGTCATTACATGCGGTGGACATGGTACATATCATTGGATAAAGAAAATGATATGTAGGAAAGAATAGTGAAATATGATTTCATGAGCCTTTGATTCAAATGATTTTATTTGGCCATTAAACTACACAAGTAATAGGCTACGCCACACAAATAAATAAAGAAAATCCTCTTGACTAACAAAACTAGTCCAATAAAACAAGCAAAATGCAATCCATGCAGCAGTCCATGCAAAAGCACACAGCACTAAACAAACCAAAATAAAAAAAGGTACAAACAAAGGTACAAAATAAAACAAACATTGTATGTGGTATGGTTTATTTCGCCATTCTATTACATAGTTCTATCTGTGTATTTTTATACAAACATTAATAGATGAAGTTTATTTCTTTTAACGAAAGTAAATTGGTAGGGTGAATTTTTTAAATAAATTTGTGTTCTCGGTTCAGATTTACAAAGCAATAATAGGAACTATAGTTAATTATCAATAACACTTAAATTTGACTTTAATTTCAAGCTTCATTTGCAGTAAAGGTCGCCATCATAATACAGGTTCACCCGTAAAGGTGGGTATGAAATTTAAAAGTGTTGTTAGTATTTGTTGTACTTTAATAATAGCATTATTATTATTGTCAATTAGCCTAAGAGTAGCATTATTTTCTTTGGTAGAAGTGTGTTAGGGTCATTTTTTCAATTTTCTATGGTTTTAATTTATTTACTTTGGAAGTCAGGCTGGTTATAAAGTCATATATATGGATTTAAAAATGTATTCGCTATTAAGAGAAAAATACATACATTTTTATTTTTATATGTTTGTTGGTAGTATACGGATTGCATTTAGATTATAACTAATGTCGGTTATAAGTTTTAATGTGTAATTGCTTGGTTTTATGCATTTGTCAACAAGTATTATCATTTTCCGGTCATCCTTCCCTCTAATTCATGCATTAGTTCTCATATGTTGTATAATTGTCAATACAAAAACATAGATTTGGAAAATTATTAAATATTGCAAAATAAATCAAATCATCACTTTAGCAATGAATTGTTGGATTACGAGGCGTCAAATAACATCAACCTGTCGCGATTCATTAATAATATTTGACAATCATCAAAAGAAGGCTTAGCTTAGAAGGCGGAAATTAAAGGTGTAGGCTATTGATACTCCTCAATCTTAAAATAAGTTACTACGTAAAAAATTAATATATTACTGTATTTGCTTTTAGACCCTCATTTTGATGGCAGTGATAGAGAAACCCTCCTATATTAAACGCACATAACTGTATGTAGTTGAAAAAATTATGAATATCTCCACGACTCTTAAATAATTGAAGTGGCTGTTTCATAATTAATTGAAGATGAAATCTTAAACATTTATTTCATAATTATGACCTAACCGACACTATAAACATGACCGCAATAATGATTCTTACTGAAAAGTTCACAAAGTCCATCTTAAAGGCAAGGGTGGATACAAAGCCATCGTGAAGATTTACAGCAAAGATTTACAGCTGGTATTATATCCAGTAATACTCTCCCAGACACTTCTCGTGGTTTCATAAAGTCTTTAAATTCTTTTAAATCTAAAAGACAAGACACGTGCTGTTCTAATTATTAAATCATTGCTATTTAGAATACTTAGAAAAGTTTTCATTACAAAGATCAAGATATATACCAGTCAAACGATGTTTTAACTTTGCAATCATTGTGGCCATCAACAACGCATCACAACGATGTGTTAATAATGAGAAACGACTTTAGAGAACCTCAAACTGAAACGAACTATTTTTCTAGTTGCAATAAACTTTTTACTTAATAAAAATCAGCTATTAATTCAATATACTGCACGTCATTAGCTTCAACATGAAATTGAAATATTTTTGAAATATTTCATTTGTATGTACATAACTCAATGGGGCATAAACCCAAAATTGAATATCAAAGTTTTAAAAAGGTGGTTAAATACTTAAACTCAATGTTTAATTTCTTAGAAAAAGTAGCTAATTAGTTAAAAAAATTACTACCCACAAAAATGATGATTCATGATTACTGGTATTACACTACGAACTTTACCACATACCATAAGCTCATATTTGTTTATTTTGTAGTACAATCTTATCCGTTATTATACAAGGTGTTTCAGTAAAGCGTAGCGGGCTATGCAGATTCTGATTCTACATGCAAAAACAAGTCGAAAATGTTGAATAACTTTTTTTTATTTCGGCTTCTATTAGCCGTTATCTGCCTTTTTTTACACTAAATAATCTTTATTTCCGTAACGAATAATTATATCAAGTTCATATTTGGCATGAACCTTTATCACATCAATGTTCATTTTCAGGAAAAAATTATTTATTCCTGTATAACTTTTCAAAATGGCCGCCATTTTAAGTTTTCAAACTCAAATATCTCAAATAGCCAAATACTAAATGATGAATATATTCTAACGGCATATAGGCCCTCCCTACAAATACCCTAACGAAACAAACAAGACTCATAATCTTGTTCATTTCAGTTTGATAGGAATCAAATATACTTTCATTCATTGCCCACAAACATTTTTAGTTTTTTGTTTTGCTATCAGTGCCATGAAAGCCCTTAAAAACCATAACAGAGTTCCGTCATCTAAAAAACTCCTCCTACCTAAAATGTTTAATAAAAGTTCTATAAAGTGTAATAATGTTCTATGTCTGGTGATGACATGATGTTGGGGAGATCAAACGCTTCTACCGTGAAATTAATTCAATGCCGAGACAATCCTCTTAAACATCTCTTATAATTGCTCACTCTAATACAATGAAGTGTTAATATAAGTGATTCAAAGAAATTTATGGATGCATAAAATGAATGTTGAATACACTCGTAACAACTAATAGTTTTAGTTTCCATAACTAGTCGAACAAACCCGATTGTAAACTTATAGAATTAAAGGATGTACTACCAAAAGAAACTTTTGTGATCCATTCTGGTTGATGAATAAAATGATCATCGCTCCTCAACACACGACTGACCACGTTTTTATTAATTATAAACTTTTACATGATTCGTTTGGCGATTTTTTTCGCTAAAAAATAATTTGTCACTTTGCGAACAAAGAACCTGTTATACAATAAAGGTTTTGCTCAGTGAGCCTAACATTGCGAGAAACTTATTTTTTTACACCACTTAAACTACATTAACTTTAATTTCGGTATTCTAACACTATTTTGTTTCACAATAGTTGTTTATTACTTCCAATGGCCATTTTTTATTTTACTAAACCATGGCAAATGTGTTTACTCTGGCTAGTTCTTTATGAAGCTCAACACCAGCACCAGTAAATAACACAACCGGGACAGAGTGTCTCACCGTTGGTCCAGTTAAGCTTGCAAATCCGCCTTCATCCCTGGTCGGGGATTTATTTCAACCCAACCACAAAAGTGTCTAGCTCCGACTAACACAAGATCCTAGACATAGTGTTATCCCTATGTTTTCCATGCAATATTTTGCCAAATCAAATAAGTTGTTGCAATGTTGATTAGAAGTTTAAAATAAGTAGTAAAATCATTAATTTGAGTGTTGATTAATGATTTCCCAACTACACATGTTTCAAATGTATATAGATCTACAAATTAAATATATATAAAATATAGATAAATTTTTATTGTAATGAACTGCTTTAAAAACTGGTATATTAAACACGTTTCTTTTAACGGAACAAAAACAGTTACTGAATTACTGTTTTTATTGTTCGTATGATGACAGTCAAACTTACAATTTTTTAAATTTTATTTCTACTTAGAAATAGAAATTTTTTATCTTACCTCTCACGTGCAAGCAGCAATTCAATTGAGGTTCAATAACTTATTATTAATATTTTAATATATGAAACAGAGCTATGGTATGGATTCCGGTTCTATATCAAAAATCATTCTTGACACAATTCTAAAATTAAATATTTACTAGTAACTCGTTTCGAATAATTTTTTTTCTTACATAAGAGGTGAAAGCTTACACGTGATTAAAATTGTACATTTTTATCAAACACAATACATTAACTTTTATTATTTATTCTATATTTTTTTGTTCTATTAAACAATTCTATATGCCTTTTGTAATTCAAAAACAAAAATTATGTCCCAATATTATTTTTTTATTTCACTTTCTAAATTGTCACGAAATATTTTTGAGCTTAAAATGTGTTTATATGACAGCGTATCCCAAAGATATTAATTATAAAATGCCTAAAAGTTTACAAAATGACTGGTCAATGTTGATTAAAAATATAAAAAATTATCCATTTTATATTTTGCCTAAACATTACCCCAGTATTATATAGAATGCCTAATTATTTATTGAACTCTTGGATTTTATGCAACGTACTAAATAAATTCTATGTAACAATTATATTGATCGAGAAATAATCAATTGTTAGTGAATTCATTTATACCGGATCCAGTAAAAAAATGTTGTATTGAGTGATGTCAAATAACATCTATCCGTCAAGAGGTATTATTAATATTCCGTCACAAATCGCGCCGGCTTAACTCGAGAGCCGGAAATTAAACTTGTAGGTTATTGGTGCCTTCAAAGTTGGAAATCACGCATTGAATGACAATGAACACTTTTTTACCGTGGGTTATTTTTTATATATTTGACTGCAAACATAATTTAAGGAAACCCCATATCAAAACAAAATAAAAATACGATAAATCAAACCAAAAATAAATACAATAACGCACTGACGGACATCCAACAAAAAAGTAATTCATATATGAAAATAATACAATGTTGACATTTTTTTGTATAGATGCTGTAAAAATAGAACTATTTAATTCTACAAGAAAAGTCGTGAGTGCGACTAGCGTTCCTTGACCTTTTCTCTTACCGCCTTTTCTTGGGATTCCATAGGATTAATGCAATTTAACAAACTTTGCATTTATTTATAAAACAGCAGTGCACGTATAATGAAGATATCATGAACAATGTTAATTTTTAAATCGAATGAAAAAATTACGTGATCTAAGGTAAATACTGGACAGAATATATTTATTTAGTTACACCTTGCGTAAACTTATAATAAAAATATATTATAATCATTTTCCAAAAGTTATATAAATATTAATTTATCATAAGAAATCAACTGTTTTTAGATAGAAATAAAAATACAATTTTCTTTTTCGTTAGCCAATATTTAATTAATTTTTACTGGATGAGGCCTTTCGACAAACAAGTTGTCATCTTCAGATCTCTCCATAAAAAAATTTATTAAATATTGGCTAACGAAAAAGAAAATTGTATTTTTATTTCTATAATATCCAGTATTCAAGCTCTAATGTGCAAATGTTTTTAGATAACTGAAAAAGTGAAGATTAAAAATTTTTATTTTAACAACTTGTTTTGCCAATTATGAAACTTAAAACTTCTTTTGAAGCCTATTTAAACAGTTTTAGGTTTCCTATTTGAGTGTTTCTATTTATATTATCTATTTAAGTCACTAAATCTCAAATGTCTAACTTTTATTCTGTATTGAGTAACTTCAATACTCTGCATTAAAGAAAAAATTACTCTAGAAACTTGTTAAAATATATCCAAATTTGTGTCGTATAATTTCATGCCTGGTGGTGAGAGAATGCAGGCGCGAACAAATACTTCTTGTGTGAAATTAATATCATGCCAAGACAATCCTCTCACGCCATATAACTTTTCCTTCAAAAACAAAAAAAAGCCTAATCTCAATTATTTATTGAAGTACATTTTATTTCTTTTTGTCTATTAGTGTCATTCAATTGCAATTAATGTGAAGAAATAGCAAGTAAGAATAAGAAATTTTTATTGCCTGCGAAATAGGACAGTAATAATCGTTAAAAAATGTATACTGAATATTTGTTAAATGTTTTAATACGACTTTAGAATATTCCTTTATAGAAATTAGTAATAAATTAACTAATAATGCATTATTACGATTATTTTGTTAATGGATGGATTGTCCTCAATGATTTAACTCAACTGTTAAAACGGGTTACACACTAGTGTCAGCAGACATGTGACTTAAGACGCCTGTCTTGTCAGATGAAATTGGGAGATACATGAATGACTTTGGCATGTCTCGTGTCTTATGTCGCAAGACCAAAGGATGCTAGATGCTGTGGTCGCCAAATGTCATCAGAGGAGGATGAAGTGATAATATTTCTTGCAGCTGTGTGACGAAGACCTCACATGCGTAGGTTTTATACCCCGTGGATATTGGATCCATGAACCCACTGTTGAGGATTCTAGGGCCAATGTTGAGGGTTTTAGCCAGTTACCACTCAACAGCTAAATGATCATCCATATAAGTTTAAAAAAAATAGTACAACTTGAAAACAAAAACACCATAAAAAACAATTACCAGTGTAGTCACATACTGATGCCGGGGTGAGTGGGGTGTGTCAGGGTGACGCACGAGACCGATTGGTCGGTGTTTGGGAAGACATGTCTCATTAGACACCTGCCCGCGCATGCGCCTGACACACCCCACTCACCCCGGCAGTAGTATGTGACTACACTGGTAATGTTTTGTATGGTGTTTTGGTTTTTGAGTTGTAGTATTATTTTTTAACTTATCTGGATGATCGTTTAGCTGTTGCGTGGTAACAAACTGGCTAGAAATCAACATTGGCAGTCTAGTAGGTGGATCCAATATCTATGGGAAATGAAAATTACTTATACGAGGTCTTCGTCACACAACTGCAAGTAATATCATCACTTCATCCTCCTCTGATGACATTTTGCACTTGACTGACCACAGCATCTAGCAACCTTTAGTCATGGGACATAAGACAAGAAACATGCAAAAGACATTCATGTCCCTCCCAATTTCATCAGACAAGACACGCGTCTTAAGTCACATGTCTGCAGACACCAGTGTGTAACCCGCCAAAGTGTTATACTTCTACATGGGGTAAGCTAAATTTTTAACTCAACTTTATTGAATTAATCGAGAGCTTCAGACTCTAGACTAGCCATTTCCTATACAGTAAAATTTACTTTAGAAAAATGTTAAAGTACGAAATTATAATAGCATGATCTTTATGGAGCCCAACACCAGCTCTGGTAAATAACTCAGCCGGGAGTGAGTGTCTCAGCGCTGGTCCGGTAAAGCTTTCAAATCCGCCTTCATCCTTGGCCATGAATTTATTCTTGTACCCCCCCCCCCCCCCCCCCAAAGAGGTTTGGGTTAACAGTAAAGACTGGACACAGAATGAGCTTTGTGGTGAATGGAGTTTGTGTAAAACATTTACATATACAATGTTTTTGCGTGATTCAAAAATAAAAAAATACATGTTTTAACTAAAACCTGAATTTTAAAGTTTTAAACATGAATTTTGAACATTAAAGTTTTTTGTCTTAAAATCTAACTAAATCTATATTAATAATAGATGATAATGATTCAGGTAAAAAATTTAAACTCATAATTAACTTGAATAAATTTTTATAATCAACCTTTCAATTTTTTTAAATTTCATTATCATACCGACAACTCATTGCTCAGTGTTCAGTGCTCAGCATTCTTTAGTGTTATTCATATGAAATGTATGCCGATAAATGTAACAATACCACGCTGTGTAAAGTTATTGTGAATACGAGTTTAACAGTTGTAACAGGAAGTGTTCCTTCGTCGTCGAGTGATAACCGTAAAAGTTAACGGTCAGGGTGCGGGAAGCCAGTAGTACCAACCTTCCGTTACCAACATATTACAGGGTTTTCTTTGTGTTCTCTTCTCACGTGAAACTATGATTTAAATATTTTAATGTCAGTTTTTTTCAGAGATAAATTATTGATTATGTCAGTAGATGTCAAAATATCATGTGCTTTATTGCTCATAAAAAAATTAATAATATCTATCTTCTTATTTCTATAAGGGTTTCGTCTGTTATGTCCCTTTTTCTATCGACCTACTGAACCGATTTTTAAGATTGAGGTGTCATTTTAAAGCTTAGGATATAACGCAGTGACGAATCGTAATTAAAAAGGTCATATTGTTTCGGGCTTCACCCCCCTCGCCTTTGATTTATTTCTAGAGGGCGCTTTAAAATGTTGACCAACTTTAATTGCAAGTTTTTTAATGTGAATTGTAATTTAACAGCTGATTACCTTCAGATGCATTTTAAAAGCCAGATAGTACAAAAATAGATCTCTGTCACTTCATAATCAACATTCACGTACTGTAGGTGAGTTTCACTCATACAGAATCATAAAATGCGCAATTTGCGCACGGGCCACCTCGTTTTGATATAAACTAGTACGTTTATTTAAGTGTTATGTTTAAGGATACAAATAATAGAGTTTCATTGGTTCACATTCAATAAGTTTGTTTAGTATTCAATGAGAAATATGTCATTTACCATAACCAATTTCGTAGTCTTGTAAAACTTGATTACATTATTGGGTCAGATTTTTTAGAAAGAAATATCAAATGTACAATTAAGTTAAAATTAGTGCCTTATAAATACCTAAAAATGTTCTTTATAAAGTGAATTTGTACGTAGGTTTACGTAGGAGGAATGCAACTTAACAAACTTCAGTTAAGTTTAAATTTCAAGCCATTTAATTTCAGCCATGTCAGCAAATTATTTCAGCCATTTCATAGAGCAGCTGTACATATAATGAAACTGTTACACACGATGTTGTTATACTAAATTTATTACAGTAATTTTGATACTGATTGCAAAAATAACAGAAATGAAACACGGTGTATTTCTTTACTTTGTGAACGTAATCTAAAATATACAACTTTACAGTTCAAATTTTGAACAATAAAAAGTAGGCCTATAATTCGGCATTGTGATAAAAATTTTCATCACTCAGAGCAAAAGTGTCATTTTTGTGATAATAGGTTTTATAGTAATGAAAAATACTATCTTTTTTGGTTCTCAAATACTTTTTAATTTTTTATTTATTATTTATCTAATATTATTAGTTTGAAATATATGAGGAAAAATTGATTGTTCGCATTTGCGTTAAAATTAAGTCAAATAAAATATAACTTATTACTATTAGTTAATTCTTCTTTACATTTTTTAGTAACCTTTTCATTAGCTTTCCTTTATCTGAGATATAATAAAACCACAAAATAAGGTCCAGATTAAAAGTATTAAGGCTATAAGACTGGCATGCGTTGCCCATAAATCTTTGCGATGGCTTATTTGAGTTGACTAAAGAGTTATGTATTAACTGAAGAGTTGATGAGAATCAATGTTTTTAAAAAAATCTAATTTCAGTAATAAAATATATAAACTCAATTAATAAATAAAACAGAATAAATATAATTCTGTATTTAAAATAATCTATTGAGAAGGAAACTTCATTAACATAATAAACATAATTAAAATTTATAATTCAGACCTCAATTATTTATCATTTTTTGCTCAGAGTATGATTTCTGTTATACTAATTTTGTCTTATGTGGACCTTAGGTAGTGAGATAAAGCCAGCCCCCCTTACTGACAAAACCTAATACAAGAAGAGGAGCCATTTAGGATTGTGTAATAACAGTAAAAGGTTACGATTACTTATATCTGGACGTGCTGACCTTAGCTGCAGCTATAATAATAACACTGGAAATACTATCATCTTCCTCTGTGAGACCTTCACTGCATGAATTCAACGGTTCAATACAACTAGAATTTTCCCTACAGTCATAAAAGCTATTTTGCTATAATCTTTTCAAATAGCTATATAACGAAACGATAAAAAACTTATTTTGGAGCGTTAAATAATCCTTACTAACATCTATTTCAAAATGCGATATTATTGCGGTTTTTCATATTGTTGAGACTCTTTTTTTTTTTTTTTTTTTTTTTTTTTTTTTTTTTTTTTTTTTTTTTTTTTTTTTTTTTTGAGGGAGAGGCAGGGAAAATGCATTACGCACACAGGTAGCCAGCCTGTAGTGTGGGACTCCCCTAAAAAACGGGTTTACCCACTAAAAAACCTCCTCTACTCTTTAGGATTCTAACCTGGAATTGTTTATCACATTACGTCAGGCTAGGCCTAAATTTGGTTACGCCCATGGGGCTCGCTCCTTATCCAGCTGTTCGGTCAAGGGATCTGGGCCACTTCGTGGTCCAAATCGGTTTTCTTTTCCAGGAGGATACCCCGGACGAACTGTGACAAACAATCCCAGTTGCCCTCATCCTCCATAATCTTTTGGCAGACCGTGTCCACCGAAAAAACACCGAGTTTTCTTGTGGCCTCCAGGCGGGGCCTTTCCCAACGCGAACAGCGGAAGAAGGTGTGTTCCGCGTCATCGGGAACGCCCGGGCAGTAGATGCAATCCGGTGAACCGGTCTTGCCCATCCGGTTCAGGTACGACTTGAAGTAGCCGTGACCTGTCAGGAACTGCGTGAGGTAGTAGTCCACCTCGCCATGCCGCCTTTCCACCCATGGTTGGACCTGCTCGATGAGTCGCGCAGTCCATCGTCCTCGGGTGTCGTGCTCCCAGCTGTGTTGCCACTGCTGGAAGGTTCGGGAGCGCTCTTCGGTTCTTGCCGTGTCCTTGCCGATCTCGCCTTGTCTCTGGTAAATCGCTTTCCTCTCCCCTGCCAAGAGCTTGACCGGGATGACTCCGGCGACCACCAGGACGGCAGGCTCGGACACTGTCCGGTAGGCGGAACACACCCGGAGCGCAGCTTGACGCTGAACCCGGGCGAGTCGCAACCTGTAGCACTCCTTATCTAGAGCGCCTGCCCATACCTCTGCCCCGTAAAGGAGCACGGACTGGACCGCGGACATCAACAGACGTCTTCTGCTGGATCGGGGACCCCCGACATTGGCCATCAGCCTACTAAGGTAAGTGACTAGCTTAGCGGCCTTGTCCGCCGTACGAAAGATCTGATCCCTCCAGCTTAGCTTGGTGTCCACCATAACCCCGAGGTATTTGGCGGCACGAGTTGATGTGACCACCTCCCTTCCCACTCGGAGTGGGACGACGGTGTCGATCCTCTTCTTCGAGAGGATCACAATCTCCGTCTTACTGAGAGCAAGCGAGAGACCGTGATCGGACATCCAGTTGTTGACCACCCGCATAACTCGGTTCAACTTCAGTTGGGCCAGCTCAACGTTGCGTGCAGCAATGAGAGCTGCAACGTCATCGGCGTACCCAACCAAAGTGGTTTCCTCAGGCATCTCGGACCTCAGGAGGCTGTCATAGGCAACGTTCCAGAGATCCGGGCCGAGTATTGAACCTTGTGCGGCACCAGAAGTGACTTCCATCGTCCGCGTTCCGTCCCTCGTGTCATAAATCAGGCTTCGAGAGCGTAGATAATCCTCGATGAGCCGCAACAGATATGCAGGAATACGAAAGGTGTTGCGAAGCGCATCCAACATATCGACCCACCTTGCCGAGTTGAAGGCATTCTTGACATCAAGCGTAACAAGAAGCACTACTCGGCGGGAGAAATGGTTGTGGCTCTCGGCTCTCTCCACAGCTCTCTGAACTTCGGTGACAGCGTCGATCGTTGACCGTCCCTTTCTGAAGCCGTACTGACGGGGGCATAAGTCCCCGGCAGCTTCCACGGCAGAAGTCAGGCGGGAACGGATCAGCTTCTCGAACAGCTTCCCAGCCGTGTCCAACATGCAGAGAGGCCTGTGGGACGACGGCAGCTCGGGATCACCTTTGCCCTTGCTGATCAGTACAAGCCTGGCTGTTTTCCAGGGAGCCGGAAACACCCCTTCTACCAAACAGGCATTGTACATTCTCAACAACAAGTCAGCGTTGATTGAAAATACTTTCTTTAAAGCCTCACTGGGAATCCCGTCCGGGCCAGGAGCCTTGTTGCTCTTCAGGGAGAGAACGGAGGTTTCCAGCTCCTCGAAAGTGATTGTTGAGACTCATAAAGAAAGTTAAAAAATAATTAATTAGACATACAGGTGATGTATAAAATTATTTCAGTTTATTTCTGCAATTAATTCCTTTTTACTCGTGTTTATATTTATCCTAATTCCATTTAATCCAAAATTTTTAGATTTGACTTGAACGCCTACTGTCTGGTAATCTCATTGTTGTAGTAACTAGTTTCCACTCATTAGCGAATAATTATCATCAGGCCATGCTGGATTTGTCAATAATCATTATGTTGATTCACTAAGGAATTGAAATTAATTTCAACAATTGGAAAATACTTAGATTTAAAAAAAAATGTATTTAAAACAAATTTCGAAGCAATCTGTGGATTAAAATAATTCAAAAGTGTAACATTAGGCTATTATTACTAGGGTTCGTCTTTTGTCAAAATTTGACCTAAGTGTTAGTTGATCGATGTCATTTAATTAAAAAAGATTTATAAATAAGTAATTTTTTTGCATATGTTATTATAATAGTTGTCTAATGATTCAATAAAATTAAAACTAGGGCCCCGTGTGCAAATTCCACATAAATTGAAATGTCTTTCCGTGCGAATTGATACTGTCTTTCAGTTTGTGACAAACTCACCAAAAGTACAATTCGAGGGAATTATGTGACTTTTCAAATAATATTTATATTGTTTAGGCAGTGACAGGCAATCCATTTTTGTTTACAATTTGACTTAAAAATTCATCTGAATTTAATCAGCTGTTATTTACATTTCATAATCTTCAACGAGGTTAGATATAGAGTGCTCAACACATGTTAATTTTTGTCCCCTGTTTTTACCATAGAAACGTTGGATAGGTGTGGGTAATATGGCAAATAACAGATGGGAAAGTGTAAAAAAAGGACTGGTTACCAAGGAAACAGCGGGAATCGTGGGTAAGGTGGCATAAATCAAAAGGGGGCACTTTTCACTATCTGTTGAGCACTCAATTAACCTCGTTGAAAATCTTATAATAAAAGTTTGACAACCTTTTAAAGCGCCCTCTAAAAATAAACAAAGGGAAGGTTTGCGAAGCCTTAAACGAAATGACCTTTTATCACGATCGTCACACGCTCTAGATCATACATACGCTTTGAAATAAAACCCAAATTTTCAAAATCATTTAAGTAGGTCGAGAGAAAGGGGGGTGTAACAGACGAAACCTGGATTGTATTAAGTGTAATAATTGAAACTATGTAAGCCAGTAGGAATGTTTTATCGATGAATTATGGTATTTGGTTGAGAAAAGAGTTTTAATCGTTGTTTTGAATGGAGGATTAGCCGAGAAGCACCAGAAGTATTCTGTAATACGTTTAATGAGTAATTTAGTAACATGCTCAGAGTAAAGCTGTCCAAAAACGTTTCAAAAATATTGATTGAAAACTTACCGTACCTGGTTTTCAACATGTAATAGCACAGAATTATCCCCATAGTGCAAAGTAGCAATAGCGAGCGAATGTTTGACGCACTTACTCTTGAATCCTTGAATGCAGAAACGTGATTGATAACGATTTTGTAGAATATTTATATTAATAACACCTCAATTGGTAAGTATTAGTAGTGTGAAATTGTTGGTGCTGGCCCAGTTCAAGGTCACCTGAGGGATGACGTCATCGAGGTCAATGACCTCACCGATGACGTCATCGATGACGTCATCGATTGCGTCATCGATGACGTCATCACTAATGACGTCATTTCTATGACGTCACACCCATGACGTCACAGAAATGACGTGCTGATGA
Source organism: Neoaliturus tenellus (assembly GCA_030545055.2). Classification (NCBI taxonomy): domain Eukaryota; kingdom Metazoa; phylum Arthropoda; class Insecta; order Hemiptera; family Cicadellidae; genus Neoaliturus; species Neoaliturus tenellus. The sequence continues at coordinate 207,239,730 of CM061533.1, read as the reverse complement.
CGTCATCACCCCTTACGTCATCAAAATGACGTCACCGACGCCACTGAGGTCAAGGTCATGCCGAAACTTAAAATTTTTTGGCACTTTTGCCGTTTCTCGCACTACGCTCCGAGTTTCAGTCCGAGTCCCCGTGACCTTGACCACTTGGAGCGAATTTTCGACGAGAAACGGCAAAAGTGCCAAGTTAAACTCGAGTTTCTGACATGACTCAGCCTAAATGGGCAATCGGTTATCCCTCAGGTGACCTTGAACCAGCACAACACCAACAATTTCATATTACTGTGACCTTGAAAACCTAACAACGGAGCGCCGACACCGATGCGCACCCCACGACAGCCACCGAGTGACTGACTGTCAGGCTCCGTGTACTCTAGGTATATGGGGAAGTGGAGGGGGAAATCTCAAGGTCATCCAAATGGAGTTTTAAAAAAGTTGAAGAGTAGAAAGACTACTCTTGTGCTTCCTGGGCGACTTCATCAATTTCCAACGGATCTGTAAACCAATCCGATCTGTAGCGGCAGGAGTCCAGAAAACAGGTGCACCACCCATCAGGTTGTCCGTAGCACTTCCGACAATTTGTAAGATTGGAGAAGTGAAATTTAATACACCGCTGCGGACAACAAGTATAAAAGTATTTGGATTTGTAGATTTTGAAAGTTTGTAGTACCGGTGGTGGCAGCTGTTGGTTCTTACATCTACACCTGCAACATCCGAAGCATTCACATCGCCGGCAGGCCAGCCCATCCACTTGCCACTTTGGCAAGAGGAAACACTTATCCTCACAGCAATAGGTTGTCCCCGTCTCTTCCTCCCAACGCTTCTTTGCACAATATGTGACGCCTTGTATCTCCAAACACCTATGCTCGCAACATGAGATGCGCTTACTTTCCATAGTTGATGTTGCTTTGACGAGGGAGCACGATGAAGTGATGCTGTGGTCAGTGGGAATGGGGTTTATATAAACTAAGGTGAGTGGAGGGGGAAAGGTCAAGGTCATCCAAATGGAGTTTTAAAAAAGAAAAGAGTAGAAAGACTACTCTTGTGTATCTATAGTGATTTCATTGATAGTGAGTGCTTCTGTATGCCAAGTTGATCTGTACTGACAGGCTCCTAAATAATGTTTGCAAAAACCTGCAAAATGATTGTTGCACAATTTGCAGCCAGTTAGCTGTTTTAGTGTGAATTCAATGCAACGTTCAGGGCAACAAGTGTACTTATGCCCTCTCATCTGGTACACATGGAATGTCTTCAACTCTGGTTTCGGCTTCTTCCAAGACTTGCACTTACACATGCATTGACCAAAAGCTTCACATTTTCTACACGCCAGGCCATCCGCAACATCTATGTCATTTGGCCATGAAAAACATTTCTGTTCGCAACAGTAGTTGAGTCGACTCTCCATGTTGCTGTGGTGAAGGTGCGCGATGAAATGATGCCGCAGTCATTGAGAGTGCACCTTAAATAAACTCAGTGGAGGGGGAAAGGTCAAGGCCATCCAAACGGAGTTTTAAAAAAGATAACTAGTCGTCCTCCTCCTCCTCGTCCGTTGTACTTAGAGAGCTGTCAGACGAAGAGCCCCGTGCAGGTGCTCCCCAGATGAAAAACAAATCAATTTTAAAACGAAGACCAGGATCTTGCATCATCAATTCCTTTAATTTGTCACATACTAAGTCGACCTTGTGTAAGGTGTCAACAACAAGCTTCCAATTTGTTGGCTCAATATAGCTTGTAGTAGAGTCTGCCTCGCTGATAACCACATCCTCCGGCCGTATTGGGGTGTAAAGATGTGTAAAGTTCCTCGGCTGTAGCTGAGGCTCAGGCTGGCTGGAAGTGGAAGGTTGAGTGTGGACCCCTGTCGCATCGAAATCCATAGTCATTCTACATTCAATGTTGGGATTTCGTTTAATACATACACCAATTTCTCATGCAACATATCCACTTCTGCCGAGTCTTGCAGATGGACATTCCAGGAAAATGGCCATTCTTCATCCGTAGTGGAGTCAACTCGAGAAAGAGTGCTGTCCGCCATGATAGCTAAGCAAGGAATGATGTGAGCTACAGACTGTGGTAACAGTATTGAAAAGTAGAGGGGGTAAACCAAAAGTATGTGGAGGGGGTGTTTTCAAGGTCACTTAATTTGGGTTTTAAAAAAAGGAAATAGTGGAGGGGGAATTCTCAAGGTCATCCAATTTGGGTTTTAAAAAAAAAGGAATGAAGGTTACTCCTCTTCAGCCTCATTGTCCCCCACATCCTCATTAGCCTCATTTTTATCAACGTCAGATTCGCCGTAAGGGTAGATCGGGGACATCGGCGAATATTGTGGAGATTGTTGACCGTTGTTATCGTCCCCTTGCATTCTAACTTGGGACCAATCATAATTTAAATTCATTTGTATTATGATCCCAGGGTTGTCCCGCAGTATTTCCTTCATCCGTTCGCAAATCGTTTCCAAATAGTGTACACTATCGATCGACAGTGTCCAACCCGTACTTGTACCGACATCAGTAGTGGAGTCAGCTTGGCTGATGGTGTTGTTGTCCGCCATGGTTGCTTGTCGGACAAGGAATGACGGTTGATGTGATGCTCATGCAGGAACATGGTGAAGTGGTGGGGGGTGTGGTGGAGTAGTGGGGGAATTTTCAAGGTCATCCAAACGGAGTTTTAAAAAAAAGGAAAACCTACAAAGTAACATTGAAACTTTCCAATTAGTAGTAAGGAGGGGCCGATACTGCATCATGAGGAAGGACGAGAAGGACGAATTTCCTAACAGTCCTATAGACCTATTTTTAACCGGATTTTCGGTGATTTTTGCCTATTTCTTGGCAATTTCAAAGCATTTTTGAGGATTTTCGAGGCATAAAAAATTGATGGGGCCATGAGGGACTACGAAAGGGACGAATTTCCTAACAGTCCTATAGACCTATTTTTAACCGGTTTTCAGTAATTTTTGCCTACTTTTTGGCAATTTTACTGCACTTTTCAGGAATTCCGATAAAAACATTGACAGAGGAGGGTGACTGCGCCATGAGGGGGGTGTGAGAAGTGCGAATTTCCTAACAGTCCTACGTAAGGACTAGTCCCGTGTAAGGACTATTGTATTAAGATAGTCCCGTGCAAGGACTATTGTATTTAGATGGTCCTGTGTGAGGACTAGTCCCGCGTGAGGACTATTGTATTCAGATGGTCCCGCGTGAGGACTATTGTATTCAGATGGTCCCGCGTGAGGATTATTGTATTCGGATGGTCCCGTGTGAGGACTGGTCCCGCGTGTGGACTATTGTATTTTAATGGTCCTACACAAGGACTATTGTATTTAGATAGTCCCGCGCGAGGACTAGTCCTGTGCAAGGACTGTTGAATTTAAATAGTCCGGCGTAGGGACTATTGTATTTTAATGGTCCTGCGCAGGGACTATTGTATTTGTAGTTCAGTGTGGGGGTTTTTACCGTACAAAATCAATAAAAAAATAATAGTGATTAGAACAAATAAGTTTTCAACCATCGTCTTCTTCATCAGAATACTGCAAGTACCCCAGCTGATCTAAAATTCCCACATGACCTGGATAGTCTTGAAAGGGTATCTCAGACAATATACAAACATTTTCGTCACCATCCGACATTTCATCTTCATAATCGGGGTCCGCCAACAGATCACGTCCGCATCTCGTAACTTTAAATGCTGACTTGTGACATAGGAAACACAGCGATTTAAAACACTTATCAGGTAACTCAACAGCTTCATCATTCGCTTCTAGTTGAACTATGCGATCGAACCCGCAATCATAGCAGTATATTATCTTGGCATCCTCCATTTCTCGAACCGCAAACTTTTCTTTAGCTGTTAGTGATCTAAATTCTTTGGGCTTGTAAACGATAGCTTTTGGAACGTAACCCAATTTGCTATGTATTATTTTCCATTTCACCGCTTTAGGTAGACCCCTCATCCAGCGTTCCAGTTTTCCAGGTTTGCAATTTTTTAAAACGGATATCACGTATTTATCTTCATCAGTGAACCAATCTCTATTTTTCAAATCCATGATGTTTACAACTACTATATGTTCAATCAACTTTTGATTTCAACAAATTATTGGGGGGTCAGAAAAAATAAATTTCAAACACATTTCCAAGATATTAATGATTAACATTTAAATAGAAAAAATAACGTACAACATGATATTTATTAATTAATCCCAGTGCTTCCGAATCCGCCGTCTTTACGTTCAGTTTGTTCGACTTTGTCCAATCTGATACACGGCGGCTTTTTGTACATCTCGCAGATGATCTGCGCAATCCTATCTCCACGACGCACATGAAAATCGGTATCAGAATTGTTCATCAAGATAACACCGACATTCCCAGTATAGTCCCGGTCTATGACCCCGGCATTTACACTTATAGAATGTTTTAAAGCCAAGCCAGATCTTGGCGCTATCCTCCCGTAGCACCCATCTGGGAATTTGAAAGTCAAGTCAGTTTTTATCAACTGTTGACCACGTTTTGGTACAACATAATCATACGCACTTCTCAGATCAAGACCGGCTGCATCCGGAGACCCGTTGTACGGTTCAAATGCGTTTTCAGTCAAGCAATAATAACCGTAGCTTTCAGCCATTATTGATTCCTAATGTATGCATAACGGATTTCCACAACAAATAAATTAAACGGGGCATTTTCAAAAATATATTTAAATTATGTTTTTTAAAAAATGTTTTTATTCGTCAACCTTAAACTCGATACTGTGCTTGAATTTATTATCTGAAAGTGTTATTTTACCGTTGTACAGCACATAGAGTTTCCCCTTAAAATTCAACAGTTGTTTGATATAGTTATTCGTCAACCTGTCATTCCAGCTTTCGGGAAGATAGAATTTCACATCATCGCATGTGACTAATATTCTCATACCGTATGATGAAGAGATTTTATCCATATTTTCCACAAAATATTTTTTACCGACTTCCAGGTCACCCACCCTGATGTAAGACTTTCCATTGATTTCCTTCAGTAAATCATTAAAGTTAGGACCGTTCATTTTTACCTATACAAGGAATAACGTTTTGCGGCGTCAAATAAAAAATAGAAACAACCGATTTTCAATAAATTAAAAAATACTACACCCGAATCAACTCCAAATAAATATGCACATTCGAATCGAACATCTGCAATAAATTGTTATTTTGGTCTGTAATGTAAATGTTGATTTGTTGGATTTTATTCAATCCTTTTTTCAACGACACGTAAAGCGGCGGCCGTGGCATCACAGCAATTTTATTACCAAATTCACCATATGGAAAGAAACTATACAACACCGAAGACTCTTTGTGTTTGTGCCAATGTTCGTCATGATTGACAAAACAATTTTCCACGATATCACAGTGGACTTCAATCATGTCCCATGGTCTTATGTTGTGCGGTTTTTTCGCATTGTACGTGTCCAAGTATTCGGGGGCATCAATTTCATCGAAACCCAGCAAACGCCGCAGTGGATTTTCCATGTGAAATTTTATAGGTGAAGTGATTTTCACCCGGTAGCCCGTAGTTTTAAGTATTGAAACGACCGTGACTTTATTCTTTTTATCGTCTGTTTTACCGCGTAACAGCGGATCCACGCCTTTTTGTATGTGTTTCTGTATGGCATCAAATGTCCAAAAACCTTTACCGAAACCGATTTTTGTTCCACCGTCAAACAAAACACTACAACCCTCAAATAAATTATAAAAGTTGTATTCGCAGAAAAGTCCGGTGAGTGCCAACTTGTACTCAGCATCCAAGTGAATGGGATGTTCCAAGTTCAAGGTCAGTTGTGAAGTCTTACCCGATAGTCTAAAAGTCGTCATTTCTATGTTAGGAAAAATGTTTTGCATCATAATGGTTTTATATAAAAAAATAAACAGCAACTAGTTTTTATTCATCCCGCAAATATTAAATACCATTTATTCAAACCGGTCGATCCACGCGAATTCGGGTTTTTATTTTAAATATCTCTGAGCCACTCAACTAGGATTCATCAAAATACATTTTGTGTTCGTCCAAAAATCTGCTAGTTACATTTTGATACAACAACACGTAATTCCAATCAATTTTACCTGCGAAATCGTGAATAAACTTTTCAGACAGCGTTTGATATTTACACAGGATATCCCAACATTCATCGAAATGAGGGACCATCTCTCTTAGGAATTCTTCCGAAAATTTAATACGCCTCAACAGCTTGGACCAATTCACTCTGTGCGGGTACATCCGCAACATCTCGATTGGAAAATCATAATGGGAAGAGAGCAGATCCCAGTTTAAATACCGATCGAACCTCATGATGAATTTGTCAGTCAAAACCCCTTTGGGTTCTCTGGGCTCCATGGAAAGCAGGTTCCATGCTTCTGAGTGGTTAGTTTGACTCGATGATCTAAATGTCGACATTTCTATATTAGGAAAACAGATTTTCGGGTGGTAATAAATTATTAAAAAAATAAAAATTTTATAAACAATTTATTGACGGGGGCATCGTAAAAAAGTGTCGAACCACCCGAGCCAAGCGTATTTATTTTTATTTAAATCGTCTTTGACTTCATCATATGTTTTTCCATTTGAAAACTGCCTTAAAACTTCTAAACAAAGATGCCCGCAGATTGGCGGATCGCCATAATCTTGAAATCGGTCCGAATTATAGCGTATGTCAAAACTTCTCATGTATTTATCCAACTCCAAAGGTGGTGGCGCATTTCCATAAGAATCGAAATAAATTACATTTTTACCATTTTTATAATAACACGTCCAATGTGTTCCGGGTGTGTCCAGATCACCGAGATTGATTATACCGCACTCGTTTTTCCAACATACGTCAGGTAAAAGCTCTCGTCTGAAAACACCACGAAAATTCTTCAATTTCAATTTATTGGCCCACACTTCCAGATCGCTCAACGTCAACGGAATTAATTTTTTTTTACCCGTACGTCATTCAAAGCCGCATTGAGTCGGTTGTTTATCATTTGTCTTAATCCGGCACCTGACGGATCTTTTTCTATAATTGTATCCAACTCGTCGTCGATCATCTTTTTCAGCCACGGAACGAATTTATCTTTTATAGCTGGTGCGACTTTGTCTTTGATCAGGGGTGAAGCGAATTTCTTGAAATAGGGGATACTCGTTTCCGCCAACTCCAGAATCTCTTTCAGTAGACCCCCTTCAATGTTGTTCTTCAACTGCGAATGGCTCAATATCAATCTCAAGCCTTTATTGTGTTTTATGGCTCTCAACACTTGTTTATGTTGTTCGTCCGTCAACATCACCTCGACATTCCCGTTCGTCAACTGATCTCTGTTCAAAGTTAAAATAGCGAGTTTCTGCTTTTTATAAGCGATACGCAACTTGTTCTTTTGACCCTTGGTCAACTGGATTTTATGTCTGTGCTGCATCTCGTTTCTTATCCTTACATATAACACACAATCCACGCAAATGTACGATTTATTTAAACGACTTTGCATTTACAAATATTTTATTTGACTTCAAAAGTAGCTGCGCATTATTAGACATGGAATTGCATTGCAGAAAGTGTAAAACAAACACACCATCCACGGATGTCAAAACTGTCAAAACGAGAAATAAAAGGTGGCTTGCGACATCAAATTGTGCGATATGCGGCAGTAAGAGAAATTCGTTTATTAAAGACCCACCGGAAGTTTTGGAAGCTAAAGAGCTGCACAGACCAGTCGTGAAAAAGTTTATAAAACGCCGAATCGTCACGAAAGGTATCGATGACTTGTGGGCGGCCGATCTGTTGATTTTGAAAGAATATGCTAGGGAAAACAAGTGGTATAAATATATTTTAAATGTGATCGACACGTTCAGTAAGTTCGTTTGGTCAGAACCTTTGAAGAAAAAAGATGGTCCGGATGTGTCATCAGCTTTTGAAAAAATAATTGCCCGGGCCAAAAATGACGGTCATTCACCGCCTAAACTCTTACACACCGATAAAGGGACAGAGTTTAAAAATACGCATTTTAACAAGTTGTTGAAAAAACACAACATTAAATTGTACCACACCGAGAGCGAGGAGAAATCCGCAATTATCGAAAGATATCACAGAACGTTAAATGAGAAGTTGAAAGTAAAATTCCAAGTTAGAAATTCGCACAAGTGGCACGACATATTGCAAGAATTGACCGACGAATACAACAAACACGATTTCCACCATACTATAAAAATGAGGCCCGCGGATGTGAATAAAGGCAACGAGCAGGCATTATTGAAAATGTACAACGAATTGGAAAATAGAATACCACGTAAAAAGGCGAAATTCGATGTGGGAGACCGAGTCCGCATTACAGCGAAAAAAGATGTTTTCACGAATAAATACAAACAGAACTGGACGTCCGAGATTTTTGTAATCAAGCAAGTTTTAAACACGAGACCCACGACTTATAAAATTGCGGATGAAACTGGTGAAGATATAATAGGTGGGTTCTACGAGAAAGAATTACAACGTACGATGTTTTGATATTATTCAGATAGTCCTGTGCTGGGACTATTGTATTTATTTTTTTCAGATAGTCCGGCATGGGGACTATTGAATTTCAGATAGTCCTGAGTGGGGACTATTGAATTTCAGATAGTCCGGCATGGGGACTATTGAATTTCAGATAGTCCTGCGCGGGGACTATTGAATTTCAGATAGTCCGGCATGGGGACTATTGAATATCAGATAGTCCTGCATGGGGACTATTGAATTTCAGATAGTCCTGCATGGGGACTATTGTATTTCAGATAGTCCTGCATGGGGACTATTGTATGAGATAGTCCCGCGTGGGGACTATTGAATTTCAGATAGTCCTGCGTGGGGACTATTGAATTTCAGATAGTCCTGCATGGGGACTATTGTATGAGATAGTCCCGCGTGGGGACTATTGAATTTCAGATAGTCCTGAGTGGGGACTATTGAATATCAGATAGTCCTGCATGGGGACTATTGTATTTCAGATAGTCCTGCGTGGGGACTATTGTATTTAGATAGTCCGGCATGAGGACTATTGAATTTAGATAGTCCGGAGTGGGGACTATTGAATTGCATTTTTTATTTAGATAGTCCGGCGTGGGGACTATTAATGGTAAATTTAAATATGCAAAATAATAACGGTAAATACATTTTATCACCATCTTTTCAACAATAAAAAACAACACTAAAAATGTCAATTTCTATATTAGACAAAATGAATAATGAAATAGACATTGTGAATAATAGTTTTAGTTTTGGAAAAGATGAAATTACCATTATATTCGATGCTGATAATAAATTCTGGTTTAGAGGAAATGATGTATCTAAAATACTTGGATATAGGAGGCCAAGGAAAGCTATTTATGACAATATTAGCAAAAAGCATATTATTAAATATTTAGAGTTAAAAGAACACGACAACTTTCTCCGTTTCGCCGATGAACATCCTGATACTGCATATATAGACGACTCGGGTGTTTGTTCTCTATTGGGAGCGAGTAAAAATAAAAATGAAGAATTTAAAGAATGGATGTTAGAGGAACTGTTACCAACGTTACGAAAAGATCATTATGGATTACAAAATCTGATAGACGATAATAAGAGGTTGAAAGCGCTGGTGAAGAGTAATAGAATCCATCACGTGTTGTCTATTCTCAAAGCACGCAAAAACGAAGACGACGTAAAGCAATACAAGTACATTGATATACAAAGTAAATATTTTGATAAGGAGCAAATTGTGACTGGCGAGTTCGATTATTGTTATGAAGTCGAATATATCCCCGACGGTAACTTGATTAACAAGATTTTAAAAATGATGGATGAAGTGGACGTCCGATATGATCACGACCGAAAAACGAATTGTATATCGGTTTACGGTGATTTCGATTTTATCAGAGCTGTAAAAAATGCAATGAAAGACATGTGTGTTTTGTGAATAATTCCAATGTCGTCAATTTGAAAAAGAATTATATTTTGAAATCATTTCTCCGCTTTTATTTTTTTACTGAATGTCAAGAGGTCATTTCACCCACATAGTGATGGATATAGTTTCATATTACAAAGAGGCATTCGAAGACAACCTGTTGCCCAGCCCATTGCGATGTCTCATAGTGGGTTCTTCGGGCAGCGGCAAAACCAATTTACTGCTCAATTTCATTTACAATAAAAACGGTATTATATTTAAAAACCTTTACGTATTCAGTAAATCCATAGAACAGTCGGCTTATGTTGAGCTGAGAAAAACCTATGCGGACGCAGAGAAAAAGTATAAAAAGAGAATCGCGTATTTCTTCAACAATTGCGATGAACTGCCGGCGGTGGACGAGTGCAAGAATAACTCACTTGTGATATTCGACGATTGTCTGATGGAAGAGCAAAAAGGTATTAAAGACTATTTCATCAGAGGCAGGCATAAAAAGATTTCGTGCGTCTACCTGAGCCAGAGTTACGGCAAAGTGGACATGCAAGTCATACGGAATAATATAAATTTCCTTTGTGTCTTCAAACAGAATAAACATTACACCAAACGGATTTACGACGATTTCGTGGGATCGGACATGACTTTCGGTGAATTTGAAAATATATGCAACAAGTGTTGGAATGAACCTTATGGGTTTCTCACGGTAAATATGATGAAAAAAGCGCGGTGTGGAAAATACATGTGCAATATGAAAAATGTTTTTAATAAATAACGTCCGCAAACGTTTTTCAAAATCGATGTGCAGACGCTGTTTTTAATAAATAACATCCGCGAACGTTTTTCGAAAATCGATTTCTAAACGCTGTTTTTAATAATTAACGTCCGCGAACGTTTTCCAAAATCGATGTGTAAACGTTATTTTTTTAATCAAAACGTTGTTGGACGTTTTTTTTATTCGATTCAAAATTTTTGTGAAAATATTCGTCACTTTTGTATTTTGATTATCAAACATAAAATTTGCTACTAAAAACCCGACCACCTATATTAGTACGATGAAGAGGAAAAGCGATAAAGAGATTGTCAAGACGTTAGTTAAAAAACACAAGTTGGCCGACAAAATGTGGCCCGACGAAATGACTGCGGAGGAGGGTAAAAAAATTGAAAAACTACAAGATAAATGGGTCGCGGAAAATGAGGAAATCCGAAAAGAACAAGTGAAAGAGCGAGCGGAATTGTTTCGTAAACATCCGCCGATACGTGAGCAATACGCACCCAAAATTCCTTTCATACCGATATCTGAACATAAGCCTTTAACTGTGCAGGAGGCTAAAAAATTGGATAAATTGCAAAACCAATTGGTCAGTGAATCCCAAGCAGTAAAGATTCGTGAAGTTGAAGAAAAACGTGAGATTGAAAAGCGACAAGAACCAGTTGTCAAAGCGATCAAGGAGCAAGGTTCCGATAAAAAGACCCCACCGCAACGTCTGTCCGTGTCTAAAACTATACAAAGAAAGAAAGACATTTTTAGACCCCGCGCTTTCAGTACACCGGGTCGAGAATTGATGGTGGCGCGTAAGGTGCCTTTACCTCGTGAAGATGAAGATGTGCTCGAACCTCCACCACCCGGAGAATCACCTCTACCCGGAGAATCACCACCACATCGATCCTTTACCGTCGGAAATAGAATCGCCAGACGAAGGCAGGATAAACCTTTCAATCCGCGAATTCACTGAAAGGCAAGATATTGGTGATATCGCCAAACAACATCTCGCTACCAGCAACGATAGATCGTTCGGTATTCGCTACGATTTCAACTTGAACAAACTGGCCATCGGATCGAAGACTATTACGATTGAAAATGATGATATCATATTAGACAGCACCGGTGATAGATATCCCGGCACACCGGGATTGTGGAGTCTGTTGACGAAAGCGGAAATCAGTGGCTCGTCTCCAGGCGAGGGTACGACGCGAGAAAAACTAATAAGTGCAGGTGTTTTCACAGCCCAGGACTTTAATAATTACAAGGATATACTGATAAAATCCGATGCGATTTTTCAGAACAACGATCCAAAGTTGAAACGCCCCAGATCCAGTCAGTCGTGGAAATGGGTGAATTTGATCAGTGAGATCTGGAGAGAATTTAAACAGTCATCGGGCAGCGGATTGTTGATAGATTCACACGCTCCCGTCGAGTACAAATATATCGATGATGATGATAAACTGATTGAAAGATTAAAGTTTATCCGCGCCGAAGAGGAAGCCGGGAATAACGCTTTTCACAATGAAAAAATCGCCATCGTAAAGTTCATACACGATAAGATGGAAAAACTGATTGCTCAGCCGAAGGGCCTCGACTACGTAGAGCGATGTTTGGATGTAATAAAAAATGTTGAAGACAAAAGGGTTTTTCGAAATCTCGGGTTGAGACGTTTGAACATGTATAAAAACGTAAAACTGTTCAAGTAGTCGATTTTATTAAGTGATCAGGAATTCGGTGTTTTTTATTTTTTATTGCTTTCCACAACAGTTTTCTTATTTTTCATTGGAATTCGGAAAACCTAAAACCTATATTAGGAATGGAGAAATACTACGAAGAGGCATCGGATAAGATAGCGAGATGCGAATACGTCACGGTTCTACCGGTATCGGACTTGCACTTTAATTCACCCAATAATTTCACCACATTCAAACTGGACCACGGGGATTCGTTTTACAACAACAGGATATTGTTTCACATCCAAGGGGATGTTGTCAAGAAATCCACTGGCGCTAGTTACGCAAGCACGGACCCCATCAAACTTGTGGACAATTTTGCGGCTTATTTGTTCAAGAGTATTGAATTGAAAAAACACAACCAAGTCATCGATTCCGTGGATAAAGTCGGTATCACGAGCACCATCAAAGGGTTGACCACGTACAGCAGATCGGAGGAAAACACGTACTACAGCAGCGGATTCAAATCGGTTTACGACAAGGGCGGCGGCAAGTTCGAAGCACTGGGAACGCTGGCCCACCTGGGTCTGGGCTTCTTTGACAGTCTAAAGTATCCCATGTACAAGGGTGGATTTGAAATAACGTTCACCCGCGCGGAAGACGATGATGCCATCTACCGCTGGACTGAAGGTTCCGGCACCAATGCTGTTGACGCAGCGGAGGGAAAAATAAAAATTACCAGTTTCGTGTTGAAAGTCCCCCTCGTGGATTACGACCCCTCCAAGAAAGCCGTGCTCATCGATGGGCTTAAGAAATTGAGCGAGAAAGGCGAATTGGTATATGAATATTTCCGCTGGGATTGTATTGAAAAGTTCGGTGTGATAGGCTCCAATTACACGTTCGACATAACGAATCTCTACCGGAACATACTCAATCCGGTTTTTGTGATAATCGGTTTACAGACGAGTCGTAAGAACGATCAGACCAAAGACCCCGGTCAGTTCGACAGTGTAAATATAAAGAATTTCCACGTGAAAATAAACGGGCAACGGTACCCGCAGGAACAGCAGAATTTGAATATCACGGATAAAAAGTACAGACTGCTATACGACAGCTACTGTTCTATGAGACAAGTCATGTTCAAAAACGATGATGTATATCTCAATATAAACGATTTCATCAACAAATACCCGGTGATGGTGATAGACACACATCTCCATCCGTTTTCGACCGAGAGAAAAAGAAACGATATCCAAATCGAATTGGATTTTACAAACGCGGTTTCCGGTCCGGTCGCTGATAAAGGTACTACGGCCTACGTCATCGTGGTATCACAGACCATGTTCACTTATGACGTTAAAAAGGAATATGTACAGATGATGATTTAGTTTAGTAAATGAAAAATATTGACGGAATTTACGCTTGTATAATTCGTACGATCAAAATCCGGGGGGGGGGGGGGGGGATCGGATAACATATTGGTGTCGGTGGATATTGGTTACAAAGCTCTGTTACTACGTCAAAGTTCCCACCTTCAACAGAGTACTTTTTGAGGCATAAAAAGTCCCAATTGGAGGTAGACACCAATCACTCCAATGGGCGAAAACCTGGAGATTAAAAGTTTTGATCAATATTAAATTTTGATGTAATCATCAGTTGTGATGCAATTTCCATCACAGCTGATTAAAAAATGTATTAAATTTTGATGTAATCATCAGTTGTGATGCAATTTCCATTAATGCTAATTTAAAATAAATGTATTAAATTTTGATGTAATCATCAGTTGTGATGCAATTTCCATCACAGCTGATTTACAAAAATAAATGAGTTTTGAATTTTATTTTTTATAGTTGAGAAAAACAATTAAACACACTTATTTAAGACACTTTTAAAACACACTATTTTCATCAATGAAAGAGGTCTTTAAAAAATCCGTTGAAATCAGTCCAGATCGAAATCTTCATCAACATCCATACTGACGGGTATCCGAAAATGTCCCCAGGGCAGTGTCGTCAGTCCGTCTTCACAGATGTACCTCTTGTCATCCTTGGCGGACAGCGCTTTCTTATGTTGCGATATGGAATAAATGTTGTGCCCCTTGCTCCGGATGGTGTTCATCGTCTTGTATTCTTCCGTTTCGTTGAACAAACACGATTTGTAGTCTTCAAGCTTCAACTCTTTCTTGACAACGGATTTCGTCACACCTTTCGCCTTTTTGCCAGATTTATTTCCTTCCGAGTCGTATGCGTACATCTTCGATCGCAGCCCGACAAACTCCCTCATGACATCTCCAGCCAGTTCATCTTTCCATTTTCCGATGACTTTCTTGTTGACCCGCGGCATGCCGTAAACGTTATCCGCTTTGTAATCACTGGTGTCAAAATAGTCGATCATGCTTTTCATGTCCTCGTATACATCTTCAGTCCTCACGCCATAGACCAGTGAGTCGGTATCTCCGTAGTGGACTCTGATGTTGTCCCCATACTTTGGTTTCATGACGTTGTAATGGAAATCGTATATCGCTATTTTGGAGATGTCCAAAATGCTCATACCGACATAAATGGGTTTGTTGAAATACAAATAGGTCTTTTCCATATGGACAGCAGTCAAGTGCTCGGAGAATATTGTCAAGGATTTAAAATTGGGTTTCGCCACTAGCTTTTGCAACTGCTGTTCGTGAGTGGCCAGTTTGATATTGACGTGTTTTCTGATATTCTCCATCGTCTTGCCGAACACCGAGTTGTTCATCAACTTGTAGAAATCTTTTTCAAAGTCGTTCGTCGCTTTGGTTCTCATGTCCGTGTTTAATTTTATATATTCACTCAACCACGCCGACTGTTGAAATTTTATGGCCCTATATATTTTCTTCAGAACCATTCCTAAAGACAGATAGAGTTGGAGATTCCTATAGTGTACGATGTATTTCTCTTTGTTGTACAGCGTTGTTAAGAGTTTCCTCTGATTGGATCCCGGCGGGCATTGGTTCTCCGGTGCTAGAGGTAGGTCTCTATGGTGGTCGTGCAGATGTTGGGGATATTCGAGGTCTACTTCGAGGATGTAGCCGGTGTCGGACTTGTTACTGATGAATTGTCCGTTTGTGAGTTTACACATTATCTGGGCCAGTTCAGAGTCTGTGCACCACTCGAATTGTCTCTGGGGTTGGTACTCCATCATCGCCCAACCATAGAGGTTGTTTACATCCAGATAGATAAGATAATCATTCGGTTTTCCAGCGTCATAATCGTGCATATACGGGTTATTGGCTTTGGCGTATCTGTGGCAGCACTGAGAGATACCGCCTCGAATACCTTTCGAGATCATCAGTTCCATGTCGGTGTCCGTCAGCATATCGAGACTTACTTCAGTTTTCTTCAACATGGCGTCCCAGGCCAGACCGGGTGAGGTGTAATACCACGCTGGATCCAGTTTATACGTTTTCAAACACACTTTACGGAAATTTTCCATTACGTCCGCCAGCAGTAGGGTGTCTGTTTTATTGTACAGCAGAGTGTACTCCCCCATCGTTTGGATGGAAAACTTTTCCCATACATCACACGCGTGTTTGTAATCTTCATCGCTGACGTTTGAATTGTTCAATTTGTTGTAGAACGATTCTTTTGAAGGCAAAGACGTCTCTCCAAATCTCTCCATACCGTCCATATAATCATACGGGTAAATCCCCTTGCGAATAACCAGATCCAGTTTGTCATCCGAGAAGAATTTCGAAGTGTGTTTGAATTGATGTTTGGTGAGATTTTTGGCCAGACTGTCCAAACTGGAAGCCATGAATCTGAACGAGTCCAAGAATCTCAAGTTTACCCCGTTTTCAATTTTCACTTCAAAAGATATGTAACGTTCTTCGGTGGTAGCCAAGACAACGATATCTTTCTTATCCGCTCCAAGCATTTTTATAAATAAATGGGCGTCATAATTGCTCAGGTTGTGAATAAAGACCGGCAGGAAATGGGGCTTTTTGAAATTCAAATTGCACGAATTGTGGGCTACCCCTCTGAATTTCCCAGTCAAATGATCGTGATCGAGAACGGCTTTTCCAGTTTTTTCATCAAACACTTTTCCACAAATGTGGCAAACCGAAGTAAACCTGGCTTCCGCCTTTTCGGCAGCAGTCAAAGTCATGGGCTTCGCTGCTTCACGACTGTAGAGTTGAGCTATTTTCTTTGAAACGTCTACGAGTCCATCTATGAAGACCTGTGAAGCATCGGCGCCCAAATATTCATAGTACAAATCGAAGGGGATGTCATAGTCGTCTGACGCATTCACGACGTACAATGAAAAACTGGCCGCTTGATGGGCTTGATATTTCTTGGTGTTGATCCCCCTCTGGTCGTCCACTGGTGTCAAGATGCATTCGAAATCGGCGTACGCTACATAGGGCACTTTCATTTTTCTGTATTTGTGCTTGAACTGTATTGTGGGGCTGATGTAATCATCTTTAATTTTAATCGCCTTAGGCATGACGATTCTAACAGCATCGTGTTGATTGCAGTATTCCCTGTGTTTTTCCAATTTCAATTCATCATCGAATCCGTTGAGACATCTGTTGCATATAAATAGTGTATCCAAATCATCAACATCCTGTTGTTCTGGCTCGTTGCAGGTTTCTTTGTGGGTTTTTAACAAGGCTTCAGTTCCAAAATATTGGAGACAACGATTGCAGTGGAATGTTTTATGACCTTTCTTTGTCAGTTGCTTACCAATTAATCTACTCATGCTTTTTATCCAACAATAATGTGAATTGCCATTTTCATTTTTCAAATACAACAGATTGACATGTCTGTTAGGGATTTCATTCTTCGTTACATACAAAACGTAGATGTCACTTTTCTTGGCATTTTTAGATTTTTTTCCTGCACCGGGATAGTCCTCAAACTTATCATAATTTTCAGAGTCTTTAGTTAAATCATAAGCATATATATTTACTGACACGCCAGACCGTTTTTCAAATTTCATTATAATACTTTTCTGAACTTGTACAGGGAACGTTATGTCTTTCAAAGCTTCGTCAAACTCGTGTTCGTACTGTTTGTATTTACTGACTCGTTCAGGATTATCAGTACGTCCAACAGGGTGTAATGCAGATAAAATAGACCAAAGAAAACATTTTTCATCATCATTTCTTACATTAATAATAGCTTTTCTATTCGCAATATCTTTGGGTAGAGGAATATAACTAGATGCTCTGAGGGGATTATAGCGGCATACTTGAATTTCCAAATCGCTTATACTGAATAAAGACCAACCGGATCCTTTCGCTTGAAATTCTTCCATTTCGTTGAGTAACTTTTCCTTAGCAAAATCGTAGAAACCTGAAATATCGGTACTCAAATCGATCACAGAATATTTCGTTTTAAAGTTGAATTCCTCTACTTGTTCTTTCCTCTTGAAATCAATTCGGAAGTTAAATCGGACCTTCAATTCAAATTCACCCAACCATTCTTTTATCTTCCTAATGATAATATTTTTATATGCGTCCAAAAATATGATCGGGTCTTTGATAGCGTGAATGTTTTCAATGCAATAAAAGTTGACGACTCCCCCGAAAGCCGATCTCACTAATTCGATTTCAGAATCTTTCGGTGTAAAGGTATTGCCACCACCGATAGGCCCTTTCACCAAATTGCAAATTGTCGCCATCGTTAAAAATATAACCCCCTGCAAAGTTTCAAAAACTGATTTATTTTTAACATGATTTTCATCCAGACGAGGTCTTTTTGCTGGAGTGGGTCCATTATTTTCATCAACAATTCCGCCACGGCTAACCAAAGCTGACTCTTCGTGTATTTTTAAATGGTAACTCATATTAGATTTTCTTACGAGTTTTTCACACTTCGGGCATTTAGCTTTGTACTCATGACTTGGTTTCTTCTGGACCCGGAGTTTTGAATTTTGAACTCCGCTTGTGCTAGGTATCGGTTGCACTTGTTCATTACTTTGCGCTGTCGAAGTGGAAGGTTGATTAATAGTAGATTGACATGTTTTGTAATGCCGATTAAAATTAACGTTTAAAATGGACTTTCCACATTTGTCACATAACTTTTTCATGTAACGAGGGCTCAAATCTTTGTTTGGGTTGGTAGAACACTCTTTAACATGACGTGACATATTTGATTTTGATATCAGCTTGCCGCAGTAATTGCAATTAATTTTAATCGCAGACATCTTCTTATGCGATCTATAAGAGAAAAACAAAAATCTGATCAGAATAAAAATTTTAATGAGTACTAGTGAAAAATATTATATTATTGTTTTTAATAAACAGCTATAAATAAAAAATTAACAAAACAGCTAAACTCCAAATATTTAAAATATATATTAAACTAATTTGATTTTAAGTGAAAATCGTACAAGTCGATTACATAACAACAATTTTGATCGAGTGAAAATAATCAACCAGCATACAACACATTATCATACAAACATGACATCTGGGTCAGGCGGTTTGATAAGATAACTCAAAACGCTTATCTTATTCTCAGTGTATTAAAATATTCTATGACAATTTTTATTATTAATTTAATAACTAATAGTGGTATTATCTCAAATATTACTCACCCTGATTGAGATAGATCTCGAAGCAAACTGAATATTACTTGAAAGCCAACCTCCTTTTATACCAAAAATTGTATAGCATCAGGCAAAGCACAAATTGCATCATCCTGTTAAAACCAAACGAGCTTGATAAGCGATATAATTAACAGACATCATTAAAACTGTTATCACCAATGACGGAGTCAGCGGACGTCGGCCTCTTATCAGCAAAATAATTAGCAGACATTTTCACTGAAAATTTATCGCCAATCTCGAGGTCAGTCGACGCCGGTCTGTTATCTCTCATCTCTTTCCTGTCATGCTGAATCACTCGCTAAAATAACAAGTGTTGTACGTATATTAGTGGAAATTTCTTTTGTGAGTTGAAAATCACCACAACGGACTATAAATATAATGGTCATTATGTCGGACTAGTCCCTACACCGGACTATTTAAATTCAATTGCATGCCGGACCATTTTAATATAATAGTCCCCACTCCGGACTATTTAAATTCAATAGTCCTTGCACAGGACTAGTCCTCACGCGGGACTATCTAAATACAATAGTCCTTGCACGGGACTATCTGAATACAATAGTCCCCAGGCGGGACTAGTCCTCACGCGGGACTATCTAAATACAATAGTCCTTACACGGGACTAGTCCTTACGTAGGACTGTTAGGAAATTCGCACTTCTCACACCCCCCTCATGGCGCAGTCACCCTCCTCTGTCAATGTTTTTATCGGAATTCCTGAAAAGTGCAGTAAAATTGCCAAAAAGTAGGCAAAAATTACTGAAAACCGGTTAAAAATAGGTCTATAGGACTGTTAGGAAATTCGTCCCTTTCGTAGTCCCTCATGGCCCCATCAATTTTTTATGCCTCGAAAATCCTCAAAAATGCTTTGAAATTGCCAAGAAATAGGCAAAAATCACCGAAAATCCGGTTAAAAATAGGTCTATAGGACTGTTAGGAAATTCGTCCTTCTCGTCCTTCCTCATGATGCAGTATCGGCCCCTCCTTACTACTCCAATTGATGGTGGCGAGCGTTTTCTTCTGCAACCTTGCCGACACATGTGACTATGCCATACAGTATGAAAAGTACAACCATAATAAGGCCGAACAATAAAAGATAGCCGTTGACTATCATGATATTTTCTGAGTGGATCTGCTTTCTTCGTATCGCCCTCTCCTGCATCCTCTTCTCCAACTCGTGGACGAAGTCACAGCAAACGTGAGGACATGTTTTATCTGTTGGTAGGTTTGCCATTGTTGATGTTGTCGGTTTGGCTGTTGAAGATGGAATGAGGTTTCCAATTGTGATGTGCCATGTACATCAATAGTCAAGTGGTGGGGGTAGCAAAGCAGTGGAGGGGGAAGTTTCAAGGTCATTCAAACCGTGTTTTAAAAAAACCTATCTTGTTACTGAGCTCATATGTCAGTAACAAGATAGGTGTTTTTGCTCTTTTACTTCTTTAATATAATGAAAAAATAAACATATTCTACAATGGTTAGAACAAGAAATACAACTGCTAGTCAGCTGAAGTAATCTAAGTTGTCCGGCTCGGTCTTCATGGACGTCGGTGAGGAAGCTGTCGAGGAGTGTCCAGGCTCTTCCTTTGGCTGCCGGGTGTTCCGTATGTTGCAAGCGTATACTTGCACGTTTATACGGTAGCCTCGTGCCACCATCAGCTGCAACTCCTTGTACAAGTCGTTTAGCTCCTGCTGAGTCTTGATGCTCACCTCCTCGTAACTTGCGCAACTGACGTTCAGAGACATCCTGATGTTGCTAGGTTGGCTGCTGGAGTAGAAATGAAGCCGAGGCACAGCGTTTGGAGGTACATGAAAAAGTGGTGGGGGTAACGGTGGTGGGGGTATGGAAGATCCAATTAAACACTTCTAAACTTTTTCCATCGATACAATGGGATGGAGCAAATAGCACAAGTGTCCTTGTAGTTTTCAAATCTAAACATCGGTGCTAGAAATCCGAACTGTTTTCTACCACCTTCCTGTACGAACTGTCGAAGGTCTCTGACGGCAGCATCGCCACAAGGCCTACAAAACTTTTCCCCGTCTTGGAACCTATACCAGGAGTATCCCGAATACCCTCTATTATCTTTCTTGTACTCTTCGATATCCTGCTTTACTGTTATAGGGATATTATCTTGTAAAGCCGTCTGGAATAAAGATGCGTCAGTTATAACTCGTTGTAAGCAAAGCTCGTACAAGGTGCTCATCGTTTGCTAGTTGGCAACAGACTGACCGTGTTTCGCATCCAAGCTGGTTTGAATCCTAGTGTGGTAGTGGGGGTAATTAAAGTAGTGGGGGTAATTGTGAAATGCAAAGGTCAAGGTCACCCGCGAAGTTTAAAAAAAAATGCAACATATCAATACGTGACAAACATCACATATTGATATGTTGCATTTTTTTGTTTTCTTATTTTTTTGTCTTTTATGATTTATTTATAAAACATTACAATAACATATGTACAACATTAAAACTTAAATCTAACACTGCTGCTTGTCGGCAATGTGGATGGTCAACTCTGTAGAGTTGCTACCTGTGCAGCCGTGGGAAGGTCCATGTCCCTGGCCCGGCCATGTCGGAAATCGGCATTTTTAACCATACCAAAGGTTAATATACAGTTAGTATAGGTTGATAGAGCTATTCCCGCAGTTAGTATACATACCGGTCAAATGTTATTCAATAAAATGTAATGGCGGGCTAGAGACATGCCAGCCCGGCCATGTTGGAAATTGGCATTTTTGACGATGCCAGAGGTTAATATACAGTTAGTATAGGTTAATAGAGCTATTCCCACAGTTAGTATACATTCCTGTCAAATGTTATGAAATAAAATGTCATGGGGGCCAGAAACATGCCAGCCGGGCCATGTTGGAAATTGGCATTTTTGACGATGCCAGAGGTTAATATACAGTTAGTATAGATTAATAGAGCTATTCCCGCAGTTAGTATACATTCCGGTCAAATGTTATGAAATAAAATGTCATGGCGGTCAAAGAAATGCCAGCCCGGCCATGTCGGGATTTCGCATTTTTGACGATGCCAGAGGTTAATATACAGTTAGTATAGGTTAATAGAGCTATTTCCACAGTTAGTATACATTCCGGTCAAATGTTATAAGATAAAATGTCATGGCAGTCAAAGAAATGCCAGCTCAGCCATGTCGGAATTTCCCATTTTTGACGATGCCAGAGGTTAATATACAGTTAGTTAATAGAGCTATTCCCGCAGTTAGTATACATTCCGTTAAAATGTTATTAAATAAAATGTCATGGCGGTCAAAGAAATGCCAGCCCGGCCATGTCGGAATTTCTCGTTTTTTACTATGGCAGAGGTTAATATACACTTAGTATAGGCTAATAGAGCTATTCCCGCAGTTAGTGTACACTCCGGTCAAATGTTATGAAATAAAATGTCATGACGGTCAAAGAAATGACGGCCCGGCCATGTCGGAATTTCTCGTTTTTTACTATGGCAGAGGTTAATATACACTTAGTCTAGGCTAATAGAGCTATTCCCGCAGTTAGTGTACACTCCGGTCAAATGTTATGAAATAAAATGTCATGACTGTCAAAGAAATGACAGCCCGGCCATGTCTGAAATTGGCATTTTTTACTTCGCCAGAGGTTAATATACAGTTAGTATACGTAATAGAGCTATTCCCGCAGTTAGTATACATTCCGGTCAAATGTTATAAAATAAAATTCCCTGCCAATTATTAGTATATACTAAGTAATTAAATTAAAGGGATTCGAATTTTCATACTTTTATTTACTTAAGGTTCATTTTCTATATGATGGAATTTTATATTTTAACAAATTATGCAAACCTAAGTTATAAATAAATAAAATAATTAAAATATTTTAGTTCCTTTTTTTCCTGCGTAATAATCCAATATTTTATTTACAATATATTTATAATGGTAATTAAATAAAAGGTTTATTTTCACTGTGTTGTTAATGATAATTGTTCTATACTAACTGTATATTAACCTCTGCTCTCGTAAAAAATGTCAATTTCCAACATGGCCGAGCTGGCATGTCTCTGGTCCGTCATGACATTTTATTTCATTACATTTTACCGGAATGTATGCTAACAGCGGGAATAGCTCTATTAACCTATACTAACTGTATATTAACCTGTTTCATCGTAAAAATGCGAAATTCCGACATGGTCGGGCTGGCATTTCTTTGACCGCCATTACATTTTATTTTATAACATTTGACCGGAATGTATACTAACTGTGTCTATTAACCTATACTAACTGTATATTAACCTCTGGCATAGTCAAAAATGCAAAATTCCGACATGGCCAGGCTGGCATTTTTTTGACCGCCATTACATTTTATTTCATAACATTTGACCGTAATGTATACTAACTGTGTGAATAGCTCTATTAACCTATACTAACTGTATATTAACCTCTGGCATCGTCAAAAATGCGAAATACGGACATGGCCGGGCTGGCATTTCTTTGACCGCCACGACATTATATTTTATAACATTTGACCGGAATGTATACTAACTGTGGGAATAGGTCTATTAACCTATACTAACTGTATATTAACCTCTGGCATCGTCAAAAATGCCAATTTCCGACATGGCCGGGCTAGCATGTCTCTGGCCCGCCATTACATTTTATTGAATAACATTTGACCGGAATGTATACTAACTGCGGGAATAGCTCTATTAACCTATACTAACCGTATATTAACCTCTGGTATGGTAAAAAATGCCCATTTACGACATGGCCGGTCCAGGGACATGGAGCTGCCGTGGGACACCAGGTATAGACAGCCGGGTTGAATAGAGCGAAGGTCCTCGTTTTGTAGAAGATGGACGAATCTCTTGGGCAGGTACACCTGGAACTTGGGCTCATCCCCCGGAGTAAATGGTGCCTCGCTGAGACTGCAGCAGATGGCTTCCCCAACTGTAGTCTCCATCTTCTTCATAGCATGGATTATGTAGTGCTTTTCATCTTTTAGTTCTGAGCACTTCTTCACAGGTAATATTGTTGACTTGGAGTGAGCATTGAACTGCTCGACCAAAGTTTGAAGGAACTGGTGAGATGCCATGGTCAGGTTACAGATCGTCTTCTTGCTCGGAGATGTTGTCGTCTCGGAATCTCGAGTAATACTCATGCCAGGTCCCGGTCTGCTCCTCACTTATATACTCTCCGTTACCCCCACCACTCCCTACTTCCCCACTTTGAAGGTAAGAGGCGAGTTTATAGGCATTTTTTAAAGCGCAATGTCTATCTTTATCATGTTCTGGGCTTTTTGTACAAATACATATTGTTTCCAGCATGTATTGATAATTCTTATCCAATTCCACATCACTAACCGGAACATGAGTAAATCCTTCGATCCATCTTTTCTTTTCCAGCCCCTTTGTGTAAATATTGGTAAACTTGTCTGAAAAATGATGCATAATGTGATACAAGTCCGTGTAACTTGTAAAACCATCATACCAATCGATATGATGGAAGTGTTTTGAAATCCATCTGTTGGTAGTAGCGGCTTTACTAGTTAAAGATGAATAAGAACATGGTGGTTTAAATAAAAACGAATAAGGAACACTTGTATTCATGTCCAAAAACACAAGTTCTTTTATAATGAATCTATCATCATTACCACGAAACGCTTGAAACTCAATAATACCAGGCTTGGACTTTACTTGTTCTTCTTCTCCCTTGTCCATTTTGAAGGCCACACGTCTGCTCATTACGAAGTCAGGAGGTCAACTGATTTCCACACCACGGTAGGTACTACTTTTATACCAGGCCGTACAGTTGTTGGCGCGTTGGTGTATATTTAACGTGGGCACCGTCCCCAATAGGCCTAACCCCACAAAAAAGTTGGTTATTGTTTTAAAAAACTAACCATTGTCATTTAAGTTTCCATCTTTATATTTTCCTTGTTTTCGTTTTCATCACTAACACTTGATTCTTCTCCTCCATCTTCCTCTTCTTCCTGTTTTACTGATTTCTTATGTAGTTGAGCGTACTTTTCCAATTGTCTCCACATCTGTACTTCATGAGGAACTCTATTAAATATAGAAGTATCCACAGGTCCGTATAATATAGGTGCGTCCGGTTGTTTATCCAAAGTGTCTTCCAGATAATCTTTAATAATCGAACTTGAAAACACCAGTTGTCTCAAATATCTTGTTATAGGTTCAGTCGCACAAGTTAAAATAAAAAACTCCTCTCGATTAAGTTGAATTTTGTTATCATGTCTTGTTGTGTCTCTAAACCTCAGCTGATGATCACCACGTTGTTTAATAATATCGATTTCCACATTTGAATCCAAAAGTCCTACTCTTGTCTTTCTTCCAAACATGTTACTACTTAAATAGCATTCTAGCAGATGCAAGTGTTTCATAAATGATTCCCAAGCACTGTCCGTAAACAAAATCATTTTGGGTCCATGAGTTAAAATTACAGTAGAGGAATAATCCGTCGATTTCATAACACCAATTAAAACACTTTTGTCCAAACTGGAAGAGATTGGGTAAAATATTCGCAAAAATACCTCACTCAATATGTTTGGAGAAATATTATCTTCAATATCCCTTTTTCTCTTTTGTATAGTCTTTCTTCTTTTACCTTTTTCTTCAACATTATTACTGGCGTGAAGTTGTCCGCAAATGTTTTGTTCACCTCCTTCCTGGTGACCTTGAGGATCTAAAAACTCAGATATCTCCTTCTCAATATCTACCACATTTTCAGGTGTACCACTAGGAGAAGCCATATTGAATACGATGCTACCCATACAACAGTAGGCAACAAACTGATGAGGAGCGGCCTGTACGCTCTGCTTTTATACTCGCGGAATGAAACAAAACCGGTTTTTACAGTACATTCTTAACAATTCCAGTTAAAGGTGTGTATGTTACAATTTTATCATGTAGAATTAAACAGTATGCAGTTGTATTAGCCGGTATAGCCGCGTTGAATTCCATTTCTATTTTTATATCCACACTTGATGATTTTACAGATTCGTTTTGTTTAGAACAATCGATTACAACTATACTGTAACCATCTAAGTATTTTTCTGGTGATAGTAAAGGTGCATTTGTTTTACCGTAATATGAACTTTGGAATCTTGCATACATATCGTACAATATGCTGTACTTTTTATTAGCGAATGACACATTTAAATTGTCGTATGGGAAAAATTGTGAATTCAAATAAACTTTAGTATTTTTTAAGTCACAATGATCAAATTGGCCTGCATGTTTGGTGATGGTGTCCCTTCTACCTGTTTGTAAACCAAATATAATATACCTGGCTCGTTCCACATAATTAGATGTTTTAACAGTCCAAGTGTGACGATCCGTAGTTGGCAAGCTGGGATGTTCATGGAATTCCCAACTTCTAAAAGGAATTACAATATCACGATCGGCCTTTAACTTTCTTAATAGCAACATCCTATGCTCGTCAGCTAATTTAACATGTGGAACTCTCCATACAATTTGGTCTAATGTTAATTTCCATTCTAAGTCTGCATCCGTTGTACCGTCTGCAGCTTTAATAATGTCTTTATCGTTTGAAGATCTCAACAAAACTAATTCTTGTTTAACATTTAATATTATTTTTCTATAGTCTTCAGCAAAACCAAGCAACAAACGTAATGGAATATGAAAATCAAAATATCCCTTTGCATCTGGACTGATTGTGTCATTTGTAGGTAAAACCCATCCTGCAGGTTGTAGTAAGTTTGTTTCATTAGGTGATATAGATGTTAACCCCTTTAAAGTTGTTGCAATACCTACTTTTTTAGTGGAATCAACTGTTACACCTGATATTTCGTATCTAATTTCATCAAATAGGAAAGCCATTGGATTATTTATAAATGGAACCTTTGTACCAGTAGTCTTACCATCCTTTTTAGTAACTTTTCCTTCAATATACAAGTAACTTTCACATGGTAGTGTGTAAATGTCTTGATTTTGTATGGGGATACGAATTTCATCGTTATTGTTTAATTTCGATGAAGTGTAAGGGTTGTGGGTGTGATATTCTTTTTCCCATAGTGTTTCGTCGAATGTTGGACCCTGTGCTATATCCAGTATATCCATAATCGGTTAATTTTAATCCAATTCTCTCTAAGAAACGAATGTTCTCATGTGTTAACTCCTCCACAGCTGAAGAGCTACTAATGCGGTTTCCCGTAGGTTGTTCGCTTTTAAATGTTAAACCCATGATTTTGAATTAAAGTGTAGATTTTAAATGTAATCTAACCGTAATAGGCTCTTCTCTGAAGTCTACCAAGTTACCGTCTTGATCCAACACGCTCAACACGATGTCTGAAATGAAAGTGGTGTTCAACGGTAGATATACCAGGTTTTGTGGCTTTTCAACAATTTTAAATCCAGGTGGTACACTTGGGTAAAATGTATGTATGATATGGGTGTTAGCCCCATCCCTGTAAGCTCCTTGTATAATGTTACAAGTTATGTCTATACTATTGACTTTCAATATTGTTACTGTTTTCTTACCGGAATGTGTTATATCTGGTTCTAAAACAGGCTCATCGTTGGAAAATCCTAATAAATCACCAATTGAGTTTGGTTGAGTAAAATCTATATAATATTTGGAAGTAATTTCAGCTTTCATCGTATTATTATTACCTTTTAATGTTATATTGTCTTTTCCCATTTTAGTTTGCAAAAATTCATTTATATGATCAATTTCATAAGAACCTGTGGGTAACCTGCACTCTTGTAAGTCTGTAAATTTCCCACTGGCATCTTTTCCCTTATAATAATGCAATACGTTATTTTTACCTTCCGTAACATTGGGAATAGAGTTGTAAGTTGTAAAATCCAATAGTGCCGCCTCCCAAAACCTTCCTTTTTGCAAGCGTAACGCTGGAAAAAGGATACTTCGTAAAGTGGACGATTTTCCTGTTAATGATACCGTATAGGAAGACATCTCAATAGTGACTGATACTTTTAGCTAGAAATTCCAAACATAAATGGCCGCATATTGAAGTATTATCAGGTTGTTCTCTTTTATAGTTATAATATATGTTTTTAGCAGATTTAAAGTAATTTTGAAGTTCTTTTGGTGGTGGCAAATTACCGAAACTATCAAAATAATATACATTGTTATTTAGTTTCTTATAACAAACCCAATGGGTGCCAGGCCCTTCAGTATTATCCAAATTTACAATTCCAGTCTCATTTTGCCACATTTTCTTTGGTAAACTGTCTTTCATAAACACACCGCGGAAAAATGGTATTTTTAAACAGGAAATATATTTAAATAATTCAATATTGGTTAATGCTTTATGTGGTATGACCAATTGATTTCTTTCATTTAATATGCACGATAAGGTCTTAGGTAAAGACCTGCCCCGTTTTTTACCATTGACCACACGGTGGGCTTCTTCCTGCCTTTTCTGGTAGATCTTCGTCTTCTTCTTATATTTCCTCCATGTTTTCTTGTTGTGGACTTCCTTTTTACCCTTCTTCTCCTCCTTCTTCCACCTCCTACTGCTGTTTTAGCCTTCATACCTGCTGTTACTGCTAAAGCTGCTGCTTTTTCTGCTATGCTAGCGTCACTTGATTTTACTCGTTGCCAAGCTATGTCCACAAGCTTTCTGTCTGCTATCGATCTATTTTTTGAATCGGCAAACGTGGAATATGCGATATCGTGTTCTTTACAAGCCTGATCTAACTTGTTTATGCCTGGATCACCTCTTTCCAGTCGTTTTTTCAATTTAGTTCCTGGTCCGCAATACTGATAACCTCCCGGTATATGAAATTCGTATGGTAAAGCGTCTATTGCTCTATTTACGATAGATCCTACTGGAATACGATTTAAAGCTTTACTTAACAGAGAAACCGCTGTGGACGTAATACCACCTCCTTTCCTTACAGTGTCTCGATATGGACTGATGTACTGGAATGTCATTATTGTCCTTTTATAACCGCAATGTACAACTTATGTGTTAACTCTATGACGAGTTGGACATAAATGAAGTAGTTTATTGTGTTGTTATATTAAATATCAATATCACCCCAATCTGATGATCTAAACTTTTGCGTATTAGGGTTAATAAAGTATTTATTAAAAATTTCCTTTTTAATCCAATTACCTCTCTCGGATTCAGACACCCAATTACCCCAACGTGTACGGGTTGCAATAATATTGAACATATCAAATAATGCATTTCCTAAAACTTTAATAAGAAAATTAACAGTAACAGCATTATCCACATGTTGAGGGTCTTTAAGTTCTGTAATACGTTTATTATTACAAGTATATACTTTAAGGTCCTTTAATGAAGTTGTTATAGCCTGTCCTACAGTTGCAGCATCATTTGGATCACTTCCTTGTTTTAAATTACCTATTTTCTTATCATCTGCATTAAAAATATCACCAGTTGGTTTATCTAATATCAAAGATTGACTAACTACAATACAATCGAAATCGTTGATACCAGGAGATACGTTACGTATTTTTTTAAACCTACATATGTAAGGTTCATCATTATATGGATTAGAACATATAGTCTGTGCTACAACTGGAACATCAAAGAATTCTGTACCCATACCTATATATGATAATTTCTTTTCTTTACCATCCCAAGCATTATTCTTTTCTTCAAGTAATGTAAACTTTTCATTTCCCTGCACAAATACATCCCCTTTTCGCGATACTACTTGGTCTTGTTTTACAAATCCAGATGTTTCTTGTTTTAAAGTTTCCTTCATTTGACCCTCCGTTGCTCCATCTGTTGGTGCCGAACCATCTTTTACATTTGCTAAGCAATTACCAAGACAATCGATAACTCCCACATCATGTATGACACAACGATCTTTTATATATTTAAGGTTTACAGCATCATTTTCATTTTTTGGATAACCTATATCGTTAATAACAAATTTATAAAAAGAAAATCCATCTTTTGTCTTTTCAGGTATCAAGGAATGTAAATAGCGTCTATTTACGCTGTCTTTTGCATCTTTAGGGTCATCTACGTTGGATATACGTTTATTGTTAGCACTATACGTTTTCCCATTGAATTTTAACGTATTTTTTAATTCAGATGACAAATAACCTTTGTTTATTGCATCACCGTTTTGATTTGGTTTACCAACGTTGATGATTCTATGATCTTCTGCGTCATATGTGTTATTTTGTAGTCTTAATGTTGGCGATATCTTTTCCTTTAATATCTTTAAGTTTATTGCATCGTTTTCATCCGTAGGATCTTTTATGTTTTTTAACCTTTTATTACTCATATCATAATCTCCATCAGGTGTTTGTGGTAAACCAGCACTTCTTTTTAAACTATTCGCATAATATAACCCGTCCGAGGAGTAACGTCCGAACTTGTCGACACTCATGGTGCAACTGAATAGTATTCTAGGGAGTAACGCATTTTTATGAGATTACCCCACGGTTTCGGAGTTCATTTACTAAAGCCACCCATTCGTTTTCCAATCCAGTATGACCCGCTTCTTTAGCTTCATGTATTAGTTTCATTCTATCCACCAATTTATTGATATTATTGTAATAAATCACATTTGTGTTATATAGTTTCTTCATTAAACCTGTACCTGTAACAGATTTGTTTCTTTTTCTTGGTTCTGGAGCACTTATATCCAAAGTGGATGACACAAACCTTCGTTTTACAGGTTTTCTTGGTATTATTGGCATTGGTTGTCTTCTCGTTGTTGGTATTAACTTGGATACAAATTCTCTATATTTTAAAGACTTTGATCTAAAAACAGGTTGGTCAGCTGAATACTTTCTCCTGTATGCATTAGTTTGTTCCAAAATCTTTTTATATGCTTCCATGTCTTTTTCTTTAACTAACAATTCTAAAGGCTTATTTTCAAATAATAATTCAAATAATCCCCTTGTACCCTTATACCTTTGATCACCAACAATAATATTATCATGTTCATCAATGTTTACCAGGCTATTACCAACCATTAAACCGTCTTCTGTTAATCTTACTCCATAACTATGGTAGTTTTTATTAGGATTTGTTCCAGCTAACATTTTTATCATGTATTTCCTTCCTAAAGGTCCTTTGTTATGAATGTTTTCACCCAACAAGCTTATGTTTGACGGACCTTCCCTTGTTTCTTCTTCTTTTTCCTCTTCACTAGCAGTTGATACAACTTCATGTCCTCTTTTGGCTTTTACTTCATATAATTCTCTTACTCCACTATAGTCCGGTGATTCTAGCTCTCTTTCGGGTTCTTCACCGGTAAAACCACTATATGTAGAGGATTCCGGGTCTTCATCACTAAAATCTTCTGATTTTACATTTTCTCTTTCAAACTTCGTAATAGGTGCAATCGCATCTCCTTCCAATACAGGTTTAGCAAATTTTTTGTTTAATTGTTTCAAGGGTTCAGTAATAGGTTTAAAAGTAGATTCAAGGAATTTCTCCCTCTCGCTAATACCTAGTTTCAATGCTCTGTTTTTAGCCCGAATAGAATCACTAAGTGATTTTATTTCTTTTACTAATTTTTCTTGGTTAACCATGTTTGTAGCAAGACGTGTTGTACAACAATGAATGTTTTATACCACGTTCAATGTATTAATATAAATTTATCAAATCCTATCCTGTATCGACCATTGTTTAGCGGTTGTTCCTTCATATTTGTTAGGAACCCATACTTTTCAGCCCAAGCCTTTCCACATAACTCTTTAAATCGTTCAAATGTCATATCCGCATTTACATGATCAAAATATATATGTTTTAGGTTGGTTTCGTCCTGTTTAAATACAATTAACATGTTTGCATTGTCTCTAATGAGTTGTTTTGGTATTTTGCTGTAAGTTTGACCAATATAAATGCTATCTATGTTGTTATGTCGACCCATAGCGAAGTAATTTCTTATTGTGTTTTGGTTTTCACAAGATACATCGTCGAATATGAACACGGAGAATGGTTTAGCTTCTTGTGGTTGCATGACACTCTCGCTTGCATTAAACTTTAAATATTTAACTTCAGGCACATTAGTCAGTATCTTTTCCAATAATTAATACTTTGGTTGTTGTAGTGATTTTGAAAATACATATAGATTGTTAAAACGTAATCCTTTAGGGTTTGTAATCAAATTGAATACTACATTAGTTTTTCCACAGTTGGAAGGTCTGGTAACCAGACAACGAACGGTGTTTGGTAACAAATTGCCATGTTTCCCACTATTGAATTCTGAATTATCCACTGTGAGTTCATCTATATTATTAATAGTAAAACTCTCTTTTTGTGGTACTATCTCCATCCTTTGTAATGGTTCAACCTAAAATGATTCTCTATCGTTATATCAAATCCTTTTTAGGTATCCAAGAATCTTCCGTCTTATTAAATCCTAACCATCGTACTTTGACCTTATCTTTTTTCCGTTGCAACACCTTTTCAACTAAATATACATCGCCTACTGTTGATTTTAACATTTCATGTCCATAAAACCCTCGTTCAAGCAATTGTCCTTTATTATCTTTTAAAATATATGTCTCAGGTACTGTAGGTTGTACTTTGAATACAGTAAAAACCTCATTGGTCCAATTTGGCAGATATCTTTTACTGAATACACCTTTATATTTACTTATTCGCACTTTATCACCCACATTAAATTTTTTAGGCTTTAGTTTTTCAACTTTTGGTTTAGTATTCATTTTTATACGTTTTAATACAAGGTTTTCATTTTTACTAGTTACTTGGTTTGGTTTCATCCCGATAGTCCTATGAAATTTGTTATTGTAATCGTTTATAAGTTTTGGTAACATATCAATCCATATGTGCGATCCTCTGTTGGAAAACATTTTATACATTGCAAGTTTTAAAGTTCTGTTGAATCTTTCGATTATTGAGGCTTTTACCTCTGAATTGGTTGAGTAATGGTTTATATTGTGTTTTTTCATTAAATTTGCAAATTCCTTATTAAAATATTCTTTTCCATCATCTGTTTGCAAATGTTTAATAGTATGTTTGTCTCTTTGTATAGCTGTTTCCATTGCTTTTGTAACACTTTTGCCACTTTTATCTTTTAGTGGTAAAGCATCTGCCATTTTTGAAAAACAGTTAATAACAGTCAATATGTATTTATATCCTTTATTTTGATTGCTATAAGGAATCATTTCGATTAAATCTGCTTGATATAAATCATTAATTCCTTTTATCACCGTATTTCTTCGTGGAAACTTTCTTCTTGCAGGTTTATGAAGTTCGTTGACAATTTGTTGCTTCAAGTCCTTCATATTGCAGGTTTCAATGTTTGTTGTATCACATGTATAATCACAATGAATGTTGTTTTAAATATTCACATCATTTATATATGGGTCAAGGTCATCCAAACTTGTGTAAAAAAATGGGGAACACGGCGTTTGACTTGCCGTGTTCCCCATTTTTTTTACGGAAGGAAAAAGGAATAAGGTCGAAGTTGTAGAAGGACGAAGAATAGGTTACTAGTTGATAGGGTTTAGAGAGTAGTGGCCAAAAGGAAGAGTGTGGATTTTGTCGGGCATAATGTGTCTTTTATCATCCCGAGCTGACAGCGCTTTTTTAATTTCGGTGACACTGTAGACTTGATGCTTGAAGCTTCGGATATTGTTGAATGTTGCTGATATTGTAGTATCTTCAAACAAACAAGTCTTGTAGTGGTCAAATGTCACGTGTTTTTTCAAATAAGATGTCTTCACTCCTTTTGCTTTCTTGACTGTTGGTGTGTTGTTCTCGTGGTACATCTTAAATGAATACAATTTCGCCATCAGCGCCACTATTTCTTCTAAAGGCATTCCATTTGCTTCATCTTTGAATTTTCCAATTACTTTTTTATTTTTTTCATTAAAATTTGGATGGTTCTTCGGATAGTCAGAAAATTCGAAATCTTCTTTGTATGGAAAAGTCCTTAGGTCTTCATACATGTCCAAAGTCTTTATCCAGTAGATAAACGCGTCCGTATCCATGTATGCGACTCCAATGTTTTCCCTTCCGTAGTGTTTAACCATTTTGTTATAATGGAAATCATACATCAGGGTTTTACTTATGTCCAAAATCGACATACCTATGTATAACGGACGGTCCATGACTATTGTTGTTTTCTTCATACTGACAGCGACTAGGTTTTCGTTTATAATCATGGATGTTCCGAAATTTGGTTTTTGCACTAATTTTTCCAATTTCCTAGGATCACTCACTAATTTTACATTTTTGTGTTTCCTTTTGTTCTCCAAAGTCTTCCCAAAGATGGCGTTGTTCATTAATTTATAGAAGTCCTTTTCAAATGCTGTTGTCGCTGCAGCTCTTCTTGTAGTGTTGGAATCAATATATGGTTTCAACCAACAAGACTGGGTGAATTCAATTGCTCTATGAATTCTCACTATACGTAGACCCAATTCAAGAGCCTGTTGAACTACCCAGTAGTGAGCCACATACCGATCTTTATTCTCCAAGGTCATCATCAATTTTGGCCATCTTCCTGTTGGTGAAACTTCAGTATTGGCTAGGAGAGGCAAGTCGTAGTGATGGTCATGAAGGTGCTCCGGGTATTCAAAATCACAGTCCAAAATATAGCCTTTTGGACCATCCTTTGGAATCTGTGAGATGTCTCCGATGGTGGCCGGGTCGATCCATTTGAAGTCAGCGTAGGGAAGCGGATTTGACATTGCCCAACCATAAAGGTTGTTTGCGTCAAAGTAGCCAAGGTAGACCGATGGTTGTTGCTCGTCGAAGCCGGGGATGTACTTATTGTTGGCTTTGACATGACGTGTTACAGCTTGTGTCAAACCGCCCCGTACACCAGATTCCATCATGAGCACCATATCTATATCTGTTAGAAGTTCCAATCGACAGTTGGTTGACTTTAGCATAGCTTGCCATGCTAATCCTGGAGATGTGTACGAGTGTAGAGGGTCCAGTCCATAGGCGGAGAAGCAGGTGTTTCTGAATTCTTCCATCACATCGCACAGCAGAGTTACGTCCAATTTTATATAAAAGTCAGAATATTCCCCTAAGGTTTGAATGTTTAGTTGGTTCCAAACATTACAAGCATGATTGTAGTCTTCAACGGAGATTTCACTTTCGTTTAATTTGCTGTTGAAGGCTTCAATCGGTGGTAGACTGGTTTCTTCAAATTTTTCTGTAGAAGCTATGTAATCGTAGGGGAACACTCCTTTACGTAATACTAAGTCCAATTTATCTTCAGGTACAATTTTGCTGGTTTCTTTTAGGTCTTCTCTTCGTAGATTCTCAGACAATCTGCTCAAACTAGATGCCATAAATCTATAAGAGTCTACAAAGCGAAGTTTAATTTTACCTACTGTTTTTGAGAAACTGATATACTTTTCCAATGTTGTTGCAAGAACATCAATTTTACCATTATCTCTTCCTAACTCTGGAATAATGAAGTGGGAGTCGTAGCCGCTAAGATTGTGTAACACGACAGGGATAAAGTGGGGCAGTTTGTAATTTATATTGCATGAATTACAAGCAGCTCCTCTGTATAAACCTGTCAAGTGATCGTGATCTCTTACTTTTGGATTTTCTTCACTGAAGCTCTTCTCGCATAGATAACATCTTGATGTCATATTGTATTCTTCTTGTTGATTCTCATTCAAAGGTTCCATAGGTACGATATTACCATACAAGCGTTGTACCTTTTCAGCAATGTCATACAACAGGTCTACGAAATACTTAGCGGCTTCTTCACCACGGTAGAGTATTGGAGTGGATGTTAAACCATAGTCTTGCAATTGGTTTTCAGACAAGGTTGATTTAACTAGTAAACAAAAACTGTTGGGTTGATGCAACTGATATTTTGTTCTTCTAGTCACTTCACCGTCCGGCAGCTCCTGTGGTACTAACGTTGATTCAAAATCTGCGTAGACCACTAGTGGAATTCGATATTGGTGAACCGTCTTGTTAAATTGTATTGAAGCTCGGGTAGGCGGTGGAAGACTTATCTTTACTTCATAGTTCTCGTTGCAAAGTCTTTTATGTTCCAACAACCAGTCCGATCCTCCACGTCTTGAATCTTTCCAAGAAAAGCAGAAACATCTCTTGCAAGCTGTAATCCTATTTACTCTTTTGGTCAATTGTTTTACAACTAAGGCTTCAAAGTCCTTTATCCATACATAATGGGAAATTTCACCCTTAGTTATCAATAGCAAATCCGTGTGGTTTCTTTGCTCAACCTTTACTACCCGCAAAGGATAAACGTTGTTTGAATCATCCAGACCAAAAACATTCACTGAAACGCCAGGATTTTTCTTTTCAAATTTGTCTATGTCTTTCAATGTAACTGGGTAGGTGAGGCCTTGAAAGTTGTAGCGGTGTTCATTTTCGTAATATTCTCTACCAACTCTTTCAGGATGATCTTTAACATACTTGGTTAACATTGCATACTTGAAACATTCATTACCTTCATTTTGCACATTCCTACACGATTTAGTGTTTTGAATTTTCTTTGGTAAAGGGATAAAACTACTACCCCTTAAACCATATCCATGTTTATGAACCCTAACATCCATACCTTCTATTGATGACAAAGTCCATCCAGATCCTCTTCCTTCATGTTCTTGGAGTTTAGTTATAAGTTCCTCCAAGCATTCTTCAATAATATCATCAATGTTGGAGGTGGAGGTAAGGGTTCGGTTTTTGGTAATGAACGCTCTCAATGCTATTTCACCATCAGTATTGTTAAACATAGCCTCTAACACCATTCCAAATTTAATAAAATTTAGCCTTTGTAGTTCTTCCCTCAAAGTTTGACCAACAAGTTCCTTAGCCTGGGTTATAAATGTTTCTAGTTCCAATTGAACATTATTAATTTTGAAATGTGTTACAACTCGTCCTGGCAAGGCTGTAGTGCGCAGTTGTTTCACATCTTCCAGTTCTTCTTCAGTGTCCTCTTCTTCCGTGTCCTCTTCTTCATAAGATCTTCTAGCAGTAGATGGTCCAGCACCAGCAAATTGTATCACACTAGGTCTTCTTCTTTGCATTTGCTGTAGATAGCTGTCCCAGTATTCCGTCTGCTTCTGGTGCTGTTCCAAAAACCGGTCAATTGAGTCTAAGTCTATTTCATCCATGGTAATATCTTCTTTTCTATCTTCGTCTTCATGTAATTCTCTGTGTAGGGTGAAAAGATCTTCGTCTTGAAAGATTTCCCCACAAATGTCGCAAAGAGCCATTTCAAACAGTTTGGCTTTGAATGCACACTCTGTGAATGTCCACGCAATAATGAGCAGCGCACTCCACAGGGATCCTTTATATCCGAGGCAGATAGGTGGGGAAAGTGACGTCATATAGGAACAGGTTATCAATCATGTGCTAAATTTAGCCTTTACACAACCGTTTGTAATAAATTTATCAGTAGGCTTGATAAATTGATGATATTTGGTCTAGATTCAATAATTTGT
The DNA here is from genome assembly GCA_030545055.2 of Neoaliturus tenellus. Classification (NCBI taxonomy): domain Eukaryota; kingdom Metazoa; phylum Arthropoda; class Insecta; order Hemiptera; family Cicadellidae; genus Neoaliturus; species Neoaliturus tenellus. The sequence continues at coordinate 207,202,424 of CM061533.1, read as the reverse complement.
ACAAGTTTTTTTAAAGACGTCTGTTTGAGCAAAATTTATATAGGTCAAGGCCATTTGGAATTATTATTTTGAGCGGGGGATAGAGCACTAAGCAGCATCATTTACTACAAAGTGCTCTATCCCCCGCTCACATTCTTTTTAACTTTTTGTTTAAACTTTTTACAAAGGTGAAACATCACCATCAGAGTCGGAATCATTCTCATCACGAAATAGGTAGCGATGACAATACATAATTCTTCTGGCTACTAACGTCCTATCCATTGGACGATGAGGAGTGTCTTGTTCTTCTTCTTCTTCAATTTCCGACTCAGATGATGACTCTAACGTTTCGTAGGCGTGCAAGTCCATTTCATTATCCGTTAAACCAGCTCCGTCAGAGTCCGTTTCAATATCCATAATTTCTTCCTCCTCCTCTTCCTGGTCAACCGCAGGTAGTTGGTCCTCTGCTTCTATAACTTCTACAGGTATTACCTCCAGAATTGAAAGAATTCTGTCGCGATGGAACACGGTGTTGTCAAGTGGAGCCATGGTATGAAAGTGGTGTATCTATCCAATTGGTTTGCCCTTTTTATACCCCCACCAACTATACATTTTATGTGGGTCAAGGTCACGTAAAGATACCCTTTGAGCGGGGGATAGACCACTAAGCAGCATGCTAGTCCATTGCCGCAAAGTGATCTATCCCCCGCTCTATTCCGCAGACCACACTCAAGTCCAAGTCCACATCCAAGTCCACATCCATATGTTACACTTTATTATTACTGCCACCAAGTAATTGTCACTCGCACGTTTACTTGGTTTTGATAAAGGTACTGCACAAACTCCATATTGGTTGTTTGTTCGTTATACAAATGCATCATGAAATATGCAATCTTATCGATTGCGGCATTGTCCAACGGTTCGCAATTCACAAGTTCCAATGTGCCCTGGCTGGTCTTATCCTCTATAAGTTCCACCACTTCGTTGATGTCTTCTTCCAAGAGGATGAACTCAACACTGAAGCTCTCCATTGTTGTTGATAGTGTCTAGACAAATGCTTGACTAAATGCTTTATTCATCAGTCCTACATATATACCAATTTCCCCCTCCTATTACCCATTCCCCCTCTACCTTTATATGGGTCAAGGCCATCCAATAATACCCTTTGAGCGGGGGATAGACCACTAAGCAGCATGCTAGTCCATTGCCGCAAAGTGATCTATCCCCCGCTCTGTATTCCACACAAGTCCTAGTCTTTACACACACACATAAGCCCCCCAGTCTTTTACACTTACTCATATACTCTGTCCTCCCTGCCAATTAAGAGTTCCCCATGTTTGCCACTATTTTCAATTAACCTTTCCAAGTCCCAAAACACAATGTCCAAATTAACCAAGTTCGCTCGTCCAATTTGAAACACACTATTCCCCCCAAAGTCACTTGCTCTCACTTGTTGTCCTGTATACTGCTTCTTCTTCCACGCTACAATCACTACCCTACCTTCTTCAACAACCATTCTTTTAACATTATCATACACCTTCTTCAACATCCCTCTACAGTTTAAATAGTTTATGGTTACATACTCCTACTCCTTACCAATGATCAGTGATCCACTCATTTTCTAGCGTTCCACTGGAAGGTCCAAAGCAGAATGAAGTCGGGATGTACAGACCCCCTCTTTTATACCAGTTAACCGGTTGTCCTTCGTTTAAAGTGGGTCAAGGTCATTCAAAAGTACCCTTTGAGCGGGGGATAGACCACTAAGCAGCATGTTAGTCCATTGCCGCAAAGTAGTCTATCCCCCGCTCTGTATTCTATACACACACACACACACACACACACACACACACACACACACACACACACACACACACATGTCCCTGTCTTTTCATTACATACCTAATATATATTCACTACCTTCATCGTCACTATCACTCATCACCGTTTCTACAAACTCCACCGGATTAAAGTTAAATTGTTTCAATTGTTCTTTTAAGTTTTCAATTTGTTGGTCCTTTACTTCTAAAACACTGTGAAGGTGTGATATGTAGTCCGCTGCCTCGTTGATGCTTGCTACTCTGGGATCGCCTAACTTCAAGCTGGGAACTACACCCTGCAGCCTGAAGTACGCCATACGCCTTTCTTGCTCCTGCCGTTGACCAGGAGTGAGCAAGCCTTGCCCGTCTTGGCTCACCTCCAGCAAGGTCCGTAGCATCGGAGCTTTGCAAGCGTTTGCCCGAGCAACAGTTATGCTATGGAATGGTCGAGCAGGTCCACGAGTAGCAGGCAGGACGTTGGCAGCACGCCTTCTTGAAGAAGAAGCCCGAGAAGTTTTGCAGTTGGAAGCCATGTTGAAGTGCGGTATTCAGCTAAGCGATACAAAGCAGAACAACCAAACTGCACATCAATACCCGTATATATACACTTATCAGTGGTGGGGGTACTAGCTAACCTTGGTAAAGTGGGTCAAGGCCATCCAAAAACATTACCAGAACGGGGGATAGATCACTAAGTGGCATGTTAGTCCATTGCCACAGAGTGATCTATCCCCCGCTCTGTATTCCGCATTCACGCACACATTCATACAAACACACACAAGTCCCAGTCCGAGTCTTTACCCACACACCTATCCACTCTCATCCTCACTATCATCACTATCATCTAACAATCTGTCACACTTCATAATTAGTTTTTCCCATTCTTTCCGGATCAAACGTATTTCACTGTGTGCACTCTCCAACAACCTGTTCTTTTCCTCTATTATTACGTTACAACTTTTAATATATCTTATAGCAGCTCTAACAGTGTCTTCCTGTGAAGATGCACCAACCACTACACCTGGCACGACCTGCTGGAGCTCTTCATACAAGTTCGCTTCTCTTCTGGAGGCTCCACTGCTGCACAACTCCGTCTTGCTCGGAGTGAATCTGAAGAACCGGACGCGACTCCTTGACAGGCGGTCCCGCCGGATCGGTCCGGAGCTCGAGCCGGAGTTGGAGGCGGTCGGGGCAGAGGTAGAGGCTGGAACGTTCATGGCAGACATGGAAGTGTTCAGCTTAACAGTGTAAAGCAGAATGAGAGGACGGTTGATCACCACTCCTATATATACCTATTCGTGGTGGTAGGGTTCGGGGTGGGGGAGGGGGTGGGGGTTATGGGGGGGGAGGGGGGGGCGTATAGCTTAAGGACTTCCACTAAATTTCCCTTAGTCTTCGCGATCATCAGTTTTACATACCTTTAGCACACCCATTATTTTTGTTTCTTCAATAACTTTACACACCTCAAACACCCAAGCAAACAGCTCATCTATGTTGTTATAATTGATTTTTGTCCAGTGTTCATACTTATGAGTTTGGTTGTTTATAATACATAAATAAAATGTAGACCCATCTCGTCTTATACAACACTCAACTTCCATTCTATGCCGGTTTAGCACTTCCCAAGCATTGTGTTGATCTATAAAGAAGTCACCACCTTTGTAATTGTACCGTGACATGTTTATTACAAAGCACAGGAACAGACTGAAGCAAATAAACGACTCATACAAGCTTAGTAAGAGCGTTAGAGTGGGGGTATCACGTGATACACAACATTAGTTGTAAGGTTAGCACTTTATTTTAAACAGTAATTTATATGGGTCAAGGTCGTTTAAACTTTGAAAAATTTTTACCTCCAAACACTTGAAGCAAGCTACAAGTGTTTGGAGGTAAGTTTTTATTTGTTAATGATTTATTTGTAACTTAGTCCTTCACCCTCAAGGACACGGTTTGAGATTGTCCCAGTGATTTTACATCACCGCCAGGTTAAAGTATTATACAAGTCAAGTAATTTTTTTGTTGACTTGTATAATACCCCTCTCCCTTACTTTAAGAGGGTTGAGACTAAATTTGGAAAAATTAATTTGGAAAAGACTTTTAAATATTGTCCAACACAACCTAACAATTTTGATTTTTTTTTAGTGGGCCCATGTCCTAGTCCATTTCCCACACGGTTTGGCATCCTTCCCGTCGTATTAGATAGGCTTTAGGGATGAAAAATTCTCTTTGTACCATCCGAGGTGGTACTTGCATTGTACAAAGGCGGCCTTCACCTTTTACAACAATTTCTACTTTCTTATTACCCGCTCCGTAGGTTTGACCAATAAAGTAATATTTTTCATCAACTTTAGCCTTCTAATATCACGCGGTTGCGGGCCGTGGGGATGTCTGAACTTGGACGTTTTAGGCCTAATATAAAGAGTGTAGGGTTTGAATTGCCGAAATTTGACTGTACTTTTAAGGTGTCGATGGCAGCGATCCCCTTCTGCACAGGCAAGGTTCTGGCAACACAACACCCCGAACACACTTGAAAACCGAGCGTAATCGCATTTCTTACCCTTGCCAGCAGGGGCTTTAACGCGCTTACGTTTCTGTGTTGGACGCTTTACTGTAGTGTCTTGGAGCTTCTCCGAATTAGGCTGGCTAGAAGAAGTGGGGGTGGAAGGGGGTGGGGTAGGAGAGCGTGTTAGGTCTATGGAGGGAAGTTCAGGGGAAAAGATGGATTTACGGGGTGGTTTGGTTGGTGTGGATGGCATGGGGGATATAGGTGAGGGACATTGTGATTTGGTATAGGATAGGATTTTTCGGGTTCTGCTGTAGGGGGTTATCCTCGACCTGGACGTCTCTTCGAAGACTGCAGACTCCGATCCTGAGTCCGATAGCAGCGAGAGTGCTGGAGAGGCTACCGGGACTCGACCGCTGAGTTTTCCTGACGATGGTGGAGGTGCACCGGCCTCTTCCACTGTTGGCGGCAATGGCGACAGGCTGGGCATTGAGGCGGGCTGTGGTGGCGGCGGCGGCGGTGGTGGCATCGTCAGGCAGCTCAAGATGTTTGCAGTCATCAGATATTCCAGGATCGAGGTGGAGGATGATGGAGGTTGAGTCGTGTCGGTTGAGGTTGAAGCTGGCGGGTAGTTTTTCAGCTTAAGACCCATTTTAATGAATTGACTTAATAAAAAGAATAGATGAGAATAAAAAAGTGAAGTTATTATAAAAGATCTCAAGAACAAGAGAGAACCTGTCCGTACGGGAGCTTGGACGGGAATGAGAAGTGCATGTAGCCGAGCCGCCTTATATCCCCACCGGGGCTGCACGCCCAGGATATCAGGGGAGGGGGTGGGGGAGGGGGGGGGGGCTTGCACTTTTTTGTGGGGGGGGCTCGCACTTTTTGTCGGGGGGGGGGGGGGGCTCGCACTTTTTGTCGGGGGGGGGGGGGCTCGCACTTTTTGTCGGGGGGGGGGGGCTCGCACTTTTTGTCGGGGGGGGGGTTACAAAATAAACCCCACTTGGGGCCTTTGTGTTGACATCGCTAAAGCCTCCTAAAAGACCCAACTATAGACAACTCCAACTTTGTGTGTTACTAATACCTAACTGTTCGATTTTTAAAAGACCCTTAATTTATTTACTGTGTTAATAAGACCGGACTGTTAAAGATTTTAAAAACTTTTACTTATTTAGGTCAAGGTCACGAAAAAATATTAAAAAAATTAAGCCCCACACCCCCCTATGGGGGTGTGGGGCACTTGGGTTGTCATCGCTGTAGCCTCCGAAGAGACCCAACTATGACAACAAGGCAACATCCAATGTCGTGTACCCCTTCGCCACGCAAGACTTGTAAACATTTTACTGCATTGTCTTTCAGTAGCTAACAAAGATTCATTTACATAATTTTGAGTTTCCAGAAGGAAACAAACTGAGGACACCCTAGTGGCTTACGTCCTCGTCCGAGTGCAGGGGGCCGCCGCAACCTTTTGCATGCCAGCGTACAAACGGACATGCTCCCGGATGCCATCCGCAACCTTTTGCATGCCTGGCAGGAGCCTACCGATAATTAAAATAGGCTTTACACGGGGGCCTACTCCGTAACCTATCTTTAATATTTTTAATTTAGCAATGCATTGAATTTTTACAAGTCTTTGTGGGTCAAGGCCACACGGACATTAAAAAATTTCGGCCCCCGTACATCCATGGCGAACCACGAATGTTCGGGGGCCTTGGGGACTAAAAACACAAATAGCTAACAAAGATTCATTTACATAATTTTGAGTTTCCAGAAGGGAAACATACTGAGGACACCCTAGTGGCTTACGTCCTCGGTCCGAGTGCAGAGGCCGCCACAACCTTTTGCTTGCCAGCGTACAAACGGACATGCTCCCAAATGCCATCCGCAACCTTTTGCATGCCTGGCAGGAGCCTACCAATTATTAAAAATGGCTTTACACGGGGGCCTACTCCCGTTCCTGACGTTACAATTTACTTTGAGCATTGAAAAAGCTCAAGGGGGATTGCTAAAACAAGCGTATACACTTTAGAAACATATAACACACTTACAACACACAATTGAGCTCAACGTAGTCAATGCTGGAACAAGCACATACACATTAAACGCATATAACAAACAAGACACAAAGGATAAAAGACACACAGGAGACATAGGGTACAAGTAAAAGACTCTCATATAAAACAATTCTCAATACCCAAACGCAAGCGCAATATCTTACAACTAATACAAGTCTTAAAGTTAGAGTAGACTTCGCTAAACACTGAAGGCGCCATTCAATGTTTAGGTGATGCCTATGGCGGTCCGTCCCGATCGTTCACGTTCAACGCGTGGGAGCGGACTGCGAGCCGGCTCTGGACGGGCCCCCTTATATCCCCACCGGGGCTGCACGCCCAGGATATCAGGGGTGGTGGAGGGGGTGGGGGTGGGGGGGGGGTACTTTTTGTCGGGGGGGGGCTCGCACTTTTTGTCCGGGGGGGGGGTCAGGTAAGTTAAGTAGGTCAAGGTCACCCACAACACTTGTACTCTAAGTGTTGGCTATACCCCCACCACAACTGGGTCCCTAGGCTGCACAACACCGCTTCGCCAGTATGTCTCCGGCTTCCATGCGGTGCGTCTCGCTGTTCTCTAGCTCTCTATATGTAAGTAATTTTACAAGTTCTGAATGTAGGTCGCTACACTTTAACTCTGGACGATATCGACTTGTAGTATTTCAGTGTTTTGACTCAAGGTCATCACACTTTAACTCTAGCACATCGGTTATCGTACCAGAGGTGCTCAATAACCTAACTTGTAATGTTCTAGGGTGGCGTTTGCACGCCACGTGGTATCGCCATGAGTGTCCAGTCCAAGTTTAAGTTAAATTAATTTTACTGTAATCTTTTCCATTTCCGCTTCGTTTTGCCAAAGTATAGGTGTCGCTTAATAAAGTGGTATTTCTCTAAAGTTATAGGAGATTGCAGGGATACAATTAGTTTATTTAGGAGACTCTTCATCTTGGAGTTTAACACAATTTCCACTTTGACTTTGCTTCCTCGGCTTCTCACAGCCTAAGCTGTACAGAAATGTTTCTTCTAGTGCCAACTCGGGCCAAGAGAACAGTGTGTTGACTGTAGGACAGCTCATGGTGAAGTGATGCGATACTCCAGCGTACCACCTCACCTTCCCCCACCACTGTGACCTTCCCCCACTCCTGCTGTTTCCCCCACCTCTTTTCCCTTGACTCATGCGCTACAAGCAGTCTCTCAGTATTGTGCGGACTTTTGTGAGGGGAAGCCATGTCGCAGGACGCTTAGGTAAGAAACTTAGCCGTGTTAAGACTTTATTAGTTGCTCACTGTCCACCACTCAAAGTTAAGAAGGTTTCGACTTTAGCTAAGTGGCGCAAACTGTTGCGTGGACACCCTAGGTTTTATACCAAACAGACTAATGTCAGTTTTACTGATGAAGATTTGTTTAAAATATTGGATGAAATGACTTTTCCTTGCAAAATTCAGTTAGTTACTCCCATTCCTGACAGTTTAGAGTCTTAGTCTCTCAAGCCGATATACCTAGAGTACACAGAGCCTGACAGTCAGTCACTCAATGGCTGTCGTGGGGTGCGCATCGGTGTCGGCGCTCCCGTTGTTAGGTTTTCAAGGTCACAGTAATATGAAATTGTTGGTGTTGTGCTGGTTCAAGGTCACCTGAGGGATAACCGATTGCCCCATTTAGGCAGAGTCATGTCAGAAACTCGAGTTTAACTTGGCACTTTTGCCTTTTCTCGTCGAAAATTCGCTCCAAGTGGTCAAGGTCACGGGGACTCGGACTGAAACTCGGAGCGTAGTGCGAGAAACGGCAAAAGTGCCAAAAAATTTTAAGTTTCGGCATGACCTTGACCTCAGTGGCGTCGGTGACGTCATTTTGATGACGTAAGGGTGATGACGTCATCAGCACGTCATTTCTGTGGACGTCATGGGGTGTGACATTCTAGAAATGACGTCATTAGTGATGACGTCATCGATGACGCAATCGATGACGTCATCGATGACGTCATCGGTGAGGTCATTGACCTCGATGACGTCATCCCTCAGGTGACCTTGAACTGGGCCAGCCAGCACCAACAATTTCACACTACTAGTATTATTTAGGTAATAACACCTCAAATTTAAGTACCCGAAGAAAAGATCACTGTTGAATGGCGCACTGATTTTATTACAATATGTATTCAACAATTCAAGTTAAAGTGTGAAACATTGAGGCACCGGTACTTTAATACTTAGGACGACAACATCATTAATGGAACAATTTCCCTTAATATCAAAAGAAATAGTGCAGAAAAATTAAGCCAAAAATTAACTCGAAAGTGAAGAAATTGTTGCTAAAATGTTCATCATATCATCACCTAGCCTCCCTCAGAAAATACCAATGAAATACTCAATGGGGAAAACATCTAAAATGATGGGATGCCCCATGTGGAGTCTGAAGTAAATATTAGGGAGTGTGCATAACATGCAAATACTACATTGTATTGTAAAGTCGTTTACTTTTAGTATAACGTTTTGAACACCTCTGGATACACGGTACTAAGTTGTTGCAAGAAGCAAACACATCACCCAAACATATTCTCTTATGTATATCATTGTAGTTCAGTTTGAAAGTTGTTACTAATTGTAGTTGAAGCTGAATATATAAGTAAAGGTTTTGACTGCATGAAAATCTTGTACTTAGGCCTATTTTAATTCTTATTCATTTAATTTAGTTTTAGTCGTTCGGTATCTCTTTTCAATGCAATTAAATTAAGCTGACTAAAAAGTATTACTTCTTTTTATTAATATTTCAAGTGTTGTAACTTGAAAACATTAACACATATTCTTCATTATCAAAATTTACCTGTTTTTAGGATATAACATTTAAATGTAAAATTATTTGGCAATATAAGGCCTACTCTTGTATAAATCGAATTACAAAAAATATTAACTTTAAAATTCTTTTTAATTTTATTCTAATATATACTTTTAAAATTATGAAAATTTAATGGTATTGTTAAATTTGATAATTTTTTTCCTTGGAAAAATCTATATTTTTAAATGCAGATGTCAGGGCTTTGAAATCATTGGCACATAAGTAGAGACATCCTTATGGGGAAGTCTGCCTAAAATAATTTTAACGGGTATGTTATTGTATTGGTTTTTTATGCACATTTTGCCATTGGAAAGGTAGAAAGATGCGCTTCCCATTGCAATCAGAAGAAGTAATTATAGCATCAGTGCTTTACTTTGGTTGTCGGGGACAAAACTGAAATGATTCAAAATTTACGTTAGAGTATACAAAAAATATTCAAATGGAATGAATTTATCCCATAAATGATAAAAAAAATAAAACACAATAGGTTTTTACTATTAAACAAAAATGAATGAATTCATTTTTATTTCTCATTAAAAATATACACTACCACAACCCTTCACTAAGAAATTTGACATAAAAACATCAATAGAATTTCGTACAACTACATGAGTGATTGAAAGAAAAAAATCTTCATTATGAACAAAAATACTATATTTTCAACATATGAAATAAATACAGTCAAAATTTTCTTATGCGCACACTGTCCCATCACTTTCCATCTCATTTGCCAATAAAATATTTCTATCCAACACGGTTGGAAATTAAAAAGTTGCTCTATAAATCTGAAATCAAATTCAGTCCACGTAGTGTGTTACAAGACGAGCCGATATATTATTTATAATTCAAGTTTTCAATGGGGGTTGCACAATATCCTATTCCGCTTCATCTCTGCTAAATTAAAATAATACTAGGCACGCTTAAAATTCCTTAATATCTATCCAAGAATAATGATAATAGATTCAATTTAAATTTATTTATTTCATGCATGCGCAAACATGTTTACAATGCAGTGATGTGCAATTTGCCTTTCTATCACTTTACTATTTGAAAGAAAATCTTAAATTTAATACAAGTTTCTACTAACACGTTTTTATTATTAAGTGATATTGATAGTATACTAATAACTTAAAGACATCAACACTGAACTATTTTATGGAAAGTAATTTGTTTTTGACTTGGGACAGTGATTTACACCTAAAATTATATTGGATGATTAAAAAATAACTTAACAACATTTAAAATGAAAATTAATCAATAAATCCTACAGCCGTGATTGTAGCTTAAATTTGCAAGAAAATACACAGAGTAATTCTCTGGAATTAAAGTAAGTTCGCTAGTTCTGAACTTCTGACAAAGAGCGCTTTCCACCCGTATATCATACGCATGGGTGAAAAAAAAAAAAAAACTAAGATTGATATGTTTCTGATTACCTAACCTAACTTTACTATAGCACATCAAGTTTTGGTGCCTATAACAAACAAGTACCTAAAATTATTACATAAAAACAGTTCATATTACCTAATTATACGTAAACTCCCTCTTGTACATTCGTATATTTTAACTTACGAAGAATTCCAAAAAAGAGCGTAAAACATTACTTAAATGCGTTATATGTTTAATATTAAGTTTAATAATTTACTGCATGAATTAATAGAAACAAACCACAAAAAATAATAATACAAATTAAATGCGATGCTAAAACAAAACCAGCGTGCATAAAGGAAGGTTTAAGTTACGTGTTATGCTCACCACGACACCGGTGGTGCTAGCATGTTGGCCGTTATCTTTTATTGCTATATCTTGGAAATCCTTTTATACGTTTCCTACCATAATTTATTTTGCGATTCATAATATATTTCAAAACTTCCAAATGCAATAAAATGCTCATACTTAATTAGTTATTAAATTGTTTAAATAGAAAATAAATTATGTGGACTTTTTTGTTCAAATTTAGAGCGTATATTTCTTTAAACATATATGTACGAAGTGTGTTTTACATTTATATATTGTTTGTTAAGAATGATTTTAAATTACATTCAGAATACTAAACATCATTTTTATGAAAAATAAATAATATTTCCTACATTTAATTTAATATTCAAACTTTTAATTTATTATAAAGGAATGCACATTATTTAGTTATTTGATATTACATTAAACAATTCATGAGTTCGTTAATAATTGAACTAGAGCTAACTGACATAAAGAAACTTCAAATAGAAATATTTTAAGGAGTGAAAGTCATTAAGCTTACATAAAATAAAAGATTTTTTTCATGACTATAAAACTGTGTGCAGAGAGTTTTTGTTTAAGGCGGAGTTGTTCAGAAGAATGTATTGCGCGTCCCAGTCCAATTCCACAATACCGGGGACTATATCTCCGCATTCCAGCCATGCTTGGATGGGGAATCCCATTACCTACCGGCCTGGAATGTTCCTACTCGCTACTGACTTGGCTGGATACACAATATATTATAGAAGAAATACAGCAGCCGGGGTCCGGGGAAACTTTAGAGAGAAATTCGTACAATTAAAATCGAGATTTTTTAATGTGCTTAACACTATAGAATCATTGTAAAATATTTTTCTCTGGTTTAAATATTTAAAAAATTTCATAAACATTTAATTTTTGTGGTTTTTTATTTCAATATACCTTATTATTTAGAGATCATGTTACTGCTATACATGTTAAATATTTTAATAGGTTTGAATTTTTATGATTTATATAAAAAATAATGAGATACATAAATTAAACAATTTTGTTAGACGACATGAATCACAAAATTTTAAGTCTGTTATTTTGCATACCTAATTAGGTTAAACCTAATAGCTAAAATACTTTTTATATTTTCTTTTAAGCATGTATGTATATATTTTTTGAATTAATATAATTACTCAATAAATAGAGTAACTATATTTTAAACCTTAAAACTACGAGTGATATCCTATTTGATGCAGTCCAACAATAAAACTAAACGTTAATTAGTTTAGCCAACCTGCTGACTCTGGTTGGATTCTACTTTATTCAACCTTTACGATTCCACACGAACATTTTTAGTCCACCACCTCACAATTAGACATTGATACCTGGCTTTTAATTTAATATTTAACATGTTTCATATAATAATATCTTATTTAATATATAACTTACACACAGTTTACTGTTAAACTTTACAACCTAGCTTTATTAAAATGCATAAAAACTAATAATTTTTTCTTTAAACACCGTTTAATGACATTAAATATACCTTATAGAATACTTAGAAAGGAGTAATAGAAAATACATTTTGTTTAATATCATAATAACTAAATGTTTCTTTATTATTCTCTATGCCTGAAATTGCTCTGTAAATGTAATTTTTAAACACGACTAATGCAGATATTAGTTTTACCTTCTAAATGTTCATTTAATTGAAAAAAAAAATGTATAGGATGTTTTTATATTAGAGATGGGGCTGAAGAGGCTATTGTGCCGCACCCATTGAATACTGCAGCTATAAATAATAAATCGTCCCGTTCTGTAACGCACTACGTGGACTGAATTCTGTGACAGGTTTTCTTGAGCAACCAGGACCACTTTTATTGCATCACTGTAAAATAAGATGAGAAATCTAATCGGACACGGAGAAATTTACTTACAGTTAAATTCATTTAACAGACAGTCAATTTTAATTGTTTTAGTTTTTTCTCTTTTAAAATTTTTATATAATATTCTTAAAAACTTTGTAAGAATAGGCCTAATGTAAAAGTTGGAAAGTATTGTGGTAAATGTAGTAAAAGTCCAAATTTAACGGCTCATCTCATATTTTTAATAATTTTATAAAATGATCAAAATAGATAGATCCACACAGAAACGTATACAATGTGTTTTCGTATCTTTTCATATTCGATTCGTTAACATTTTTATTGATAGCCTCCTTGAATTCAGTATTGTAATACCCTAAATAATTATCCATATTACTGTAGACTATTATACGATAAATGTTAAAACTTTCTTACATATAAACTACCTGAAGTTTTATATACAAACATCAAATTTCACAGATTAATAAAGCAGGTGTACATTATGAGAATATAAAACTTTTACTTTAAACTAGCTAACAAAGAAAGAAGAAGTTTATTTTCCAACATACAATTACATAAGTTTACAATGTACATATTTACAGTTAAAAAAATAAAAAACAATTTAATTTGCCAAGGCTCTATAATTTCTTAACAGGTCGTAGCATTCTTAGCTTCTTCGTAACATGTCGTGCCTTGCTGCTAACTAGAAATAGTTGTTAGACAGGGAGAAAATTTTATTCATTTTAACTCTCTAAAAAACCGGATTTCATTCTAGTCAGTAATGTGGACGTTTATCGTCACCTTAAAAAGTGCCCGGTAAAAATATCGGTTCATTTTTATGGTGCGCTAACGTAGAGATGTGTTTGTCTTCAACTGAAAGTCATATTACTTAAAAATATTATATACACAAACGTCATTTTAAATGCAAGATTTTAACATTTCATTCATCTAACTTATCAGTTAATTTTGTTCAGACTATTTAAATTAAGATGAAATTCAACTATTAAACGTAAATAGATAATTGACTGGGACGGTGGCGTCGTCATGTAATCCAGCTACATTGAGGTCACGAATCGTGGATAGTCAAAAGCGATGGCTTGTTGATGCGATATTGCCTGGTGGGGACTAACTTCCGCACTAGTGAAAGTTCATCCTTAAATACCACCCTCATAATTAGACCAATTTGTATATATGAGGTCGAAATTGTGGTTCGGATCCCACGTTAAACTGTAGGTCAATAGATTCCATTGGCTGTTTGGCTAATAATTAATAGTCCTGTCTTAGGAGAATGTCGGCCTTAGTCAGTAACAAGACTGATCGGGCCACAATCATCCTACTGTCTCATTCATATTCAAGTTAACTTACCCACTATGTGAGGTCCCTGCTCAAAATAGTGATATAGTGATAATGGAATTTTATTAAATACTTCATTAATATTACCTAGTTCATTAATTAGTTTTTTTCTATTTTTTGCCGTATGATGAAAAACGTTCTTCATCAATCTGACTGAAAGTGATTATTTTGTTTTTATTGCAATTTCGTAAAACACGATTGTGCACGGAATGAAAACTGCTTTCCAGTCAAGTGATGAAAACTACTATTATAAAGAAGTAAGTTTTATTTATTTTTATCTGTCCAACAATAATCAAGATATTTTATTTCGGTTTGACTTTAAATTGAGATTATTAGTTAAAACAGGGTCTCATTGAAAACAATTGAATTTATACATATTATTTGGTAATTATGTAACACATATAACGTCATTCAGTTTAATTTTAGAAACAAAAGCACAGTCAGAGGACTTGAATGTGTTTAAACTCCAGTATTCAGAGCGCTAATTGTCTAATGTAAACAGAAAGAACGCCATCCTCAGTCAGGTATTGTACCATCAACAACTGGGAATATCGACTTGTATCTCTTCCAAGTCTTCTTTATCAACATGCTAGCTTATGTACCAATCTATATTGCAATTTACAATTGTAGCAAAAATTATTTTCGTTTAAAGTTTTCTATTCAAAATTTTGGTATAGTGATTACCATGCAGACGTATATAAAGTGAGATTTAAAAAAGGAAATTTCATTTGTCTGTTACATACAACCTATATAAAAATTTATTTTAGAGTTTATATGTACAGGTTGATGATTTGAACAGGCATTTTGACTTCATGGAGTAGTATTAGTGTATTTTAAAACTGTATTTATTTCTTAACAAAATGACGTTCTAGGACCTGGAATCTGATCCCGTCTTCAGGTGGAAGTAATAACTAGAACATAATTAAGTTAGTAAAAACACACCAGGTAAACCATAGCCAATCCTGAAATAAAAATGGCACACGATTTTGTTCATTTCACTACATTTTTGTGACTAAAAAAGTGATTATAAATAGGAATACACCAAAGTTAATTTTAGTAAATGATGTGTATTATAACTTACACTTGAGCATCAAAAAACAAACTATCTTAATAAATGTAAGTTAGTGATATATTATCATGTTAAATTGTGCATTATTATTAATCTAAATCATATGATTAGCTCTCCTTTCCCTAAAAACCTACGTGATATCATTCAAGTTATGAGTACACTGAAACATTAATGTACTGAGTATTTTTAACTGGTAAAAATAAATAATACAAAAAAACAATAATACGTTCTTCCTATCTATACTCCTGCGATCCTTAAAAGTCCTACATAACCTGTGGCCACCGATTATATCCCATTATGTGGTCTTTAGGATATAAGCTAGACATGAAAATTAATATTTTTTTGACAAAAATTTAATTTTCTAATTAATATTTTTTGTATTTATTTGTATATCGTGTAAATCTGAATTGAAATTAAAATTGTTCTGTATCAAACTTTATTTATTTAGATTTTTTCCTTATTTCTTTATATATTTGCTTTTAAATCATTGAATGTTACAAGTTTTATAAACAATGAATTAATTACAATTTCTGAACTAACATAGTTATTAAAAGTTTAGTAATATTCCAGTTAAAACACAAGTCCTAGATCAAAAGAAAGATTACTATATCATATTTACTATAGGTTAAACTACAGTCGATTAAATATTGTAATATAATCTCTTCTTCTTACTTCAACTTAAACTTCTTGTATTACTTAAATTTAACTAAAAATTTTTAACTGTTAAAAGCAAATTTAATACAGGAATAACTTAAGTTACATTTACATTAATTGTATTGATAACTGCAAGGAATTTATAACGACATTTTTTATGATCAGTCAAATTTAAGCTTAAAACTAAGCTTTATTAATTTTACTAACTATCAATGATTTTGGAATTTCTTAATATATGGTATTTGTAAAACTGAATGATCCCATGGTGTGTGTAAAGTTATTGTGAATACGGGTTTAACAGTTGTAACAGGAAGTGTTCTTTCGTCGTCGAGTGATAACCGTAAAAGTTAACGGTCCAGGGTGCGGGAAGCCAGTAGTACCAACATATTACAGGTTCATACGTAGAGCATAATTGAAAACATTGGATTTCATAATATCTTAAGCCGTGTGGTTTTTTCGCAAAAAATCTCGAACTATAATATTTGAAATGTAATTCACTGTCTCTATCTCTCGCCACTGGGCGAGAGATAGAGATTTTATACTCTTAGAAGTATAAGCATTAAGGAATAGGTTCGTTTCTTGATATATATCGTTTAAACATATTTTGTTGGTTGTATATCAAATGTATCTATTTAATTCTACGAAACATTTTAAAAAGAGGTGGATAGTAGTTACTAAGTTCATTATGCTAAATAGTTATTGTTTTTTTCTCGACTAATTGAATAAAAACATAATTTTTTTGTTTTTTTTGTTTGTTTTTTTTTTTTTTAAACTATACTGTATTTAAAACATTTTCTTAATTAGTCACTAAATTTTTATAAAAGGTTCATCCAGTCTAAGTTATGTTAATTAATAAAGTATTTAGAAAATTGTTAATCAAACGATATACTATATCACAATGTATAGCATATTTTTTATAGGTACACTAAAGTCATTGTATTTCAGGGCCTTTCAGGTGTTTTATCGTCTAAAAATAATAGAAATCTCATGTGAAAACGTGCACCTCAATAAAACCATTGTCAACCAAGATTTGTAAAAACAGTAAACTATTTTTTTTTTTTTTTTAACACAAAAACAGAAGTGAAACAAATTAAAACGTAATTAATGAAAATAGTAATTTAATAAAACCAACTACACCAATCATATTAAGGAAACATACCAAGCCTCAATCCTAATTAAATTATTGACTAAATCGTTACTTGTTGATCCTCTGTTTCAATCATTATTTTTCATTTTTACAGTAGTTTGCGTTGTCAAACCCTGCAAAACTGTCCATAACAGTTTATTATCTATTAAAATACTATGAACTTTGATAATAGACGACCTAGTTTTAAATTGTATTTACAGTTAAAGAGGCTTTTTTTCTAAAGGTTTTATAGAATTAAACACTTCTTGACCCTTTATTAATCGGACATGGGTCTTTTTTTGGAGATTTCATTCACTATTACAATTTGTCATCCAGAAATTTATTATTTACAAATGAAATAATGGTATAGAAGGGATCAAAGATTAATAAAAACCACCAACTTTGTGTAAATACGGGATATTAGAATATCGACACTTATTTTAAAATTTGGAGAAGTTTCAAATTGAGTCAAGCTAAAAGGCCTGTGGGTGAAATACATTATTTTAGTTTTTTTTTTATAATTTGATTCAGGAAAAATCTTTTTTATGTATGTTCATTAAAGCTGTTTAAAGATAAACCGGTTAAAACTCTTTATCTAGCTCGACCAGAAACTTCATGAAACCACAAGTAAGGGCTAGACGCAAGGGTTGTAGGATATAAGGCCAGCATTAGCTGTAAATCTTTGCTATGGCTTTGTGTTATCCTGCGCCTCGTGATGTAGACTTAGGATTTGTTAGAGAGAATTATTACTGTCAAAGGCATTATGCCTGCATTCAGCTGCTTCAATTATTAAATATTGCAGGTCGCTCTGCTTGAGGTACAAACCTATGATAGTGATTAAACCTGCAGGCGCAAATATAAAAACTATTTTGACAACTTATAGATACTTTCTTCCAACAATAGAAAAAAAGTGAAATATAAAATAATTATTTTAGTATGTCAATGTGTATGGGATTTTATCTTTATGTGATACAAAATGGTTTACTTGTTGTTTTCTACAAATTCTTCATCCGTATAAAACCAACGATGGATTTAAAACAGCTTCTAGTATAATTTTATAAGATTCGGCTTAGTAGTAATTGTTTACTAGTTTTCTAATAGGATACAATTTTAACTGTAAGTTTTGATGCAATGTCATTTAAAAATTCATTTTACGATTCTCAAGCCCATTACTGTTCAAAGTACAATGTAGGTAAAATTGATTTTACAGTAAATGAATATTACCTCGTTATGATTTTTACCTCAGCTCTATTATTTGTTAATGAGTATTAATATTGGTATTTATTCCTTGTCAAAATCTACTTAAAAAAAAATTATTTTGGGTAAATTATCTTTGGTAAAATTATAATACCATTTTATGATTAGTTTTTCATTCAAATTAGTTTTATTTTACATAAAATAGTATTTACTATTTTAAATACTAATTATTTTACATTATTTGAGCCTCCAACCTCCAAGATATGATGAGATTGTCAGTTTTTTGTTTTTTTTTTTCAGCAGCGATTGTTAATATTTACAAATAACTCACGTGCTACATATACAAGAATAAAACTAGTACGAACACAGAGCAATCCGACGTTTTGGCAAGGTAATAAATTTTTTCCCCATTTTCAAGGGAACTTAAGTAGAATCAGTTAGGCGCTTATCGTATTCGTATTCGTTTTCTTCCGATGTTATGAACATAACAGCTCGTCTGGACTATTACAATGTACTCTTTTAGCTAACATATAATATAAACTTTCTTTATATAATTAAATAGTTAAAAGTGATGCTTGATATGATTTTTTTACGTTTATGTTATATGAAAAGGCGAATATCCTTTTCCTATTAACCTAATACAGAAAGCTCCGATAAGTCAGAGTATAGCAAATAGTTTAATAACAATAAAAGTTTACATCTACATGATCATACGTGCTTACCTAACTTGGACTATAACTATCTACAAGAGCTGATGTAGCTATAACAGTAACATCTACTATATATTTATCGTATTGTAATTTCATTGCTTACTAACGATCCAATTGATGTTCTGGTACATCATACGTTTTGGAGCTTACTCCATCGACGGTTACACGTCGCAGCACACTAAACTATGTCATTAATTAAAATTGTCTAACCTTTCGATGTTGCATTTTAATTTTTTTTATTGAAATGACTCAGCGAAAGTTAAGACAATTCTATCAAACGACTTAGTTTAGTGTGCTGCGACGTGTACCCGTCGATGGAATAAGCTCCAAAACGACCGTCGTACCAGGACATCATTTGGACCGAGTTTGACGGCAAGCAGTGAAATTACAATATTATATCTGCACACGATTCACAACACTAGATATTATATATTTGTCAAATAACACTCACTCTTGAATCACATAACCTCCATAACTATAGGATGTAGAGGGTTGAAATTTGGAATGGACATATTTTCAATATATGTCATTATAAAATTTAATTTAAATTTATTTTACCACCTCTTTGCTAAAAAAGCTCACTTAGAAGCGGTTTTTCCAAATCTTTCAGGTCTTCATCCCATAGGACTTCAGAATGTCTTCCTAATGTTATTGTTATGGTCAATTTTTAATACAAATAACGGAAACCATGAATCTGACAAACTATGTGACCTAAGATATTAAAATTAAGCTAGGACGTCTTTCTTTGCTCATAGATGCTCACTAAGAAACGGTTTTACAAAATTCCATCAGGGCCCTGCCACAAAAGACTTCAAAAATTCTATCTAATGTTATTCTTATGGTCAACTTTTAATACAAATCTATGAAACGATGAATATGGAAAACTGTAGGACCTACGATGTTGTAATTTGGCACGGACGTTCTTTTTTGCTCATAGTTGCTCATTATAAACAGTTCCGCCGCACAGGACATCAAAATTTCTATCTAATGTTTCTTATGGACAATTTTAATACGATTATAGGAAACAACGTAGCTTAAGAAATATGGGACCTATGATGTTAAAATCTGGCATAGACGATTCGCTTTGCTCATAGGTGTTCATTAAGAAACGGTTTTGCAAAATTTCATCATGGTTCCGCCGCAAAGGATTTCATTTTTGATCTAATACAATTCCTATGGCCAATTTCTTATATGAATCTAGGGAACAATGGATCTGAAAAACCAGATGACCTAAGTGGTTGGCATTAGGAATGTAAGATCTACTACTTTGCTCATAAGGAATGCTTTTGTAAAGCACTTTAAGGCCTCCACTCCACAGGACCTTAAAAATTACTTATTTGCCTTCGGGTTTGACATTTAACATTAACTTAACATTAATTTAACTTAGACGTTCATCTTTGACCATAGGTGCTTACTAATAAAAATTTTTGCAAATATAGTTTTGTAAATCCTTTGGGCTCACCCCCCCCCCCCCCTACAGGACTCTATAATGGAAATAGGGCCTGGGGGGTTGAAATTTGACAGGTCGTTCCTCTTCGGTGAAACGTGCTCACTAAGAAAATGTTTTGCAATATTCCTTCAATGCTCCACTCACACTACTTCAATGTCATATTATATTTCTTGAGGAAGAAGATTTAGTTGCTCTGTAAAGAGATTTACCTGTAAAATAAATTAAATCACAGGCCATCATTTCCACAGGGATTGGATTGAATCCACCATTGGATCCAATCCGTACTTAAATTAGTTTTAAATATCTACATTGGAAACTTGAAATTAAAAAGTACAATTAATCCTTTATAATCTTAAACAAAGATGGACCTTTGTTTTAATTAAGATGTCGTTAATTGAAATTATGATAGTGATTGTTATTGAAAATGTCAGTAAGATTTTTAAAAATTCAATAAAAATTGGCAACTTTTATTTGATACAAATATTGTTTTAAATTAATTTACCTAAGTGAAAAAAATTCTTCAAATTCCCCTCTCTTCATTATTACAAGTAAAATTTAAGTAAAACACGTCCTTCATAACTTAGTGATAAACAAAATCCCAGCAAAATCTGATGGCAAAATGTCAGCTTTGGTTCATCTGTTTAATGTTTTGTCTTGTCAGAGAGGTGGTTGGAAGACACAATTTTGTCTTTTTCTCAACCATCATCAAGACAACATTACATAGCACATTATATAATTATATTATTTCAACAAAAATATATTTCTGTATGTTATCTTTTTAATATTTAATTCATGTAGGCCATTTGTTAAATTGGCTATAGACCAGTTATGCTTTTATATACAACTGATGGCAGTTCATAATGAGTACTGTATCGTTATTAATATTATGTGGACACAAGTCAACGTTATTCCAAGCAGGAACATTCCAGTCCGTGCATCGGTAATGAGATTTCCCACCCAAGCTTGACTGGAATGTGGGTATATCGTCCATAGTATTGCGGAATTGGTCTCCCAAGCTCACAATGTACAAATCTTGTGCGTTTGTTAAACGTGTAGCCCTATAGGTGTATAGTTGTTCGAAATGTGTTCTGGTAAATTTGGAATATTTTGTAAGCTTAGTAACTATCCTTCGACCTAAACATATAACATAGTTAAAAACAAAGTAATTTCAGAATAGCTTGTTACTGCTGCATCTAAAAGTAAAAAGAGTTTCATTAAATAATTTATTTATATTTAAATATAGAGTAAAAATTAATAGCATGTGATAAAACATTCAGAAATATATGTATAAAAGCCGACACAAAACGATTCTGTGTTAAGTCTAAAGAATCACTAATTATAAAACCAATATAAATTTCCACATCCAATCCCATGAATAAAAATAAAAATATTTTATTTTAGTTTTTGTTAAAACTGTACTTGTGTTTTATGAAAATTAAAGTATGAGAATAAAATTATGTAATGAATTGAGAGGTAATATGTGCATACTATTATTTTAGGCCATTATGTAGCACTTGTATTCAAAATATTAATTGCAGCTGTAAAGTTATCCCGCCTCATGATTATATTCGATCTTACTGCGATTATAGTAACTCTTTTTATTGCTGTTTTGTTATCTGTTTTCATGAATCAACCCATCGTATTGCAACGAGATATTTTCTATGAAACGTTTCATTAGAGTCATAAATAAAAATTTTCAATAATCATCCATGTCTAACTATTTTGATAAGCTGTTAATCGTAACTACGGTACCTCCGTTGACCTAACTTTATCATCGATATTCTGCTCGGTAACGTGTACAAGATAAGCACCTGACTCCACTGACTTATCCCAACATAATGGAGAAACGTGGTGGACCTAGCTATAGATTTATTACGAAACTTTAACTCAAATGATCAGATATAATTGAATATCAATATATTTAAATCCTCGAAGTTTTAAATTAAAAAATATACAAACTAATTTGTTATACAAATCCATACTTCATGTTTTGTTGTGTAGGAGATTAGTCTTAAGATCAACAGAAAAATGTTACATAATTTTCAGCTTTATAAGATTTTCATGTAGCCAAAATGTTATATAAGAAACTTGTATTAGTCTGAATGTATATTTTATGGTTATCATTTATAGGAAGGGGAGAACTTGTGCTTAAAGTTGGATTTTGAATTAATACTGAAAAATATTTATAAAATAGATAAAAATTATTCTTAAAATGTTAATTTTTGTCCTGATCTACAGATGGTGTGTATATTAATTTATAAGTTCCATAAGGTAGCTTGAGTAAAAATTCAACGTCTGGTTCTGGATGACGAAGAACTCGTTTACCAGTAGTGGGAAATTGAGAGACCTGGGACAGTTCAATGACCCCTGAGGAATGTGCTGAGTCATGATGACGTCATCCGATGACGTCATCGATTGCATCATCGATGACGTCACCGTCAATGACGTCATCACTATGACGTCACACCCAAGACGTCACAGAAATGACGTGCTGATGACGTCACCACCCATTACATCATCAATATGACGTCATCGTCACCATGAAGGTCAAGGTCACGCCGAAAGTTAAAATTTTTTGGCACTTTTTCCGTTTCTCACACTACGCTCCGAGTTTCAGTCAGAGTCCTCGTGACCTTGATGACTTGGATCGAATATGCGACTAGAAACATCAAAAGTGCCAAGTCAAGCTGGAGTTTGCGACGTGACTCTGCCTAAACCATCATGTGTCACTCCTCAGAGGTCATTGAACCGAGCCAGGTCTCCCAATTTGCCATGAATGTGACCTTGAAAACCGAACAACAGAGTGCCGACACCGATGCACACCCTACGACAGTCACCGAGCGACTGACTGTCTGGCTCTGTGTACTCTAGGTATATGGGAAGTGGTGGGGGAAATTGTGATGATCTTTGGAAACTTTTTAATCTCAAACAAGGGGGCACCGTTTTGGTGCTACCTTAATTGTACATGTTTATTAGTTGGAGTTAAAGTGTGATGACCTTGAGACTGTTTTAAAGATTTATCCAAAGTACCTCCAGGTTTGAGCCAACACTTAGAAAAAATAACTCTTTGTACAACAAATTGATGCTTTTGCCATAGTTTAAGTGTGTCGACCTTGAACTGGTTAAAATGAAAACTTTAATTCAAAACTGCACAGCAGAGTGCATGATACAGATGGGCACCCCACGACTGTCGGCGAGCGACTGACTCTCAGACCTTGCGTACTCTAGGCATATGGGAAGTGGTGGGGGAAATTGTGACGATCAAAAAAATTGTGAAAGTTAAAAACGACAAGTCAGGTAGCACTGTTTTGGTGCTACCTTAAATGTACATGTTAAAGTGTGATGATCTTGAGTCAAAACACAGAAATACCACAAGTCGATGCCGTTCCAGAGTCAAAGTGTGGTGACCTCGAGCATAAGAGTTAACATTTTCTTGGTATGACAATATTATGTTGTTCCAGATTTAAAGTGTGGTGACTTTGAGTCAAAACTCTGGAATACTACAAGTCGATATCGTCCCAGAGTTAAAGTGTGATGACCTTGAGGTTGACTGTAAACTTGGGACTTAGGATTGCTTTTAAAGATGTATCTAAAGAATCTTCAGATTTGAGTCAACACTTAGAAAAATGTACTCTTAGTACAACAGTTTAATGTGTATTTGCCAGAGTTTAAGTGTGATGACCTTGAACTACCCGAAATTGTCAGGAATTGGAGTAGCAACCG
The DNA here is from genome assembly GCA_030545055.2 of Neoaliturus tenellus. Taxonomy (NCBI): domain Eukaryota; kingdom Metazoa; phylum Arthropoda; class Insecta; order Hemiptera; family Cicadellidae; genus Neoaliturus; species Neoaliturus tenellus. The sequence goes on along the minus strand of CM061533.1, from coordinate 207,178,397 downwards.
CGATGTGCACCCTATGTCAGCCGCCGAGCGACTGACCTCCGGGCCCTGCGTACTCTAGATATATGGGGAAGTGGTGGGGGAAATTTCAAGGTCATTCAAACGGAGTTTTAAAAAAGTCAAAGAGTAGAAAGACTACTCTTGTGAGTCTATAGCGATTTCATTGATAGTGAGTGCTTCGGTATGCCAAGTTGATCTGTACTGACACACTCCTAAATAATGTTTGCAAAAACCTGCAAAATGATTGTTGCACAATTTGCAGCCAGTTAGCTGTTTTAGTTTAAATTCAATGCAACGTTCAGGGCAACAAGTGTACTTATGCCCTCTCATTTGGTACACATGGAATGTCTTCAACTCCGGTTTCGGCTTCTTCCAAGACTTGCACTTACACATGCACTGACCAAAAGCTTCACATGTTCTACAAGCCAGACCATCCACCACATCAATGTCATTCGGCCATGAAAAACATTTCTGTTCGCAACAGTAGTTGAGTTGACTCTCCATGTTGCTGCGGTGAAGTTGCGCAATGAAATGATGCTGTAGTCAGTGAGAGTGCACCTTAAATAAACTCAGTGGAGGGGGAAAGGTCAAGGTCATTCAAACGGAGTTTTAAAAAAGATGACTAGTCGTCCTCCTCCTCCTCGTCCGTCGTACTTGGAGAGCTGTCAGACGAAGAGCCCCGCGCAGGTGCTCCCCAGATGAAATGTATATCTATTTGAAAGCGCAGGCCGGGATCTTGTATCATCAACTCCTTTAATCTATTACATACCATTTCCACTTTGTACACATTGTTAATAATCAACACCCAAGGCTTTGGCTGAACATAACGTGTAGTTGAGTCAGCCTCGCAGACAGTTACATCTTCCGGTGATATTGGAGTGTATAAATGTGTAAAATCTCGTTGCTGAGGCTGGCTTGAAGGTGAAGGTTCTGTGCCGACCCTGGTTGCATCAAAATTCAAATCCATTCTACATTCAAGAGGTCCAGGGTTCCCGTTGAATACATAGAGTAATTTTTGATACAAGACTTCCACTTCTGTCGCATCTTGTAAATGAACTGTCCACCGCAAGGGAAATGCTTCGTCCGTAGTGGAGTCAACTTGAGAAAGAGTCCTGTCCGCCATGGTAGCTAAGCAAGGAATGAGGTGAGCTGCAGTCAGTTATAACATTATCGAAAAGTAGAGGGGGAAATGTCAAGGTCATTCAAATTGGGTTTTAAAAAAAAGGAAGGAGTGGAGGGGGAAGTTTCAAGGTCATCCAAACGGAGTTTTAAAAAAAGAACACCTAGAAAGTAACATTGAAATTTTCCAACTGATGGTGGCGGGCATTTTCTTCTGCAACCTTGCCGACACATGTAACTATGCCGTACAGTATGAACAGTACAACCATGATAAGGCCGAACAACAAAAGATAGCCGTTTACTATCATGATATTTTCTGAGTGGATCTGCTGTCTTCTTATCGCCCTCTCTTGCATCCTCTTCTCTAACTCGTGTACGAAGTCACAGCATGCGTGAGGATATCTTTCATCTGTTGGTAGGTTAACCATTGTTGTAGGTTTGGCTGTTGAAGAAGGAATGAGGTATCTAATTGTGTTGTCCCATGTATATCAACAGTGAAGTGGTGGGGGTAGCGAATCAGTGGAGGGGGAAGTTTCAAGATCATTCAAATTGTGTTTTAAAACATCCTATCTTGTTACTGAGCATATATGTCAGTAACAAGATAGGAGGTTTTGCTTTTTTACTTCTTTAATATAATGAAGAAATAAACATATTCTACAATTGTAAGAACAAGGAAGACAACTGCTAGTCAGCTGAAGTAATCCAAGTTGTCTGGCTCGGTCTTCATCGACGCCGGTGAGGAAGCTGTCGTTGAAGAGGAATATCCAGGCTCTTCCTTCGGCTGCCGAAGATTCCGCATATTGCAAGCGTAGACTTGCACGTTTATACGGTAGCCTCTTGCCACCATCAGCTGCAACTCCTTGTAAAGGTCGTTCAGCTCCTGTTGCGTTTTGATCGTCACCTCCTCATAGCTGGCACAGCTTACGTTCTGAGACATACTGATGTTGTTTGGTTGGCTGCTGGAGTTGAAATGAAGATGAGGCACAGCGCTTGGAGGTATATGAAAAAGTGGTGGGGGTGTTTGCATTCAAGCAGGTTTGACTTGTAGCGTGGTGGTGGGGGTAACTGTGAAATGCAAAGGTCAAAGGTCAAGGTCACCCGCGAAGTTTAAAAAAATGCAATATATCAATAAGTGACAAACTTCACATATTGATATGTTGCATTTTTTGTCTTTTGTATTTTTTTGTCTTTTATGGTTTATTTATTTATAAAACATTACAATAACATATGTACAACAGTAAAACTTAAATCTAACACTGCTGCTTGTCGGCGATGTGGATGGTCAACTCGGTGGAATTGCTACCCGTGCAACCGTGGGAAACCAGGTAGAGACAGCCGGGTTGGATGGAGCGCAGATCCTCGTTCTGGAGAAGATGGACGAACCGTTTCGGCAGGTAGACTTGGAACTTGGGCTCATCCCCCGGAGTGAATGGTGCCTCACTAAGACTGCAGCAGATGGCCTCTCCAACTGTAGTCTCCATCTTCTTCATGGCGTGGATAATGTAGTGCTTCTCGTCTTTAAGTTCGGAACACTTCTTGATAGAATAATGGTATAATGGTAGATTTGGAGTGAGCATTGAACTGCTCAACCAAAGTTTGCAGGAACTGGTGAGATGTCATGGTTGAGTTAAAGATTGTCTTCTTCGTCTTCTTGCTGGGAGATGTTGTCGTCTCGGAATCTCGAGTAATACTCATGCCAGGTCCCGGTCTGCTCCTCACTTATATAACCCCCGTTACCCCCACCAATCCCCATTTCAACACTTTGAAGGTAAGATGCGAGTTTATAGGCGTTTTTTTAAGCGCAATGTCTATCTTTTTCATGTTCTGGACTTTTAGTACAAATACAAACATTTTCCATCGTATACTTGTAGTTTTTATCCAATTCCAGATCATTAACCGTAACATGAGTAAATTCTTCGATCCATCTCTTCTTTTCCAGTCCTTTTGTGTAAATATTGGTAAACCTGTTTGAAAACTGATGCATGATGTGATACAAGTCCGTGTAACTTGCAAAACCATCATACCAATCGATATGATGGAAATATTTTGAAATCTACCTGTTGGTAGTAGCGGCTTTGCTAGTTAAAGATGAATAAGAACATGGTGGTTTGAACAAAAATGTATATGGAACATTTGTATTAATGTCGACAAACACAAGTTCTTTTATGATAAATCTATCATCATTACCCCGAAACGCTTGGAACTCAATTATACCAGGTTTGGACTTTACTTGTTCTTCTTCCTTGTCCATTACGAAGATCACTCGTCTGCTCATGACGAAGTCCAAATGTCAACTGATTTCCACACCACGGTAGGTACGACTTTTATACCTGGCCGTACAGTTGTTGGCGCGTTGGTGTATATTTAACGTGGGCACCGTCCCCGGTAGGCCTAACCCCACAAAGTGTTTGATATTGTTTTAAAAATTAACCATTGCTGTGTAGTTGATTGTCATTTAGGTTTCCATCTTTACATTTTCCTTGTTTTCATTTTCATCACTAACACTTGATTCTTCTCCTCCTTCTTCTTCCTCTTCTTCAAGTTTTACTGATTTCTTATGTAGTTGAGCGTACTTTTCCAATTGTCTCCACATTTGTACTTCATGAGGAACCCTATTGAATATAGAAGTATCCACAGGCCCGTACAATATAGGTGCGTCCGGTTGTTTGTCCAAAGTATCTTCCAGATAATCTTTAATAATTGAACTTGAAAACACCAGTTGTCTCAAGTATCTTGTTATTGGTTCAGTTGCACAAGTTAGAATAAAAAACTCTTCTCGATTAAGTTGAATCTTGTTATCATGTCTTGTTGTGTCTCTAAACCGCAACTGATGATCACCACGATGTTTAACAATATCGATTTCCACATTTGAATCCAAAAGGCCTACTCTTGTCTTTCTTCCAAACATGTTACTACTTAAATAGCATTCTAGCAGATGCAAGTGTTTCATAAACGATTGCCAAGCAGTGTCCGTAAACAAAATCATTTTGGGCCCATGAGTTAAAATTACAGTAGGTGAATAATCCGTCGATTTCATAACACCAATTAAAACACTTTTGTCCAAACTTGATGAAATTGGATAAAATATTTGCAAGAATACCTCACTCAATATGTTAGGAGAAATATTATCTTCAATATCCCTTTTCCTCTTCTGTACATTCTTTCTTCTTTTACCTTTTTCCTCAACATTATTACTGGCGTGTAGTTGTCTGCAAGGGTTGTGTTCATCTCCTTCCGGTTGACCTTGAAGATCTAAAAAGTCGGATATCTCCTTCTCAATACCTACTACATTTTCTGGTGTACCACTAGGAGAAGCCATATTGAGTACGATGCTACCCATAAAACAACAGGCAACAAACTGATGAGGAGCGACCTGAACGCTCTGCTTTTATACTCGCGGAATGCATTGAAATGTAACAAAACCGGTTTTTTACAATACAATTTTAACAATTCCAGTTAAAGGTGTGTATGTTACGATTTTATCATGTAGAATTAAACAGTATGCAGTTGTATTAGCCGGTATAGCCGCGTTGAATTCCATTTCTATTTTTATATCCACACTTGATGATTTTACCGATTCATTTTGTTTAGAACAATCGATTACAACTATAGGGTAACCATCTAAGTATTTTTCTGGTGATAGTAAAGGTGCATTTGTTTTACCGTAATATGAACTTTGGAATCTTGCATACATATCGTACAATATTCTGTACTTTTTATTAGCGAATGACACATTTAAATTATCGTATGGAAAAAATTGTGAATTTAAATAAACTTTAATATTTTTTAAGTTGCAATGATCAAATTGACCTGCATGTTTGGTGATGGTGTCTCTCCTGCCTGTTTGTAAACCAAATATAATATACCTGGCTCGTTCCACATAATTGGATGTTTTAACAGTCCAAGTGTGGCGATCCGTAGCTGGCAAACTGGGATGTTCATGAAATTCCCAACTTCTAAAAGGAATTACAATATCACGATCAGCCTTTAACTTTCTTAATAGTAGCATTCTATGCTCGTCAGCTAATTTAACATGTGGAACTCTCTATACAATTTTCTCTAATGTTAATTTCCATTCTAAAGTTGCATCTGTTGTACCGTCTGGAGCTTTAATAATGTCTTTATCGTTTGAAGATCTCAACAAAACTAATTCTTGTTTAACGTTTAATATTATTTTTCTATAATCTTCAGCAAAACCAAGCAACAAACGTAACGGAATATGAAAATCAAAATTTCCATTTGTATCTGGAGTGATTGTGTCTTTTGCAGGTAAAACCCATCCTGCAGGTTGTATTAAATTGGTTTCATTAGGTGATATAGATGTTAATCCTTTTAAAGTTGTTGCAATACCTACTTTTTTAGTGGAATCAACTGTTACACCTGATATTTCATATCTAATTTCATCAAACAGGAAAGCCATGGGATTATTTATAAATGGAACTGTTGTACCAGTAGTAGTACCGTCCTTTTTAGTAACTTTCCCTTCAATATACAAGTAACTTTCACATGGTAGTGTGTAAATGTCTTGGTTATTTTGTATGGGAATACGAATTTCATCGTTATTGTTTAATTTTGATGAAGTGTAAGGGTTGTGGGTGTGATATTCTTTTTCCCATAGGGTTTCGTCGAATGTTGGACCCTGAGCTATATCCAGTATATCCATTATCGGTTACTTTTAATCCAATTCTCTCTAAGAAACGAATGTTCTCGCGTGTTAACTCCTCCACAGCTGAAGAGCTACTAATGCGGATTCCCGTAGGTTGTTCGCTTTTAAATGTTAAACCCATGATTTTGTATTAAAGTGTCGATTTTAAATGTAATCTAACCGTAATAGGCTCTTCTCGGAAATCTATCAAGTTACCGTCTTGATCCAATACGTTCAACACGATGTCTGAAATGAAAGTGGTGTTCAACGGTAGATATACCAGGTTTTGCGGCTTTTCAACAATTTTAAATCCAGGTGGTACACTGGGGTAAAAAGTATGTATTATATGAGTATTTGCTCCATCTCTGTAAGCTCCTTGTATAATGTTACAAGTTATGTCTATACTATTGACTTTTAATATTGTTACAGTTTGTTTACCGGAATGTGTTTTATTTGGTTCTAAAATTGCTCCATCTTTGGGAAATCCTAATAAATCACCAATTGAGTCTGACCTACTGAAATCTATATAATATTTTGAAGTAAGCTCAGCTTTCATTGTATTGTTATTACCTTTTAGCGTTATATTGTCTTTTCCCATTTTATTTTGCAAAAATTCATTAATATGATCAATTTCATAAGAACCTGTGGGTAGAGTGCAAACTTCTAAGTCTGTAAACTTCCCACTGGAATCTTTTCCTTTATAATAATGCAATAAGTTATTTTTACCTTCCGTAACATTGGGAATAGAGTTGTAAGTTGTAAAATCCAACAGTGCTGCCTCCCAAAATCTTCCTTTTTGCAAGCGTAACGCTGGAAAAAGGATACTTCGTAAAGTGGACGATTTTCCTGTTAATGATACCGTATAGGAAGACATCTCAATAGTGACTGATACTTTTAGCTAGGAATTCCAAACATAAATGACCGCATATTGAAGTATTATCAGGTTGTTCTCTTTTATAGTTGTAATATATGTTTTAGCAGATTTAAAGTAATGTTCAAGTTCTTTAGGTGGTGGCAAATTTCCAAAACTATCAAAATAATATACATTGCTATTTAGTTTCTTATAACACACCCAATGGGTGCCGGGCCCTTCAGTATTATCCAAATTTACGATTCCAGTCTCATTTTTCCATATTTTCTTTGGTAAACTGTCTTTCATAAATACTCCGCGGAAAAATTGTATTTTTAAACAGGAAATATATTTAAATAATTCAACATTAGTCAACGCTTTATGTGGTATAACCAATTGATTTCTTTTATTTAATATGCACGATACGGTCTTAGGTATAGACCTGCCCCGTTTTTTACCATTGACCATATTGTTGGTTTTTTATTATTTTTCTTCGTAGAACGTCTTTTTAGTCTAATATTACCACCATGTTTCTTCATGGTTGATCCTTTTTTATTCCTACCCCTCCTTTTTCCACCTCCTACCGCTGTTTTAGCCTTCATACCTGCTGTTACCGCTAAAGCTGCTGCTTTTTCCGCAATACTAGCGTCACTAGACTTTACTCGTTGCCAAGCTATATTAGCTAGCTTTTTATCTGCTATTGACCTATTTTTTGAATCGGTAAACGTGGAATATGCGATATCGTGTTCTTTACAAGCCTGATCTAACTTATTTATGCCTGGATCACCTCTTTCCAGTCGTTTTTTCAATTTAGTTCCTGGTCCGCAATACTGATAACCTCCCGGTATGTGAAATTCGTATGGTAAAGCGTCTATTGCTCTATTTACGATGGATCCTACTGGAATACGATTTAAAGCTTTACTTAACAGAGAAACCGCTGTGGACGTGATACCACCTCCTTTCCGTATAGTGTCTCGATATGGACTGGTGTAATGAAATGCCATGATTGTCTTTTATATTCGAAAAGCGTAACCTACGTGTTACCTCTATGACAGGTTGCACATAAATGAAGTCATTTATTGAGTTTTTTAATTAAATATCAATATCACCCCAATCTGATGATCTAAACTTTTGTGTATTAGGGTGAATAAAGTATCTTTTAAAAATTTCCCGTTTAATCCAACCACCTCTAGCGGCTTCATCCCAAATTTTATGACCTGGTCCTCCTCGAAGAACTTCCGGTGTGAAATGATTGTGTAAATCAAATATCGCATTACCTAAAACTTTTACAAGAAAATTAACAGTGACAGCATCATCTACATGTTCAGGGTCTTTAAGCTCTGTTATACGTTTATTATTACAAGTATACACTTTACTATCCTTTAATGATGTTGTGATGGTCTGTCCTACAGTTGCAGCATCATTTGCTTCTCTTCCTTGTTTCAAGTGTTTTATCACTTTATCATTACATGTAAAAAATACAAAGTGATTATTTGGATCTAAATGTACGGTTTGTGATAAAGCAGCTGCATCATGATCCTCATGACCCCATGACACATTTGATAACTTTTTATCCGTGCAATCCCAAGCATTATTTTTGTATGTTAATAAATTAAATTTTTCATTACCTTGAACAAATTCATCCCCTTGCTTCGATACTACTTGATCTTGTTTGACAAAAGAGGTTGTTTCTTGTTTTAAGGTTTCCATCATTTGACCCACTGTTGCACCATCTGATGGCGCCGAACCATCTTTAACATTTGCTAAACAATTACCAAAACAATCTATAACCCCTACATCACGTATGACACAATGATCTTTTATATGTTTGAGATTTACAGCATCATTTTCATTTTTTGGATAACCTATATCGTTAATAACAAATTTATAAAAAGAAAATCCATCTTTTGTCTTTTCAGGTATTATAGAATGTAAATAACGTTTATTTACGCTGTCTTTTTCCTCTTTAGGGTCATCTACGTTGGATATACGTTTATTGTTAGCACTATACGTTTTTCCATTGAATTTTAACGTATTTTTCAATTCAGATGACAAATAACCTTTGTTTATTGCATCACCGTTTTGATTTGGTTTACCAACGTTGATAATTCTATGATTTTCTGCATCATAAGTGTTATTTTGTAGTCTTAATGTTGGCGATATCTTTTCCTTTAATATTTTTAAATTTACTGCATCGTTTTCATCCGTAGGATCTTTTATGTTTTTTAACCTTTTATTACTCATATCATAATCCCCATCAGGTGTTTGTGGTAAACCAGCACTTCTTTTTAAACTATTCGCATAATATAACCCATCCGAGGAGTAACGTCCGAACTTGTCGACACTCATGGTGCAACTGAATAGTATTCTAGGGAGTAACGCATTTTTATAAGATTACCCCACGGTTTCGGAGTTCATCCACTAAAGCCACCCATTCGTTTTCCAATCCAGTATGACCCGCTTCTTTGGCTTCATGTATTAGTTTCATTCTATCCACTAATTTATTGATATTATTGTAATAAATCACATTTGTGTTATATAGTTTCTTCATTAAACCTGTACCTGTAACAGATTTGTTTCTTTTTCTTAGTTCTGGAGCACTTATATCCAAAGTGGATGACACAAACCTTCGTTTTACAGATTTTCTTGGCATTATCGGCATTGGTTGTGTTCTCGTTGTTGGTATTAACTTGGATACAAATTCTCTATATTTTAAAGACCTAGATCTAAAAACTGGTTGGTCAGCTAAGTATTTTCTCCTATATGCATTGGTGTGTTCCAAAATCTGTTTATATGCTTCCATGTCTTCTTCTTTAACTAACAATTCTAAAGGCTTTTTTTCAAATAATAATTCAAATAATCCTCTTGTGCCCTTATATCTTTGATTACCAACAATAATATTATCATGTTCATCAATGTTTACCGGGCTATTACCAACCATTAAACCTTCTTCTGTTAATCTTACTCCATAACTATGGTAGTTTTTATTAGGATTTATTCCAGCTAACATTTTTATCATGTATTTCCTTCCTAAAGGTCCTTTGTTATGAATGTTTTCACCCAACAAGCTTATGTTTGACGGACCTTCCCTTGCTTCTTCTTCTTTTTCCTCTTCACTAGCGGTTGATACATCTTCATGTCCTCTTTTAGCTTTTACTTAATATAATTCTCTTATACCGCTATAGTCTGGTGATTCTAGCTCTCTTTCGGGTTCTCCACCGGTAAAACCACTATATGTAGAGGATTCCGGGTCTTCATCACTAAAATCTTCTGATTTTACATTTTCTCTTTCAAACTTTGTAATAGGTGCAATTGCATCTCCTTCCAAAACGGGTTTAGCAAATTTTTTGTTTAATTGTTTCAAGGGTTCAGTAATAGGTTTAAAAGTAGTTTCAAGAAATTTCTCCCTTTCGCTAATACCTAATTTTAATGCTCTGTTTTTATCCCGAATAGAATCACTAAGTGATTTTATTTCCTTCATTAACTTTTCTTGGTTAACCATGTTTGTAGCAAGACGTGTTGTACAACAATGAATGTTTTACATCATGATCAGTGTATTAGTATAAATTTATCAAATCCTATCCTGTATCGACCATTGTTTAGCGGTTGTTCCTTCATAATTGTTAAAAACCCATACTTTTCAGCCCAAGCCTTTCCACACAACTCTTTAAATCGTTCAAATGGCATATCCGCACTTACATTGTCATAATATATGTGTTTTAGGTTGGTTTCATCCTGTTTAAATACAATTAACATGTTTGCATTGTCTCTAATGAGCTGTTTCGGTATTTTGCTGTAAGTTTGACCAATATAAATGCTATCTATGTTGTTATGTCGACCCATGGCGAAGTAATTCCTTATTGTATTTTGATTTTCACAAGATACATCGTCAAATATAAATACTGAGAATGGTTTAGCCTCTTGCGGTTGCATGACACTCTCGCTTGCGTTAAATTTAAAATATTTAACTTCAGGCACATTATTGAGTATTTGTTCCAATAACTGATATTTTGGTTGTTGTAGTGACTTTGAAAATACATATAAATTATTAAAACGTAATCCTTTAGGGTTTGTAATCAAATTGAATACTACATTTGTTTTTCCACAATTGGAAGGACCGGTAACTAGACAACGCACCGTGTTTGGTAACAAAACACCGTGTTTCCCAGTATTGAATTGAGAACCATCCACTGTGAGTTCATCTATATTATTAACAGTAAAATTGTCTTTTTGCGGTATTATCTCCATCCTTTGTAATGGTTCAACCCAAAATGATGCTCTATCATTATATTAGATCCTTTTTAGGTATCCAAGAATCTTCCGTCTTATTAAATCCTAACCATCGTACTTTAACCTTATCTTTTTTTCGTTGCAACACCTTTTCAACTAGATATACATCACCTAATTTCGATTTTAACATTTCATGTCCATAAAACCCTCCTTCCAGCAATTGTCCTTTATTATCTTTTAAAATGTAAGTTTCTGGTATTGTAGGTTGCACCTTAAATACAGTAAATACCTCATTTGTCCAGTTTGGAAGATATCTTTTACTGAATACACCTTTGTATTTGCTTATTCGCACTTTATCACCAACATTAAACCTTTTAGGCTTTAGTTTTTCAACTTTTGGTTTAGTATTCATTTTATACGTTTTAATACAAGTTTTTCATTTTTATTAGTTACCTGGCTTGGTTTCATACCGATAGTTCTATGAAACTTGTTATTGTAATCGTTTATAAGTTTTGGTAACATATCAATCCATACGTGCGATCCTCTGTTGGAAAACATCTTATACATCGCACCTTTTAAAGTTCTGTTAAATCTTTCAATTATTGATGCTTTTACCTCTGAATTGGTTGAGTAATGGTTAATATTGTGTTTTTCATTAAATTTGCAAATTCCTTATTAAAATATTCTTTTCCATCATCAGTTTGTAAATGTTTTATAGTATGTTTGTCTTTTTGTATAGCTATTTCCATTGCTTTTGTAACACTTTTGCCGCTTTTATCTTTTAGCGGTAAAGCATCCGCCATTTTGAAAAACAGTTAATAACAGTCAATATGTATTTATATCCTTTATTTTGTTTGCTATAAGGAATCATTTCGATTAAATCCGCTTGATATAAATCATTAATTCCTTTTATCACCGTATTTCTTCGTAGAAACTTTCTTCTTACAGGTTTATGAAGTTCATTGACAATTTGTTGCTTCAAGTCCTTCATATTGCAGGTTTGTATGTTTCTTGTGTCACATGTATAGTGACAATGAATGTTGTCTTAAATATTCACATCATTTATATAGGTCAAGGCCATCCAAACTTGTGTAAAAAAATGGGGAACACGGCGTTGGACTTGCCGTGTTCCCCATTTTTTTACGGAAGGAAAAAGGAATAAGGTCGAAGTTGTAGAAGGACGAAGAATAGGTTAGTTGATAGGGTTAATAGAGTAGTGGCCAAAAGGGAGTGTGTGAATTTTGTCTTCCATAATGTGGCGTTTGTCATCCTTAGAAGAAAGTGCTTTTTTTACTTCTGTCACACTGAAAACTTTTCGCTTCGGATTGTGTTAAATTTGGCTTTCAAGGTAGTATCTTCAAATAAACACTTTTAGTATTGATCAAAATTAATGTGTTTTTTCAAATAATTTGTTTTCACACCCTTGGCCTTCTTTGTAGTTGATGGTTCTTGTTGTTCGCCTTTATACACATTGAAGGAATATAATTTAGACATTAGTGCAACAATTTCTTCCATTACTTGCCCATTACATTCATCTTTAAATTTGCCTAAAACTTTTTTATTATTTTCGTTGAAGTTTGGATGATTTTGTGGGTAGTCTGAAAAATCAAAGTCATTCCTGTGTACGAACGTTTTTAAATCTTCGTACATGTCTTGAGTCTTTATCCAATAGATAAAAGCGTCAGTATCCATGTATGCTACTCCTATATTGTCACGACCATAGTAGTCAACCATCTTGTTATAATGGAAATCGTACATATGGGTTTTTGAAATATCCAATATGCACATTCCTGCGTATAACGGGCGGTCCATAACAACTTTTGTTTTCTTCATGCTTACTGCCACAAGGTTTTCATTTATTATCATTGTTGATCCAAAATTCGGTTTCTGTACAAGTTTTTCCAATTTTGCAGGGTCTGAAACTAATTCTACAATTTTGTGTTTCCTCTTGTTCTCCAATGTTTTGCCAAATATAGCGTTGTTCATTAATTTAAAAAAGTCCTTTTGAAATGCTGATGTTGCTCTAGCTCTTCTTGCGGTGTTTCCATCGATGTAGGATTTTAGCCAGCATGATTGAGAAAATTGTAATACTCGGTGAATTTTTGTTATTTTCAGTCCTAACTCCAACGCTTGTTGTACAACCCAATAGTGCGCCACATAACGATTTTTGTTGTTTAATGTCATCATTAATTTGGGCCATCTTCCTGTCGGTGATACTTCAGTTTTAGCCAACAGTGGCAAGTCGTAATGGTGATCGTGTAGTGTTTCAGGGTACTCAAAATCACAGTCAAAAATAAATCCGGTGTCACCTTCTTTGGGAATATCCATAATATTTTCAATTGAATCTGGGTTTATCCATTTGAAGTCTCCATGAGGTAGCGGTTTAGACATGGCCCAACCATACAAATTATTTGCATCAAAATAGCTAAGAAAAATTGAATCTTTTGTTTGGTCGTAGTTTGGCAAAAATTTATTATTTGCTTTCACATGACGAGTAACAGCTTGGGTTAAACCTCCGCGTACACCGGATTCAATCATTAACACCATATCGATATCCGTAAGCAGTTCAAGGCGACACTTGGTAGATTTCATCATAGCCTGCCAGGCCAAACCGGGAGAAGTAAAAGAATGTAGCGGGTCCAGTCCATAGGCGTCAAAACAGGTGTTACGAAATTCTTCCATTATATCGCAAAGAAGCGTCACATCCAATTTCATATAAAAATCGGAATATTGTCCGAGATTTTGCATGTCCAATTCATTCCACACATTGCAGGCATGTTCGTAGTCTTCGATAGTGATTTCACTTCCAGTCAATTTACTGGTGAATGCTTCCCTCGGCGGTAGTCTTCTTTCTTCGTAACGTTCCGAGCTGTCGATGTAGTCGTAGGGGAAAACCCCTTTCCGTAGAACCAAATCCATCTTGTCCTGCGGGACAATTTTACTTGTTTCCCTTAGATCGTGTCTCCTTAGGTTATCGGTCAGTTTGCTAAGACTGGATGGCATAAATCTAAATGAATCAACAAATCTAAGTTTGATTTTTTTGTCAACAGTTTTTGAAAAACTAATAAATTTTTCTGTTGTTTCTGCCAACACCTCTATTTTCCTATCGTCTCTACCCAATTCCGGAATGATGAAGTGTGAATCATAGCCACTAAGGTTGTGTAAAACTACAGGAATAAATTTGGGTAGTTTGTAATTTACATTGCATCTGTTACAAGCCGCACCTCTATACTGTCCAGTTAAATGGTCATGGTCTCTAACTTTATAATTATCATCTGTAAATTGGTTTTTGCACAAATAACAAATTCTTGCCAAGTCATGTTGTTCCTCCTCTTCATAATCCAGTGGTATCATCGGCTCTTTAACACCATACATAGTTTGCACTTTAAGAGCGATTTCATATAATTTATCCACAAAAATTTTTGCTGCGTTTTCACCTCGGTATAATACAGGTAACGATGAAAGTCCATAATTTTGTAGTTGTTCTTCAGTCAAGGTGGATTTTAAAATCAAACAAAAACTATTTGCTTTATGCTCTTGATATTTCGTCCTTCTGTCGATCTCTCCGTTCGCTATATCTTCTGGTATGAGTATAGATTCGAAATCTGCATACACCACTACTGGAACTCTGTACTGATGAGAAATTTTTTCAAATTTTACTATTGATCGGTTGGCAGAAGGCAAACAAACTTTTACTTCATAGTTGTTATCACACAATTTTTTATGTTCAGTCAACCACTCTGATCCTCCATGGGTCAAATCTTTCCAAATAAAACAAAAACATCTTTTACAAACTGTTATTGGTCCATTCCTTTTTGTCAACTGCTTTTGAACCAAACAAACAAAATTTTTAATGTAAACATAATGCGAAACTTCTCCTTGAGTAATTAACAACAAATCTGTATGATCTCGGCGTTCGGTCTTTGTCACTCTCAAGGGGTAAACATTATTGCTATCATCCAGTCCAAAAATATTTACACTTACAGCAGGATTTTGTTTTTCAAATTTACAAACATCTTTAATATTTACAGGGTATGACAGTCCTTGAAAATTATATCTATTATTTACATTTTGATAGTACCTACCCACTCTACATGGACGCTGTTCTGGCAAAATATATTTACACAACATAGCATATCTGAAACATTCATTATCTACATTTTGCACATTTATACAGGATTTAGTAGCTTGAATTTTTTTGGGTAGAGCAATATAGCTGCTACCCCTCATGCCGTATCCGTGTTTTTGAACTCTTAAATCAAGTCCTTCAATTGAAGTTAACCACCATCCGGATCCTCTACGTTCATGTTCTTGTAATTTAGTAATCAATTCTTGCAAACAATCAGAAATGATATTATTTACATCGGATGCTAACATGAGAGTGCGATTTTTTGTTACGAATCCTCTCAATGTGGTTTCTCCATCTGTGTTAGTAAACAACGCGTCCAAAACCAATCCAAATTTAATAAAGTTTAGTCTTGTCAATTCTTCTTCCAAAGTCTGTTCAATTAATAATTTTGCTTCGTTTAAAAAATTATCCAACTCGAGGCGTTCATTTTTAATTTTAAAATGTACTACCTTTTGACCAGGCAAAGCTGTAGTACGTAGAGGTCTTGTTCCATTTCCATCTGCTTCCTCTTCCATGTCCATTTCCGTGTCCGTGTCCGTGTCCGTGTCCGTGTCCGTATCCATGGCCGCTGTAGTTCTTCCTACTCCTGATGGTCCAGCACCTCCAAACTGGATAACGCTGGGCCTTCTCCGCTGCATCCGTTGTAGGTAAGTATCCCACTCGTCCAGCCTTCGATGGTGTTCGGCTAAAAATTGGTCAAGCGAGTCCAAGTCTCCCTCGCTGACTTGCACATCTGCCGTCTCCTCCGCTTCGTGCAGTTCTTGATGGATTTGAAGAATTACTTCATCTGGGAAAAATTCCCCACAAATATGGCAAAGAAGCATTTTTAACACTTTTTACCATAAGCGCGTTTAGGATGTTTACTCAACGAAAGTTTATCCAATAATGAGAGGCTGGGTTGGCCAACCTTCTTTTATAACGGGTGGGGGGTGACCTTGAAAAACTCCTTCTGCGCATGCGCAGAACAAAATGTAAAAATACATAATTCTTCTGGCAACTAACATCCTATTCATTGGGGCGGGGACGGGGGCGGGGGCGCAGGGGCGGGGACGGGGGCAGGGGTGGGGGCGGGGGCGGGGCGCAGGGGCAGGGGCGGGGGCGCAGGGGCGGGGGCGGGGGCGCAGGGGCGGGGGCGGGGGCGCAGGGGCGGGGGCGGGGGCGCAGGGGCGGGGCGCAGGGGCGGGGGGCGGGGGTGGAGGGGGTCCACCCTCAGGGGGTGGTTCAAGGTCACCAACTACACTTCTACTCTAAGTCTGAGTGTCTCAGAAAAAGTAAAAAGTAAAAATTTTCTAAGTGTTGGCTCAAACCTGGAGGTACTTCATTTACATCTACTAAATTATCTACTAAAACTTTAAAAAATAAATCCCCACCTGGGGCATTTAGGTTGCCATCGCTGTAGCCTCCGATGAGACCCAACTATGGACAACAGCAGACTTGTATGTTAGTAATACCTAACCATTAGAAATTTTGAAAACTACTATATTTAGGTCAAGGTCATGAAAAAACTTTAAAAAAATAAAGCCCCACCTGGGGCATCTAGGTTGTCATCGCTGAAGCCTCCGAAGAGACCCAACTATGACAACAGCAAACATCCAATGTTGTCTGACATTCACCACGCAAGAGTTTTAAGCATTTACTGCATTGCTAACAAATAACTTTTTCAATAGCTAACAAAAGTCATTTACATAATTTTGAGAGAGGTTGAGGACAGCCCTAGTGGCTTACGTCCTCGGTCCGAGTGCAGAGGCCGCCGCAAATTGGCCACAGCTGTGGTCTGCATGCCAGCGTACAAACGGACCGGGTCCCAACCCAGCCGCAATATTGCATGCCTGAGAGGACCCATGCTAACGTTAGTATAAAATGATTTTACACGGGGGCCTACTCCCATTCCCTATTTTTAATATTTAAGTTTAGCAATGCAATAAATTTTTATAACTCGTTACTAGGTCAAGGCCACACGAACATTAAAAAATTTCGGCCCCCATACATCCATGGCGAACCATGAATGTTCGGGGGCCTTGAGGACAAAAACACAAATATCTAACAAAAATTCATTTACATAATTTTGAGTTTCCAGAAGGGAAACAGAGGTTGAGGACAGCCCTAGTGGCTTACATCCTCGGTCCGAGTGCAGAGGCCGCCGCAAATTGGCCACAGCTGTGGTCTGCATGCCAGCGTACAAACGGACCGAGTCCCAAACCCAGCCGCAATAGTGCATGCCTGAGAGGACCCATGCTAACGTTGGTATAAAATAATTTTACACGGGGCCTACTCCCGTTCCCTAACTTTAAAATTTAATTTGAGCTGTGAAAAAAGCTCAAGGGGGAGTGCTAAAACAAGCGTATACACATTAAATAAATATAAAACATATAACATAAACACAAACAAGACATAGGACACATATGGTACAAGTAAAACACTCAAATATAAAACAATCCCCAATACCCAAACGCAAGCGCAATATCTTAAAACTAATACAAGTCTTAAAACTAATACAAGTCTTAAAACTAATACAAGTCTTAAAACTAATACAAGACTTAAAATTACATTAGACTTCGCTAAACAGTGAAGGCGCCTTTCAGTGTTTAGTGAGGCCCATGGCGGTCCGTCCCGATCGTTCACGTTCAACGCTCGGGAGCGGACTGCGAGCCGGCTGTGGCCGGGCCGCCTTATATCCCCACCGGGGTGGCCACGCCTAGGGTACCAGGGGGGGGGTTCACTTCTCGTCTGGAGCAAGAAACTTTTTGGTCAAGGTCAAAATTTTTTCCGAAAAAAAAAAGTTTGAGGGGGGGTTCACTTCTCGTCTGGAGCAAGAAACTTTTTGGTCAAGGTCAAAAATTTTTCTGAAAAAAAAGTTGGGGGGGGGAGGGGGTTCACTTCTCGTCTGGAGCAAGAAACTTTTTGGTCAAGGTCAAAAATTTTTCTGAAAAAAAAGTTCGGAGGGCGGGGTTCACTTCTCGTCTGGAGCAAGAAACTTTTTGGTCAAGGTCAAAATTTTTCAAAAAAAAAGTTCGGGGAGGGGGGTCACTTCTCGTCTGGAGCAAGAAACTTTTTGGTCAAGGTCAAAAATTTTTCTGAAAAAAAAGGTTCGGGGGGGTTCACTTCTCGTCTGGAGCAAGAAACTTTTTGGTCAAGGTCAAAATTTTTTCCAAAAAAAAAAGTTCGGGAGGGGGGGGGTTCACTTCTCGTCTGGAGCAAGAAACTTTTTGGTCAAGGTCAAAATTTTTTCCGAAAAAAAGTTGGGGGGGGGTTCACTTCTCGTCTGGAGCAAGAAACTTTTTGGTCAAGGTCAAAATTTTTCCGAAAAAAAGTTGGGGGGGGGTTCACTTTTCGTCTGGAGCAAGAAACTTTTTGGTCAAGGTCAAAAATATTTCTGAAAAAAAAGTTCGGGGGGGGCTTACCCCCACCACTTTTCATATGCCTAGAGTACGCGAGGTCTGACAGTCAGTCGCTCGCCGACTGTCGTAGGGTGCACATCTGTGTCGTGCACTCTGCTGTGCAGTTTTTCATTAAAGTTTTGGTTTTTAAGGTAGCACCAGAACGGTGCTACCTTGCTTGAGATTTAAAAGTTTCCCAAGGTCATCGCAGTTCCCCCCACCACTTCCCATATACCTAGAATGCGCGGGGCCGGACAGTCAGTCGCTCGGTGTTTGTCGTAGGGTGCACATCGCGGTTGCTACTCCAATTCCTGACAATTTGGGGTAGTTCAAGGTCACCACACTTTAACTCTAGGACGGGATCAACTTGTAGTATTTCTGTGTTTTCACTCAAGGTCATCACACTTTAACTCTGGGACGGTATCAACTTGTAGTATTTCTATGTTTTAACTCAAGGTCATCACACTTTAACATGTAACTTTAAGGTAGCACCGAAACGGTGCTACCCGGCTTGACATTTTCAAGTTTCCCAAGATCATCACAATTTACCCCACCACTTCCCATATACCTAGAGTACACAGAGCCGGACAGTCAGTCGCTCGGTGACTGTCGTAGGGTGTGCATCGGTGTCGGCACTCTGTTGTTCGGTTTTCAAGGTCACATTCATGGCAAATTGGGAGACCTGGCTCGGTTCAATAACCTCTGAGGAGTGACACATGATGGTTTAGGCAGAGTCACGTCGCAAACTCCAGCTTGACTTGGCACTTTTGCTGTTTCTAGTCGCATATTCGCTCCAAGTCATCAAGGTCACGAGGACTCTGACTGAAACTCGGAGCGTAGTGTGAGAAACGGCAAAAGTGCCAAAAAATTTTAAGTTTCGGCGTGACCTTGACCTTCATGGTGACGATGACGTCATATTGATGATGTAATGGGTGGTGACGTCATCGGCACGTCATTTCTGTGACGTCATGGGTGTGACGTCATAGTGATGACGTCATTGACGGTGACGTCATCGATGATGCAATCGATGACGTCATCGGTGACGTCATCGGTGATGACGTCATCATGACTCAGCACATTCCTCAGGGGTCATTGAACCGTCCCAGGTCTCTCAATTTCCCACTACTAGAATACGAATACGAATATGCATAGCCAGTCACAGATCGGTTTGACACCCGATATATTTTTTGAGAATTACATTTTATCTTATAGTTTTTTCTGCTTATTTTTTTCTTTTCAAATATTAAATAACTGAAACACGATACATTATTATAAATTAAATCGTATAAGAAACTGTACTTTAAACACAAGAGAAGAGTTTAGATTGAAATAGAAGTGCATATTTCGCTCTCTTAGAATGGAAGCAGTTTCAAGTTAGTGGACCGAAAATCCGTCATCTCAAAATCCGAGGCCTCATTTCGCTACCAATCCGCTTTCAGCTGCAATCCGGGGAGCTCTCAATACAAAGTGGTTTCATAATAATAGTCTATGGGCTAAATATATTTTGACATTGTTCCTTAAACTATTACTAAGATTAAACATGTTTAAAACTCTTTTCTTTACGTTAAATAAATTAATTATGAGTAAATGTATGAAAATAATGTGTAACATAGTGTAATTCAAATCCAATCTTTATCGCCATGTATATTATACATTTATCGACAGAGTCACAAAGCAGAAGATAATTTCTGTCAAATATTCTCTTATTATAATACAAACTCTTATATGAACGTTTTATTGTATTTACTTTGGACTTACAGAACATATGCCACATTTACAAACTAATACCAAAGACCAAATTCAAACTATTATTAATTAATAGATTTTGAAAGATAAATTATAAGTAGATTTGAGAAGCAGATAAAAAATTACAAACTAATCAACACTAAGATAAAGTATAAAAAATACTAACAGATTAAAATGGAATCAGTCTACAATGAGTTCAAATGTTATGACAGGATGTTCTAGGAACTCTTCAATTAAGTAAAAGGGATTACGTTAAAAGCCATTATCTAAACTTCTTTAAGGAAACTTGTTAGCTAACTTTTTATAAACCTTTTTATAACACATTATGGCTATTCAGAGATTTACTTAAGTCACTGTACAGCAAATTAAAATACACTTTGGTTCAAGTGTTACGAGGATGGGTATCTTCATTCAGGACCATTTCTGTTATCATGTTTAAAGAATAAAAAAGTTCAAAAATACATTATACAAATTAATATTAGTATTTTTCTTCAAATTAATAATGGATAGGTTTACAATGCTCAAAAGGAGCCGAACAATATTTTATTCAAACAACTTTTTGCAACTTTAAAATTTCAAAAATGACATGTATTTTCTCACATAAAATTATTCTTATCTATACCTCGGATAGTAAAAATCAATCTTCAACTTTGATTATATTTTATAATGATATATTCTATTCGTATAAAACTAATACTAATAATTAGTAATAATTATTAGCTACAGACCGCCAGTGACACTTGCAAGTCAGCCCACGCTAGAACTGTCAAACGTCCACAGCCTTCTCAATAACAGCCTCACAGAGTAACAAGTAGTCGTCATACTATATAAAATTCATGGCGTTTAGGCTATCTGAGGATACATGTCCAATCTGCGTAAAATCTGTTGGCACAGATGATAAAGGATTGGGCTATAGTGGAAAATGCAGAAGATGGTTCCACAAGGATTGCATTCCAATGTCTACAGCAACTTATAACTCCTACGCTAATGACGTTAATAAGTTATGGTACTGCAACAGAGTGGATTGTGTGGATAATTTATCTGATCCCATTAATGGCAAACTGGATGCCATTTTAAACAAACTTGCAACGCTAGCAACAAAAGACGAATTGAAAGCTGTTTCTGACGGAATCACAGAAATTAAGAAGGATCTCGACACAGTAACAGCTAAGTTAAATGACCTTGAACCTCGTCTAACAAAAGTGGAAAGTGAAATTGCCAACCTTAAAGAATCTCAGAACATTTCAGATGATCAGAATTTTGAGGATTATCTATCTGAGCACAACGATCGGCTGAGGCACGTTAAAAATGTCATCTTATATAATGTGCCCGAGGCTGAAAATCCCTCATCAAAGGAATCTGCCAAGATCCACGATGGAAACTTTATTAATCTTCTTCTGCAGTACACCCATTCCAAGGTTCTAATAACTGAAATTCATCATTTTAGGCTTGGTAGAGAAGTCCGTGGGAAAACCCGCCCCCTTCTTACGTGTATGCCATCTGAAAAAGAGGCTGTGTCTATTTTCAAGGAGTTTAAAACTAGAAGAGCTCCTGGAGATCTTCAGAGTGTTACACTCTCTCATGATCGTACACCCCGAGAAAGAAAACACTTGGAACAGCTTCGGACATCTTTAAAGACCTGCCAAGACGGAGGCGAGACCGATTTAACAATCAAGTTTGTACATGGAACACCAAGGATTGTGAAAAAAAAACTAATTAAGTCCAACGGCAAGCAACCAATTTCTCTTAGTATATATTCCCAAAATGTAAATGGCCTTAGACTAAAACTAAACGAATTTAAACACAATCTGGCTTGTGCATCCAATGACATTGTTCTTTTGTGTGAAACCAACCTTCTGCCTAGCATATCTGACAACGAGATACTTGGAGACTTGCCATTTACGATGTACAGATGTGATAGATCCGATGAAACAAGCTTAAAATCCTCTGTCGGTGGTGCTTTAGTTGCAGTCAAAAATAAACTTGCGGCTCGGAGGCTTGCTTGCAGATTCAATATCGAGTGTGTTTTTGTCCTTCTCTCGTTGGGTCCTGGATCTGAGATTCTGCTGGCAAGTGCTTACATACCCCCAGCAAGCTATCTATCCGTTTACAGTAATTTCTGCGATGCCGTCAACGAAGCAATCCTGGAAGCTAATCATCCTGATAATATCTTCATATTTGGTGATTTCAACCTGCCTCAATTTGACCTCGACTCTCTTGGCTCTGGTGCCCATCGCAGAGCAGAGGAACAGCTTCATGGCATGTCCTCACTCAACTCACTACACCAAGTAAATCATATAAGAAATACTCGTGGTGCCACGCTTGACTTAGTCTTTAGCACAAATCCTTCCCTGGGCGTTGCCGAATCAATAGATCCATTGGTCTCTCCTGACGTTCACCATCCTCCTCTGTATGCAGTCGCTCAATTTAAAACTGCCCTTTCATCTACTAACAGTTATCAAGGAATTGATCTACGGAGATGCAATTTGTTGGGTGTTTACGCTGAGCTTCTACATACTGATTTAAGTTTCATATACCATCAATCTTTACCAATCAGCAACAAGTTTAATCAATTTATCGACATTTTAGAACATCTTACAGTGCAGGCCAGCCCATTGAAACGTTTTGGCGTATCTAGTTTTGCACGATGGTTCTCTTCTGATTTCTGTGGTAATTCAGAAGAAAGCGGTTCAAAGACGATATAAAGAGACACTAAATCTTGCTCACTACCATAACTTCGCCCGCCTTAGGAACATCTGCAAGAGGCTGACAAAGGAATGCCACAGACGTTATTTGTCAAACGTTGAAGACAATATTTCGACTAATCCACGTGCTTTTTGGGGTCTAGTAAAATCGCAAAAGAAGTCACCAGAAATGCCTCCCTGTTTGAATCTAAATGGCATCCACGCTTCCCACAGCGATGGGAAGTGTGATTTTTTCTCCACCCACTTTAGTTCAGTATTTTCAACTCCTGTCCCCACAGTCCCCAACTTTGAATTTGTTGCTACTGATTGTATTGGAGTTGTGAGGGTCTCCACTGAAGAGGTCAGACTAAAGTTGGAGAGATTGGACATAAACAAAGGAGCCGGCCTTGACAATATTCCTCCATCTGTCCTCCGTTACTGTCAACACCTTCTTGCTGAACCTCTTCAGGTATTGTTTAATGAATCTGTGACGTGTCAAAATTAAGGGGGGTGTAAAACCTAACATTTGAAACCTATCTTACCTTTTGCACACTTAGGCCTAGTGGGGTGAGGGTGAAGGTGATAAACCTTGGAGTTTGGGTGTATCTCTTGGCCTAGGCCTAGAGTAAACTTAACCTCAAAACATCACGTCACTTTACACTTCACACTAGGAACTCTAGCCTAAATCCTGTGCTATAGAGAGGTGAGATAACACTTGGAATAATGCAGTGGTGACATAGAACCCTGTATTAGTCGCCGGCCAACACTTTGTCGCTAACCCCGAACGTTACGTCTGTCTAGGCCCAGCAACCCTAGTCGTGACTTTATTACACTTTCGTAATTAACAAACCGACAGGGTGAAGGGATATCACGACAGTCGTAGATAAACCTGAGAAGATGGTTAGTATTAGTTTTGTGGCGATACATAGTTGATCGGTCAGGCAAACCGCGGAACAAAACAACATAACCTCGCGATGTTGTTGACATTGCGGTGAAAGACCAAGGCGATGACGTAACGTCCTGGACGTCGCGACGGCTGGACAACCGATCAGCTGTTGTCCCCACCACAGGTGATCCCCGAGAGGGGAGGAAAAGGAGGGGTGAAACGAGGAAAGACGAGGGAGTCATTGTGGTGATAACCGTCAAATCAAGAAGTTGAGTTTTGGAGAGTCAGTGTCTAGTGTTCTGGCTAGGAGTTATTCGACGCCTTGTGAGTACAGGGATTAGTGCGTTTGCGCTTAGCTTAGAATAGGCTACTAGTAATAAGTTGTTAAAACTTATTAGTATAAATGGTTATTTGGCATTTTAATTTAGTAGATAAATTGTTGGTTTGTCTTTTGTCTGAACCCTAAGCCGACACAATCGTTGCTGGGGGTGTTGGCAGTTAATTAGATATAGATTGCCTCTGGTAAATTAAATTGATATTTGATTGATACGGTTAGCGAAGTGATAAAACCCATCCCAGTGTGGGTGAATCGTAGCGTTAACCGTAGTGGTTAAAACTAGCTGAGTCAAACCCGTGCAGCTGGCAGGTCGGTACACGACTGCGGGTGCAGGTCGTGATCTGTCCGTTGGCGACCGGAAAGCTAGGGTGGAAATTAAACCCGGGTTTGAATCACAATTGGCAGTAAAATTAGTAATTCTGAATCACTTTTCAAAATTCAAAATTATTTTAGTAATTGGTTTTTATCCCAGGTGTGAGCGATGATGAAGGTACAGTAGCGTTGAGTCCTACCGGGTACTGAGCTTGCACCTGTTACACTTATTGCATTGTTTGTACAAATCTGTACCACACAAAATTGATAGGATCTTGGAACCCTGGAGTAAACCCAGCTAAAAGACTGGAGTGAATCCGTGAGGTGAAAACTTGGTGTGCGGTGACTTCTCTCGAGCCGTTGAAATTTATTTTTAACTTTAATTATTTTTCCTTTTCGAGAAAGTCATCACAGTAAAATGGCGCCAGAACGATTGGACAGTTTTTGATTGAGTTTGGTTGTTTGAAACTTAAATCTCAATTTCTTTTGGACTTAGAATTTTTTGAGTTAGTTGCAACCCTACATAGTAAATAGAAACTTGTTTCCTTGTTGGGTAGTGGTGTAGAATAAATTGTTAGTAACCTTCCATCGGTTTCCTTTCAGTAGTACGATAAAGGAAGGTGAATTTGTAACCGTGCTGATACGGTGTAGCTTATTTTGAAATTACCAAATTTTAGGCAGCCTGCCTAGGTATATTGAGAAACCTTCGTTGCTAATTGCATTTTATAATGCCTGTGTCTCCGACAACCCCGCTTACAGTTGGTGAAACCGCTGTGACTTCGACGGAGGTGGTGGTGACTAGTGCAGCATCCTTTTGCGGTGACAACTAGGCCATCGTCACTTTTTGACAGTCGGGTTAATTGGCCCATCTTTACCACGGATGCGTTTGCGCCCCTTAACCCTAATATGCAGGTGGGTGAGAAACTGCGTTCTCCGTTCGAGGATCCTAGGGTTGGTTGGATCCACGAACTGAAAAAGGAAGACCTAATCGAGAAATGGGGAGGTTCGGACTGGATACTGTAGGGAAAATGGAGGACTTGAGGAAACGGTTTTGCCAGTTCTGGAAGGACCCCCACAGTCAGTGGCCCTCTCTGACTGGAGTCGGGGCGACTGGAGTGACACAGCCAATTTGGGTGTCAACCTCGAGTGAAGGTGCGGCTGCCTGTCCTCCTGATCCAACTGGCCTAAACTACTCGTTACTGTCACAACCCAATGTTGTGGGTGGTCGAGAGGTGCGACCCCCGACTGTGATAGAGGAGTTGGTGAGCATCCGGGAAATGCTGGGACTTCCACCACACGCGGATGCTGCATCCTTGCGGAGGGCCCTTGCCGAGGTGTTGAAAAACCCTCAAGCGCGTGCAAGATCTGGCACGGAGGATACCCGTCGGCCTGGGGATCCTTGGGATCTTTTAGGCACGCGGGTTACGTTCAGTGATCGCTCTCGGCCATCTATCCCACGCGATGAGCAGACTGGACGTATCTCCCAAACCCTACCGTCTGTGAAGGCGCGGTCAAGGGGGAGGGTGCTGGAAGGAGATAATGTCTATTTCTCTACGAGGAATGACGGTCCTCCTTGCATCCCCACTGCCAGCATAGGTGTTCAGAACCCGCGGCAAGTGGGAGAGACGACTGAGGAAAGGATTTTGCAGCGACCACGAGATTTTTACTCCGCCCTGGAGCGTCGCGTCCCAGTGGCTCAATCTGCCGCAGGCTCCCTGGGTGGGGAAAACCTACAGCATGCCGGGACACACTCTGAGGATGAGTACCATCTGGCTAAGGGAACCAGGTGCGAGCAACCTGAGGTTACCATGCCCTATGTAACCAGGTCAATGCCGGGGGGTGGAGATTTTGAGAACCCGAGGTGGCAGCCGTGGTGTAGTCAGGAGGATGCCGTGGTTCCCCCTTACCTCAACCCATATTCGGAAGATAGGGTGCCGAGTTGGGAACAGACTCGCTGGGACAGCAGATACTTCCCATCTATCTGCAATTTAATGAGGAAGTGGAATTTGAGATTTGACGGGAGAAAAGATCCTGTCTCATTTTTCGAGAGGCTTCAGGAGCTCACGGAAACGTATTCGCTGTCGCCCGATGTTGTTTTGAAAGCTATGCCGGAATTACTTCAAGGTGAAGCCCTGTTGTGGTACCGAAACCAGAAGTGTTCTTGGGCAAGCTTTGAGGATTTTCGAGTTGACTTCGAAACTCAGTTCTACCCTCCTGGATATCGACGCGACCTTGACGAAGAAATTCGAAAGCGAACGCAGGGCGAAAACGAGCCCTTTCGTAGTTACCTGACAGCAATCTCGACCCTTATCCGGCGTAGTGGAGAGTTTTCGCCTCAAAAGACATTAAACCTGGTTTATAAAAATATGAAACCTGAATATAAACTCATGGTGCGGCGAAGCGATTTCACCTCTCTCCAGGAATTAACCAAGCGAGCAGAGGAGTATGAGTCGTACCTGCGAGACCGCAGTAGTTTTCGACCCCCTCCTCCGCCCTCGTTAGCTCTTGTGTCCGAGACGGCTTATGTGCACAAACGTAAGCAGGAAAGGGTCAGAGATAATGCAGCTGTGGAATCCCAATCGGGGGGTAACAGCTGTTCTGAGGAAATACCAGTGGCAGGTGTTGCCAAGACACGAGTTGTGAAAAGTAACGACTCGAATGCCAAAAGCCAGCGGAGCGCCCCACCCAGACCGAGTGGGACTCAACAGCAACAGCCATTGAGCCCAGGGCAGGGTGACTTAATCTGCTGGAACTGTAACCGTAATGGCCACCGGTATAGGCGTTGTCCGGAACCCCGACGAATACGTTGCTTCCATTGTCAACGGGAGGGTTTCACAACCGTTACGTGCGACTGCCGTGCGTGAAACACCAATCGGGCTCAGAACACAGGGGGTCAGCTGAGTCCGAGGTCGGAAAGCGAACGACCTCCGATGACTGGCAGCGATGGCTCGAGGAAATAAGCAAATTCACGGGATCCGTAGAAGGTGAAGATGGTTGCGATGTGCGGCCCTACGTGGAGGTGGACCTGAGTGGCGAAATCTTCCGCGCTCTCGTGGATACGGGTGCGAGTGTGAACCTCATAGGGTCTAAGGTGGAGGAACTCCTGCGTGGCCAAGGAGTCGAACCTGAGAGTGCCGACGCGGTAATGCGTTTGGCCGATGGGTCAAGTAGGGAGGCAGGCTCCCTCTACTCACTTACGGGTGTTGTGGGTGGGAAACCCTACTCCTGGAAGGCGTATTGCATACCGAACTTGTCGTATGACTTGATTTTGGGTATGCCTAGCCTGGAGGAGTTGGGCCTGGTACACCTAGACCAGGCGATTTTACCCGGTGCCAAACCTTATCAAGGTGAAAAAGCCTTAGATGCTGTTGATACCTTGTCGCCCGAGGAAGATAGGGGATTGAAGGAATTCTTGAGCCAGGAATTACCGAAGTTTGAGGCTGTTGCAGGCAAGACTACTCTAATTGAGCATAGGATACGGCTCAAGGAAAATGTAGTGCCCATAAAACAGCGCTACTATCCCCGTAACCCGGCGATACAAGGTGTCATTGATCAGGAAGTGGATGCGATGCTCCAAGAACGTGTGATCGAACCTTCGGTGAGTCCTTGGAGTTCCCCTGTTGTGTTGATCAAGAAAACCACAGGGAAATATCGGTTTTGCATCGACTTGAGGTGTGTCAATGATTCTTCCGTCAAGGACGCTTATCCACTACCACGAATTAATGGTATTTTGGAGAAGCTCCGCCAGCGAGATACATCAGTACGCTAGACCTCAAGAGTGGGTATTGGCAAGTACCGTTAGAAAAGGAGAGTAGGGCCATAACTGCTTTTACAGTCCCTGGCCGAGGACTCTACCAATTCACGGTAATGCCTTTTGGTCTCCACTCGGCTGGTGCCACGTTCCAGAGGTTGCTTGACAGGGTGATCGGTGTTGAACTCGAACCAAAAGTCTTTGCTTATCTTGATGATTTGGTTGTGGTTTCAACGACCTTAGATGAGCATTTGAAACTCCTGGAACTGGTCTTTAACCGCCTTCGTGAAGCTGGCCTGAAGCTGAACCCCGAGAAGTGTCACTTTTGTAAGAAGCAGCTGAAGTACCTCGGGCATGTGGTGAACGACCAAGGCATAGCCACTGACCCGGAGAAAGTGCAGTCCATCCGGGAGTTTCCAACCCCTACGACTGTAAAAAAGCTGCGTAGCTTCTTAGGGCTAGCTTCATGGTACCGCCGCTTTATTGAGCGTTTTGCACTTGTGTCCGCGCCTTTGCGACACTTGTTGAAGAAGAACGCGAAGTTTCAATGGGGTGAGGAACAAGAGACGGCCTTCCAGAAGCTGAAGGACCTTTTGTGTAGTTCCCCAGTTTTGGCGTGTCCTGGCTTTTCGAAAACCTTTACCGTCCAGGTGGATGCCTCCAATATCGGCCTTGGAGCAGCCCTTACACAAACCGTGGATGGCAAGGAGGTGGTGATTGCGTATGCAAGTCGGTTGCTAACGGACCAAGAGTGCAAATACTCTACCACGGAGAAAGAGTATTTGGCTCTAGTGTGGGCGGTCCGCAAGTTTAAACCGTACCTGGAAGGGTACCACTTTGTGGCAATCACAGATCACATCGCGTTGAGCTGGCTCATGAAACTTCGTGAACCGAGTGGGCGATTGGCTCGGTGGGTCATGGAGCTCCAGCAGCACGATTTCGAGATCAAGTATCGCAAGGGTACCTTGAACCAGGTGGCGGACGCCTTGTCTCGCTATCCAGTTGGAGCGGATCCGGCCATGGGTGACAGCGATGGTGAGGAATCGGCTGAGATAGCTGCTCTGGATAAAACCGCTCCCCTTGAAGTGGATGGTGCTGTAGATAACCACCCTGAAAGCGAGAGATCGGTGACTCCAACTGCCCCGACTGTAGTGGGTGCATTAAACGAGGACCGCTTGGCAGTGGTTCAGCAGTGGTACCACCGGATGTTTGGCTTGGTGGAGAACCATCCTCAGCGATACGGCAACTACTGTATTAGAGACAATCAGTTGTACCGATCGTTTGGCAAGTCCGTTGGAGGAAACCCTGAGTGGAAAATGTGTGTGCCTTCCGGGAAGGTGCAGGCGGTCCTGAGTGAGAATCATGACTCACCGACTGCAGGCCATTTGGGTGTGAAGAAAACGACTAGCCGCATCGCAGTTCGTTACTTCTGGCCTGGTTGGAGGAGTGATGTAAAACTCTACGTTAGGAGTTGCCCTCAGTGCCAAACGTATAAAGTGGCACAGAATAAACCGGCTGGGAAAATGTACTTCCGGAGGCCAAAAGGTCCGTGGATAACCATATCGGTCGACCTAATTGGTCCATTGCCTAGGACGAGGTTTAACCATCGGTTCCTGGTGGTGATACAGGATACCTTCAGCAAGTGGATAGAGCTTGCTCCCATTGGGGCCGCCACGGCTCAGAATGTCTCCACCAAGCTGAAGACTGTATTCCTGCGATATGGTGCTCCGGAAGTGATGATATGCGACAATGGCACGCAGTTTGTTTCCCGGATTGTCAAGGCATTAGCGGAGGAGTGGTGTGTTCAGCTGCAAACCATTGCCCCATACAGCCCCAGGGGAATCCCGTCGAAAGGCCAAATCGGGTTGTCAAAACCATGATCGCACAATATGTGCGGGACAACCATAAGGCTTGGGATCGGTACTTGGAGGAGTTTCAGTTTGCAGTGAATACTGCGTCTCACGACTCCACGGGCTTTTCCCCAGCCATGCTTTGTTTCGGGAGGGAGTTGAAACCCCCAAGAGCTATTTGTGGGCCGGTTTTTGAAACCTCGAAGGGTGAAGTGGAACCCCTTAGAGGTGAGGTCCACGAAAACCGTGTCAGCCTTTTCAAGGACTTATACGAGAAAACCCGCAGAAACCTCAAAACAGCGTATGATCGCCAGGCCAAGTATTATAACCTACGGCGGCGAGATGTCGTTTATGAGGTGGGTGATCTCGTGATGCGGAGGTTGCATGTCCTGTCATCTGCGGCAGATGCGGTGGTTGGGAAACTGGCCCCAAAGTTTGGTGGCCCCTGTCGAGTGACAGGAAGGAGGGGGGTGAACATCTATGAATTGGAAGATTGTGATAGGAGAACCCTGTCGGTGGCCCACGTCAAAGACTTGAAACCCTACGTGGGGAGGGTTGTTAGCAGTGATTGAAGAAGTTTTGGATATTTTTTTGTTTTTTTTTTTGCTACCCGAAGTTGGAAGGGGGTGTGACGTGTCAAAATTAAGGGGGGTGTAAAACCTAACATTTTAAACCTATCTTACCTTTTGCACACTTAGGCCTAGTGGGGTGAGGGTGAAGGTGATAAACATTGGAGTTTGGGTGTATCTCTTGGCCTAGGCCTAGAGTAAACTTAACCTCAAAACATCACGTCACTTTACACTTCACACTAGGAACTCTAGCCTAAATCCTGTGCTATAGAGAGGTGAGATAACACTTGGAATAATGCAGTGGTGACATAGAACCCTGTATTAGTCGCCGGCCAACACTTTGTCGCTAACCCCGAACGCTACGTCTGTCTAGGCCCAGCAACCCGAGTCGTGACTTTATTACACTTTCGTAATTAACAAACCGACAGGGTGAAGGGATATCACGACAGTCGTAGATAAACCTGAGAAGATGGTTAGTATTAGTTTTGTGGCGATACATAGTTGATCGGTCAGGCAAACCGCGGAACAAAACAACATAACCTCGCGATGTTGTTGACATTGCGGTGAAAGACCAAGGCGATGACGTAACGTCCTGGACGTCGCGACGGCTGGACAACCGATCAGCTGTTGTCCCCACCACAGGTGATCCCCGAGAGGGGAGGAAAAGGAGGGGTGAAACGAGGAAAGACGAGGGAGTCATTGTGGTGATAACCGTCAAATCAAGAAGTTGAGTTTTGGAGAGTCAGTGTCTAGTGTTCTGGCTAGGAGTTATTCGACGCCTTGTGAGTACAGGGATTAGTGCGTTTGCGCTTAGCTTAGAATAGGCTACTAGTAATAAGTTGTTAAAACTTATTAGTATAATTGGTTATTTGGCATTTTAATTAGTAGATAAATTGTTGGTTTGTCTTTTGTCTGAACCCTAAGCCGACACACTCGTTGCTGGGGGTGTTGGCAGTTAATTAGATATAGATTGCCTCTGGTAAATTAAATTGATATTTGATTGATACGGTTAGCGAAGTGATAAAACCCATCCCAGTGTGGGTGAATCGTAGCGTTAACCGTAGTGGTTAAAACTAGCTGAGTCAAACCCGTGCAGCTGGCAGGTCGGTACACGACTGCGGGTGCAGGTCGTGATCTGTCCGTTGGCGACCGGAAAGCTAGGGTGGAAATTAAAACCCGGGTTTGAATCACAATTGGCAGTAAAATTAGTAATTCTGAATCACTTTTCAAAATTCAAAATTATTTTAGTAATTGGTTTTTATCCCAGGTGTGAGCGATGATGAAGGTACAGTAGCGTTGAGTCCTACCGGGTACTGAGCTTGCACCTGTTACACTTATTGCATTGTTTGTACAAATCTGTACCACACAAAATTGATAGGATCTTGGAACCCTGGAGTAAACCCAGCTAAAAGACTGGAGTGAATCCGTGAGGTGAAAACTTGGTGTGCGGTGACTTCTCTCGAGCCGTTGAAATTTATTTTTAACTTTAATTATTTTTCCTTTTCGAGAAAGTCATCACAAATCCTTGAAGGAAGTAGTCTTTCCCCCATCACTGAAGAATGGATACATCATTCCATTGCCAAAATCTGACGATTCAAGTGACGTGAAGAACTATCGTCCTATCACTATAACTTCTGCTATTAGTAAGTTGTTTGAAGGACTTGTAATGGAGAGACTGAAGCCGTATTTCTACAGGTTAATACGTCCCTCTCAACACGGCTTTGTCCCTGGAAAATCCACTGTCTCGAATTTGCGTTTATTTCAAGAACTTGTTCTTGGAGCTTTTAGAAGACATAATCAGGTGGATACGATTATGGCAAAAGCCTTTGATAAGGTTGATCATGGTATTCTTCTGTCTAAGCTGGAAGGATATGGGGTTGTAAATCCATTGCTCTCTTTGATTGCAGATTATCTTTCCGACCGCAAACTGGTGGTAAAGATTGGTTCAGCAAAATCTCGCCAATTTGTGCAGTCCTCCGGTATACCCCAAGGCTCAATTCTGGGTCCAATACTCTTTAATGTCTTCATCAATGACATTGTGAGCGAATCGGGATCGGATGTATTGCTGTTTGCCGATGATCTGAAGATTTTTGCTGAGATATCGACTGTGGACGACTGCAAGGCTTTGCAAGCGAGACTGGACAGGATAAAGCAGTGGTGTGAATAACATGTGTATACATCCTAGTAAATGCTCCTCAGTAACTTACCATCGCATCAAATCACCTATTCTTTTTTCATACAGCATCTTTGGCAATGAAATCCCTAGAGTCGAGAAGATCAAGGATCTAAGGGTTTTGTTTTGTCATGACTTGTCGTTCCATGATCATATAGACAGTATATGCAAAAAATCCAACCAAATGCTTGGCTTTGTGACAAGAGTTACACGTGGCATTAATAGTCCTGCAGCTCTAAGAACACTCTACTACTCCCTTGTAAGGCAGATCTTGGAATATGCCAGCCCAATCTGGTCTCCCTACAACGTCGGCGCCAAAGACCGGTTGGAGGCTCTGCAGCGTCGTTTCACGCGCCTGGTCGGGGTCAGAAATGGTTACCATTACACTGAAGTACCTATGGAGGCTTTGTCAGCCGAACTCAATTTGCTACCCCTCGCTCGAAGAAGAGAAGTTGCTGACGTTATTCTGCTATACAAAATCCTCAATGGTCATCTTTGCTGTCCAGAACTTCTAGCAGAGATTGATTTCAAAATTACGACAAGAACTACAAGATCCCAAGATCTTCTAAGTCCCAGGCACACAGCACAGTTTTTGACTACTACACTTCGTTAGCCAGATTAGTTCGGATTGGAAACCGCATGGCTTTGGATTGCGACCTCTTCTGCGACAGCCTAAGTCACATAAGATGCCGTGCTGCCGCTCTTCTCCAGGAAGTTGAACAATGAACAGTACATGGACTCTGCAACTATTTATTATTCACATAAGCAAAAAGGCATTGTTAGTGTTTGGTTTTATAATAATAATATAAGGTATTGGTACAATAATAATGGCAATGAAAGTCACACAGAAACACCCCCTTCCTCCCTCCTCTACCCCTCCCCTGTTACCCCCACCAGTGGTGAACCAAGTGGAGTCAGTCTTCATCCAGCCACCATTGAAAATAGACTCAAACTTATATAGTGCCTCAAGATGTAGTTATTTTCTTATACCAAAAAGGGACTCACCTCAACTCATCTATAACACGTATGAACTTTTACACCTCTTATACCTCAACTTTTTACCTTATTCTCATTAATTCCATTTGTTTCTGTGTTTAATTTGGGAAGTACTTGTCTATTGTAGAAATAAAGAATTTTGTATCTAAAACCCTCAGTTAAAAACTTTTCTACCTGACTCGTACAAAATGTATGGTCCTCCGGGACGAGGATAGGTTGGTTTTATTAATAAGTTAATACAAAAAAATAATAATTATAAATTTCAAAAGGTCTTTCTAACTATTTCATTCTTGTAATTGAATTTTCGGGTATTCATTCAATAGAAAACACTCAAATTAAATTATAGCATTTACAAGAATACATATATTTAAGGGTAATAAATATATTATTTATTAATGAGATATTTCTATAAAGTAGTAAAATAATATTTTTTGTGAAATCGTTTATTCAGTTTGTGACATGATGTAACAATAATCAGCAGGTAGCAGACCGAGGAATTTTTAATCTATTGTTATCTGATTGTATTGTTATCTTATCTACCTCCAGCTTTGTCCTCCTCTTTCCAGACCTCTTTAATTTGGGATTTTATTTACATATATGTTTATCTCTTCACTCTACATTTATCATAATGTCCTTTAATTCTGAGATGAATCAAATGTTTATTCAATTTTTATAATTTGTTTGAAATAACAAAATATCTAGTAATACATGTGAAAAGGGTTTTTGTGTGTTCATATATTCATATTGTAGTTATTAAGGTTACGTAATGTCAGCAACAGCTAAAGATAAACTTGCTTCTCTTGTTACTAAACGAGAAAAAGCTTTTTCTCGACTTCAGGTGTTATACGATCTCGCAAAGAATTTGTCTAAGAGTAATTTTCAAACTTTCAAGGCTAGATATGAAAAAATAGATGAGCTTTATTCTACTTTTGATGAAATTCAGGATGAAATAACTTTATTAAATACTAAAGTAGGCGAAGACGATGTAATAGATATTAAGGCGTCCACAACTAGTTTTGATGAAGTGTACTATGCAACTAAGGCATTAGGCCAGCAGTATATTAAAGAAGCAGAAAAGATAGCTAGTAATCCTGCTCAAGCTAAGTTACCTAAGGTTGTTATTCCTACTTTTAGTGGAAATATCAAAGAATGGACTAATTTTCATGCTTTGTTTGAATCTCTTGTTCATAACAACCCCTCTCCACTCAATGCTGAAAAACTTCAGTTTCTTAGAACTAATCTTAAGGGTTCTGCATTAGCTATAATAGAACATTTGCCTATCACTCACGAAAACTATAACATAGCATTTAATGCATTGTTAGCTAGATATCAGAATAAAATAATTCTTGCCTCTTTTTATCTAAGTCAAATAACTAGCTTCAAACCTCTCTCAAATGACAATCCTTCAGGTCTTAGTAAGTATCTTGACACCTTCAAAACTAACTTCACTGCCTTGAAGTCTCTAAAACTAGAAAATGAGAGTGAATTTATCCTGCTACATATTGCCCTTCAGGCATTAGATAGTCAGACTAGAAGTAAGTTCGAGGAGAAATATACTTCAACTGACATGCCGACCTTCACTAACCTCATGGACTTTATTCAAGACCAATGTAAAATTTGGGAATTGTCAAAAATCCAGGGCAATAAAACTACTCCAAAACCTCTAAGCGTACAAAGCAAATCAAAGCCCTCAACATCCTATACTCCCAAGAAACAGGTCCTTGTTTCTAA
The DNA here is from genome assembly GCA_030545055.2 of Neoaliturus tenellus. Classification (NCBI taxonomy): domain Eukaryota; kingdom Metazoa; phylum Arthropoda; class Insecta; order Hemiptera; family Cicadellidae; genus Neoaliturus; species Neoaliturus tenellus. The sequence goes on along the minus strand of CM061533.1, from coordinate 207,143,015 downwards.
TACCTCAATGAACAAAGCTCTTGATACCAAAGTTGTATGTCCTGTGTGCAATGACGCTCACAAGATTCAACATTGCCCTCAGTTTGCCTCAAAAACAGTAAATGAACGTCATGCTTTGATAAAATCAATGAAAAGGTGTTTTAACTGTTTAGGCAATCATCAGATTACTGTTTGCACATCAACATCTCAGTGCAAAGTATGTAATAAAACCTCACACCATTCTCTATTGCATTTTCCGAGTAAAAATGCAACTGCTACTCCAATCGTAAATCCTCCTGATAGTAATCAGAACTCTACACCCTCTCTCTCATGTAAAGTCTTTCAACAGAATGATAGTTGCCAAACTATTATCTTAGGCACTGCTCAAGTCCTCATCGAAGATTCCTTGGGTGATCTGCAACCTGTCCGCCTTGTCATAGACCCAGGTTCGCAGGTTAGCTGCATTACTAGTTCATGTGCCCAGCGCTTGAATCTACCTCGAAAATCCTCATCGACACAACTGACAGGCATAGGCAATACTCCAGTTGTTCCCTCTAAAGGTTCTGTATTGTGTACCCTCATATCTCACCTCGATAACAATAAACGTATCTCAGCGGAAGCTGTAATACTTCCTCAAATAAGTTCAGATTTACCCTCATGCCCTATCTCCTTCGAAGTAAAGAAGAGATTTCTTAACTTGAACCTCGCAGATCCATCATTTGATAAACCCTCAAAAATCGACTTTCTGCTAGGCGCAGACATGTACGGTCACATTCTCTCTGACGGATCGTTCAAGGGTGATCCCACTGCAATCTCAACTATTTTTGGCTGGGTTATTTTTGGGAAAGCTCAGGCCAACACTCACACTTCAACAAAAACTACACTCTTTTAGCCTCCCCTAACCTAGATCATTTGATGCAAAAGTTCTGGGAAATCGAAGACATTTCTAAGCCTAAATGTGAAAACCCGGAAGATTTACTCTGTGAATCAAACTTTGAAAACACTACTTATCGAGACTCCTCAGGGAGATATGTTGTCTCATACCCATTCAAAGAAAATCCTCCAAAACTAGGATCTTCCATCCAGCCTGTATTGAAAAGATTTCATCGGTTGGAACATCGCCTAGAAAACAACCTCCACCTCAAACAGCAGTATCATAACTTCATTTCTGAATATGAAGAATTGGGTCACATGAAAAAAGCAACCACTGCATCCTCATACGTCTTACCTCATCACTGTGTATCTAACAGTAACAGTTCCTCGACTAAACTCAGAGTGGTGTTTGATGGTTCCATGAAAGGTTCTAATGGCATTTCTCTAAATGATCAATTGCTCAAAGGCCCTAAGCTACAAAGAGATATCTCTGATATTATCCTCAATTTCAGGCTTAAACCTGTCGCTCTTTGTGCAGACATCAAAATGATGTACCGTCAAATCTTAATACACCCTGACCATAGGCAATATCAACATATTTTTTGGTGGGATAGTCTTTCAAATCCCGTGGAAGAATATGAACTAAAAATACTGTTACCTATGGCCTAACTTCATCCCCTTACCTAAGGGTACTTCAGCAGCTAGTCAAAGATGAGGGACATCACTATCCGAAAGCATCTGAAACTGTTCTCAACTTCACTTATGTAGATGACATAGTCACTAGCGTTAATGATGAAAATGAGGCATTAGAACTGAAAACTGAGTTGATAAAACTACTTGATTCTGGTGGTTTTACCCTACGAAAATGGGCAAGTAATAAACACAGTGTTTTGCATTCACTCCCCTCAGAATATCTTCAAAACCCTGTAATGCTTGACTCAGACACTGACCACATAATGAAAGTATTAGGTTTGCAGTGGGAACCAATGAGTGATCAGTTCTTATATACCATCTCCATTTCGTCATCACCATATACCAAACGAACAATTCTCTCCCACATTGCTCGAATGTTTGATCCTCTTGGGTGGTTAACTCCAACTGTTTTCCTCGCAAAACACTTTATTCAACTACTATGGCAGAGTGACATCGGATGGGAAGACGAGTTGCCACACAATCTGCATTTAATGTGGGATAAGTTTGTTACTCAGCTGCCAGATTTAACATCAGTACGCATTCCTCGTTTTGCCATCCATACAGCAGACACATCTTTTATTTTAGTCGGGTTTGCAGATGCTAGTGAGAAAGGATACGGAGCTGTTACATATTTGGTTTCAACGTCCCCAGCTGGTAATAGTTCAGTCATCCTGCTGAAAGCTAAAAGCAAAGTAGCACCTCTTAAGGCCCAAAACGTTCCACGGCTGGAACTATGCGCAGCACTACTCCTAGCCCGCCTCGTACACTCTATTCAAGATTTTATAATCAGGGCTAAAGTTACTGACATGTACCTTTTTACTGATTCAACTATTGTGTTGGCATGGCTTCACACTCAACCACATTTACTCAAAGTGTTTATAGCAAATAGAGTTGTAGAAATTCTGGAATTTACCTCTCTCTCTTCGTGGTTTCATATTTCAACTAATGAGAATCCGGCTGACTATACCTCCAGAGGACTGTACCCATCTGAATTAATAAACTGTTCTATGTGGTGGAATGGTCCACAATTTCTAAAACAGCCAGTTGAACTCTGGCCTACTTCCAAGCACAATGAAACCCTATCTGAAATTCCAGAAATGAGAAAACAACCTGTTAACATATCGCTTACTCAAACTTCCAACAATCTTATGGAAACTATAAACAAATTTTCTTCCCTTGTGAAACTTCAACGAGTTATGGCTTACATACTAAGGTTTGTCAATAATACAAGGCAAACAAAAGGTGCAAAGGTTTTAGGACCACTCACTCTCTCAGAACTAAAACAATCTCTTTTAGTGTGTGTCAAACTCACCCAAAAGGAATATTTCTCCCAAGACATCAAACTCTTAAAAGGCAAGGCAGAACTAACTCGATCTTTAAGGTCACTGACTTCATTTCTTGACCAGGATGGTTTCCTCAGGGTGGGCGGCCGTCTGAGATATGCCAATATTCCAATGTCAGCTAAACATCCACTACTTCTCCCCAAAAAATGTCATCTCTCTACACTCATCTGTGATTTCTATCATATCAACACTCTTCATGGGGGTCCAAGGCTGGTACAGATGCTGATTCAGAAACGATTCTGGGTCATTTCTCTACGGAGTGTATTGAGACATCGAATCCACAAATGCATACAATGTCATAAACTTACTGCTTCTCCTAGACAACCAATAATGTCTAATCTGCCTCCCTCAAGAGTTTCATCCCAACGAGCCTTTCTCAATGTTGGACTGGACATGGCAGGCCCTTTCATCGTGAAGGAAAGCAACAGGAGAAACGCAAAAACCTACAAATCTTACCTCTGCCTGTTCGTGTGTATGTCTACTAAGGCTCTACACCTGGAACTAACTACAGATCTCTCTACCCCAGCATTTTTAGCAGCTCTAGATCGATTCATCGGGAGAAGAGGACTTCCAGGTGTTATACACAGCGATCTAGGGACCAATTTTCAAGGCGCAGTCAATCAACTTAAAGAAGTATATCAATTCCTACGTTCTCAGAATGATGATATATTCAACAACTTGGCTAAACGAGAGATCCAATGGCGATTCAACCCTCCTGCGGCACCTAACTTCGGTGGGATTTGGGAAGCAAGTGTGAAATCTGTGAAGTACCACTTGAAACGAAGCGTTGGGCTCAAAGTTATGACCTTCGAAGAACTCACCACTGTTTTGGTAAAAGTAGAATCCATTCTCAACTCTCGACCTCTGTGTGCAATCTCGAATGACCCACATGATGACATCGACTACTTGACTCCGGGCCATTTTTTAATTGGAGGAAATCTTCTAGCTGTGCCAGAATACAACGTCCTAGAAGTTCCTGAAAATCGACTCAATCGTTGGCAGCTACTCAAGCAAACAGTTCAATCCTTTTGGAAACAATGGTCCAAAGAATACCTACATACAGTCATTCAGCGCTCAAAGTGGACCAAGGAAGAGAAAAATATCTCTGAAGGTGACTTGGTGTACATCACAGGACAGTCAACATCTCCTCTCAACTGGCCCCTTGCAAGAGTAGAACAGCTGTATCCCGGCAAAGATGGAACTGTAAGAGTAGCCAAAGTCCGGACCTCATCAGGTAGTCTAGACCTGTCAATAAACTTGTATCTTTGCCACTTCAATAAGTTTAAGAACAAACTATAATCTTGTAAATAGAACATAGTTAAGTGAAAATAATGTACAGCTTTCTTGGTTTGATTTTGTTGTGAGTGTTTTCCATTGAACTTTAATTTCTCAAAATTTATCAATTTTGGGTGGGCGGTATGTTTGGTTTTATAATAATAATATAAGGTATTGGTACAATAATAATGGCAATGAAAGTCACACAGAAACACCCCCTTCCTCCCTCCTCTACCCCTCCCCTGTTACCCCCACCAGTGGTGAACCAAGTGGAGTCAGTCTTCATCCAGCCACCATTGAAAATAGACTCAAACTTATATAGTGCCTCAAGATGTAGTTATTTTCTTATACCAAAAAGGGACTCACCTCAACTCATCTATAACACGTATGAACTTTTACACCTCTTATACCTCAACTTTTTACCTTATTCTCATTAATTCCATTTGTTTCTGTGTTTAATTTGGGAAGTACTTGTCTATTGTAGAAATAAAGAATTTTGTATCTAAAACCCTCAGTTAAAAACTTTTCTACCTGACTCGTACAGTTAGCATGTACTTTTTTGTTTTTTGTATGTTTGAAACTATTATTTTGTTCTATTATTGGTAACCATAAATTTGAAGCATGATCAAATATATGAATTCGATTGGATTGTGACATGTCAAGCTTACTCGGTACATTTTGCTTGCTATTATTTATTTTGCACTCACAGCATTCTTGCATTGTTCCACATGAATCTTTTATTATGTTGCTGAAAAACTGCCTGGCCTCTGCATGTATTTATTTTCACTTTACTTGTATTGTATTGTTTTTGAACACACAATCATTACATTGTACTTGTGTAAACATGGCTGCTGCCGTTGGAAATAAATAAATAAATACTCAAATATTTTGATTTTATATTTTAACCAGGCATTGGCCGCAGCACTTAATTACATAAAAGTCTTTAAATGGGGAATAAATTTAGTTTTGGCTAAAATTTACATAATTGATAGAAAAAAAAGAAAAAAACGACACTACAATAACTAATTTCATATTAATCAAAAAGGTATGAAATCATTATTGAAATGTGTTTGGTACCAAATAAGTTATAAATTAATAATAAATGTTCATGAGAAATTGCCAAAATTATATTTTGCATCCGGTATATTTTATAACATATAAACGTTTTTATGAAGGGATGTTATAAAAAATAATTTTTCCTTTTATAGACAAAACAGTAGAAAAATGAAAAATAGTAAGACACGTTATTTTTGTATGTAATGTAAAAACTAAATGGAATAGAAAATCATTTAAACTTACGAACAACAAATATGCAGACAAACTTATGTTAAGTTCTTATAGTGTAACTTATTCTATCACGAAAAAATCGAGCATAAAATATTTTTACAGATATAAAACTCTCTGGAACCAGCACATGCGGTTAAATGCTTCTTTCCACTAGTATCTTTAACATTTCTAAGGGCATATATTAAAACATAAGAGCTCAAATAGAAAATAAAAATGTATATTGTTTACCGAACGGAATGCCTGTATTATCTCTGAAATGTATTTTACACTAGCGTTGCATGATTTATCAAAGGATAGCCCCAAGAATATTTCTCCTCTGGTAGTTCCTTTGTGTGTACAAAACTGACAGATCAATGAATGACGAGGGTTCTAACGTACGTAATATTATGTTACGTTACAAAGATCATACATAGAAAATGCTGTTACCGTTAGTTGAAAGCGTTTAACATAAAAAATTTAACATTTGAACAATTTTTATAAACGAAGGCTGGAACAATTGCATAATCCTATTAATTATATAGTTTTGGTAATTTTTTAATATCACTCCGAACTATGATAAATTACTATTTATTCTCTAAAATTTTACGTTAATAATTTTACATGTGATTTTCCATTATATAAAAAACATATAAGGATCCAAATATTAAAGAAATAAATTTTACTATTGTTACGATTACGTTAACCATTGATTAAAACACAATCAAAAACAAAAAGGTAAATTAAATTTACGTTCAAAGATATACAAACATGAAATTACTATTTTCAATTCAACACTTTAAAAATCATTTAATAATAATAATAATATTTATTTTCTATATAACAATTTACATTGATTACATTGGAATTCCAAACTAATTTTACATACTAAATTCTTCTTCTATATCTATTCTATTATTTTTTACATACTATGACTGATATGACTTAAACATTTCTGATGTTAAACGTGAATGAATAAATTTTATCTTTGAGGAAATTTTCAATTTTTTAGTACGCTTTTTTTGTAGAAATTGTTTCAATAATTTTTTTAATCTCTTCAAATCTTTTTCTTCTTTTAATTTAGTTGGTAACTTATTATTAAAAATGACAACTTTGTACAATAAAGGGGGCTTTTAATGTAGTGTTGTGAACAGGAATGTTGAGGTTGTGCCTTATGTTTTGTGATGTTTCTTGTGTTTTAAATAGTTGAAAATTTTTAATGACAAATAATGTTTCATATATTACAAAAATAATAAATATAAACAAATAATGTTTCATATATGCAAGAAAAAGTTAAAATATTGTTAATTTTGAAATTTTGTTTACAGGAATGATATCTTAAAAAACCGCTCTGTTAGCCATTTTATGTAAAATAAATACTTTTCTTGTACTTACAATTTTATTTCCCCATATCGGTACAGCATATGACAAATGAAGATTATATTATACTGTATTAAGCTATCAATAGTGTGTTGATGCTACAAAATTTAGATAATCGTCTTAGCAGGTATATTCCACTTGATAGATTTTTTATTATTAAGTCAACTCAAATTATCATCTATAATAATCCCAAAAAAGATTGCTTTTCCTTCTGTTGTTATTGGAAACGTATTTATTGAAATGGTAATATTCTCTTTGTTTTCCTTCTTTTTAGTTTTGAGAGAATTTTTATAATTTATTTTTTGTCATGTTTGTAATCAAATTATTTTCATTAAACCATTGTAATAATGAAATGGAATCTATGTAACTATTCATTTCAAGCTCTCTTAACGAATTATTTGATGTAAACAGCGTTTTATCATCGGCATAAAGGCAAATGTCAGAATTTTGAACTAATGTCGTAATGTCACTTGTATATATAAGAAATAATATTGGGCCAAGGATAGATCCTTGCGACACTCCTGATTTTGTTACTTTTTCTATCGATTGTTTGAACTATATAAAGTTTTTGTCATCTACAAAAGGAATTTCAACAATTTGAGTTCGATTCAAGGAGATGGCTCTAAAACCAGTTTAGTGCAGTTCCTCGTAATCCCGATCATAGTCGTTTCAGTATTAGAGTTTTATGTTCCACATTGTCAAATGCTTTTTTAAGTAAAAAAACATTGCAAGGCTATGTTCTTTATTGTCACTTGAACTAACAAATTTTGATGTTAGTTGAAATATTGCATTAATAGTTTAGTTGTTTTTTCTAAAGTCATGTTGATTCTTTGATTAAATGTTATATTTAAAAAAAGGATGTTATTCGAACTAGCACAAATTTTCAAATGTTTTACTAATACTTAAGGGAATAGAAATGGACCGATAATTGTTACAACCTAAAGTTGAAGAATTTTTATAAATGTTAATCTTAGACTTTTTTAAAAATTTAGTTGGGAATTTGCCTGATTGAGGAGACTCATTTATCAGATACATTATTGAATGTGTTAATTCATACTGACATTCTTTGAGAAGTTTGTTGGATATTCCATCAAATCCACAAGTTGTAGATATTTCAAGTATTTCACTTACCTCAAAGCAGTCTGTTGGAAACATGTATATTGTATGAGGATTGATTTAGTTGATCTATATTTCTTATCGTTGGTATTAATTTGTAAGTTATTAGTAACAACAATTTATCAAAAAAATATTAAATATATTCCATATTAATTCTGGATCTTTTACTATTTTACCTTTAGAAGTTTTAATTTTATATTCGGTCAATCTTTGTTTCTGTTTTGATATTTTACCATCATTTATAATCCGCCATACTGTCTGAGTCATGTTAGTTGATTTTTATATTTTATTTTTCGTCATAGATGATTTCTCTTCTCTGCCTTTCTAAATAAAAATTTGGTTTCTATAAATTTTATTCTCATAGGTTCAGATGAGTGAATGTCTTTTTTTACGTGATGTCTTCATGTCTTTCCTCAAATTTAAGGCATAATCCGACAGTTTAATTTTTACTATGGAGTTTTAAGAAATGTTGATTTAATATGTTATCAAAAGTATCATATTTTTCAGAGACTGATTTATGTTTTTCATGAAGAGCTTTCCATGTGTCATTTATTAGAAGGCTTTTGAAGATGGAAATTTGATCATTAATAATGGGTATTATAATTTTTAACAAAGGTTTTTTCACTAAGGATTGAATTGATTTTAAATTTGAAACCTGAGCATGGTAATCTGTTGGGGCCAAGATGGCGCCAAGTGGTAAAGTTGCCAAATGTGGCTGTTGTGATAAAAATGTTACGAAGAGTTCTAAAGCGCTGTTATGTGAAGTATGCCGTTTGTGGCATCACCAGAACTGCATTGGAATCTCTGATGAAGATTATAAATGTTTTATAGTGTTACGTGACAAAGCAATTTGGAAGTGTAACTCCTGTAGGTTAAACACTGGTTCTAGTCCTAGTTTGGAAACTGTGAGTGAACAATTACCGATCAACGCCAGCACAAAAAGTGATGCTAATAGTAACAATGACACTGTTTTACTATTAGTCGAACAAGTTAACGATCTAATTAAGGGACATAATGAACTTAGTGTTAGAATGGATAACCTCTCTCGTGAAAATCAAATGCTCAAATCAGCCCTGACGAACCAAGTTGACGCCATTGGTGATATTTTAACTTCAAATAACCTGTCTTATGCAAACAAGCTTAAAACTAAGAGTGGAAATTTCTTTAATCCAACTGACAAGCCCTTAGCACCAGACCAGTTAATGACTAATACCCATTCTGTAAATAGAGTAGGCCTAAACTCTCCTATCAACTCTAGGCACAGTTCTAGGCCTATTAATAGTTGTAGTGTTAGGGACCAAGTTAAGCCTAGTCCTAGTGATTTAAAACCCGTTGAAAGTGTATGGGTAGGCCTAGAAAACAACAGCCCAGACCCTCAAGAACCCCCAAAAGCGGCTCAACAGGGATCAGATGTGGTCACGGTCAATACCGATTCTCAAGATGGTTTCCAAATATATGTACCTCGACGGAAGAGTAATCAGAAACGAAACCAAAATATCCAAGGTGGTGAAGGCAAAGTTCCCTCTAGAAATAGAGGTGGGAAATCAATCACAGGTAACTCTAAAGATGTGTCACATAACCTCACTACTGCATCAAGGAAGAAATATCTGTTTGTTTCTCGTTTTGGACCCAATATCAATTCTGACCAAGTTAAAGAGTTTTTAAACAAGAAAAAATCTGCAGAATACATTGTGGAGCAGCTGAAATCCAAATATCCAGATGAATACTCTTCATTTAAGGTTGATATTCCGGCAAGCCTATTTGAGGAAATCTTTACTCCAGACTTTTGGCCTAGTGACATATTTGTGTCTCAGTTTATCACCAAGGCCAGGTACACCAAGAGAATTAGTAATTTAAACTCCATCAGCGAGAACCAACCAGACAAAACATGAATAGGCCTAACGTGAAAACTTGTTGCAAAAACAATGACATGGCTGATGGGCCTAGGCCTACAGTTTTTAACATTTTATCTGCCAATACCCAGTCCTTAAGTGATAAATTAATTGAAGTGGAGCTGTTACTAACTAACCATGAGATTTCTATTTCTGTGTCTGTGAGCACTGGTACTTGAATGAAAACAAGGACTTAGCTGTTATTGATGGATATAACTGTGCTGCGATGTTTTGTCGCTCTAATAAGACAAAAGGTGGCGTTGCTATCTACACAAAATCTGACCTTAAATTTAAAACAATATCTTCTGAAGATTATTGTATCGAGAACGACTTTGAAGTGGTATGTATTCAAGTAACCCTAAGTGCAAACAAGCAGACTTTTGATCTTATTATTCTCTCTGTTTATAGAGTTCCAAATGGGAATCAAAATTCATTCCTTGATGGTATTGACAGATTTATGATTTATCTTTCTCGTTTTGGCTTGCCAATAATTGTGTGTGGAGACTTCAACGTTGATGTCACAACAAAGGATATTACATCTATCCGCTTCGTTGATGTTCTTCGCTCCCATAATTGTCATTATCTAAACGCCAACCCTACAAGAGGAGATGCCTGCATTGACAATGTTGTTACCAACTTACCAAAGACTGATATTAATACATTGGTTCTTTCCCCTCCGCTGTCGGACCATAAAGGCCTTCTAACCTCACTTTCTCTATCAAGTTACTGCAATGAAACCAACAATGAACAACCTGAGCCTAAGCTTATAAGAAGTTTTAGTCAATCAAATATAGAAAACTTTAAAAGGATGTTGTCTGAGGTAAACTGGAACCTAGAGTTATGTGGGGAACCTGAAGATTTTAACAAATTTCTGACAATCTTTTTGAATTCAATGCAAGCATGTTTTCCATTTAAAACGATCAAGACTCCTGCGATGCGAGAAGGACCGTCTCTTAAATGGTACAACAGCATTCTTTCTGAAAAGGGTAAGGAGGTGGAAATGTTGTATGACTTTTGGCAGTGGGCAAAGCGTTACAAACTTTTTGAAGAAGAAACAAAAAATAGATACTTAGAAGCCAAGAGCAGTTACAAAAAAGCCTTGGTCCAGCAAAAACTGTCTGCTAATGCCAACTTAATAGCCTCTGCGCCAAATCAATGCAAAAAGGCATGGGAGCTCATAAACAAATCAAAAAACAAGAAATCTCTTCAATCGGTTGATTCGCTGACACCGCAGATCTTCAGTGACTACTTCGTCTCCTCCGTAGATGACATCTGTAACCAGGTTCCATCTTCGGTGGCGGATGCTCTTCCTCTGGCCAAGAACCACAGAGTCAACACGCCTGCTCTCACACTGAAGCCTGTGTCCTGTGAAGAAGTGTCTAAAATCGTAATAATAATAATAATAATAATAAATATTTATTTGTCGTAAAAACATTACAGCATTGACAAAGTCATTTTTCCAGCATAAAGCTAGGTCAAACACAAGAACATAAAATACAACTTGTAAATAACATCTTCATTAAAATGAAACAGCAACCATCATAACACAAAAAGGGGCAGACACTTTTTTTAAATACAAACTAGAACACAATTCTCTCCATGGCAAAAAATTCCTCTAGTGAGTACATTGGGGTGACTAAAAGCCAATTGTAAAACTTGTTTTTAAAAATATTTTCAGTGTACTTGTTCATTAGGTGTTCCAACTTATTGTAATATTTTAGACATAATACTTTATGGCTTTTATTACTTTTGGTTAGTCTATGGAAATCTATAACTGCCTTGTGTTTGTTTCGAGTGTTGTATGAATGTGTGTCAAAGTTAAAATTCAAAAGTTCTGGGTTTTTAAAAAGATATATTGTTAAATCAAATAGGTAGAGATTGATTACAGTCAAAATTCCCGAATTAATAAAAAGAGGCCTGCAATGATCACGTATGCCTGATTGATTAATTATCCTAATTGCCTTCTTTTGAATAATCAAAACTTCATTGATTCTGCTACAATTACCCCATAGTATAAGCCCATATCTGAAAATTGCTTGGAAGTATGCAAAGTATGCAACCTTAACGTAACCGATGTCAACACAAAAGGTTAGACGTCTTAGCAGGTATATTACTCGCGAGAGTTTGGTTGTAATGTAGTCAATATGTGAGCTCCAGGTCAAGTGGTCATCAATGAAAATACCCAAGAATTTAATACTAGTGACAAAATGATCTTGTTCACAGGGATTAATGGACCGTAAAGTGAAAATAATATTTTGAGTTTTATCAGCATTCATAACAAAACCATTTGAAATAAACCAATCTGAGGCCTCATTTAAAGTTGTTTCCGCCATCTGTTTTAGCTTTTGGAGATCAGAATTGCAGTTAACAAAAGTTGTGTCATCTGCATAAAGCAGGCTGTTGGCTTTCACAGAAATAGGGAGATCATTGATGATGATTATGAAAAGTAAAGGTCCTAAAATTGAACCTTGAGGAACCCCCCAATTAACCTTTAATTCTTCAGACCACTGACCATCAATATAAACCTTTTGTTTTCGGTTATGCAGATAAGACTCAAAAAACTTGAGGGCAGAACCTCGAATACCATACTGAGATAACTTAGTTAGAAGAATGTTGTGGTCTACACAGTCAAACGCCTTGCTCAGGTCACACAAAGTGGCCTGAGCATAGGCTCTATTTTCAAAGGCTGACAGAACCAGCCTTACTAAATTATCCATTGCATTTACAGTTGAAAATCCCTTTCTAAAACCAAACTGATGCTGAGTATATTATTATCCTCTAAAAACTGGCTAATTTGATCATATACTACAATCTCTATTATTTTTGACAGAGTGGGGACAACAGAAATTGGGCGGTAGCTTTCTGGGTTCGATTTGTGACCTTTTTTGTAAATGGGACAGACACGAGATATTTTTAGGGGATTTGGGAACAAGCCTTCCTCAAGACATTTGTTAATGCAAATGGTGAGGGGTTGAGCAATAATTGGTAAAAAAGCTTTTAAAAGACTGTTAGAAATGAAATAAATATCCCAGCTCTCAGAAGAATTCAATCTCTTTCCAGCTTTTATGATGTCATCAGATGAAACTGTTTTCCAGCAAAAATGTGTGCGATTTACAGGTGTGTTAAGTGAGAGTTCATTAGAAATGTGCATGGTGTGTCCCAAAGACTTTTTAATTTGATTTACTGAGTCAATGAAAAAATAATTGAAAGTACTAGGGGAGATGTTTGTTGTGTTAGTTTTAGTGTTTTGTAAATTGAAATTGTTGGATTTTATTATGTTCCAGGCAGTTTTACATTTATTATTACTTTTCTCAATTAAGTGGGCGTTATAAGACAGTTTGGTTTCTTTAATACTTTTTTTATAATGATTTCTAAGATCATTAAACTGTTCCTTCAATTTTTTATTATCTGAGGACTTAGAAATGCTGTATAAAAAATCTAGTCTATTTTTAATATTCAATAGCTTATGACTGTACCACTTGTTATTTTTCTGAGATTTTTGAGTTTTCTCTTTTTTTACAACCAAAAAATAATTTACATTATTTTCAATAAGACGGAATAAATGTTGAAAAGCCATCTCTGCACTAAAATATTGAATTGACTGACAGAATGAAACCCAATCATAAACCAACAAATTATTGAGCAAATCACCGATTTTGTTTTTTGGAAAACGAATTTTGCAATAGTTAATGAGGGCACTGGAGCAAATACTATCCAAAGGTGTTCTGTGGCTTTCACCAAAAACCCCAAGTATCAAACCATCATGGTCTGAGTAGTGAAATTGAACAACTTTACATTCATATAAATATTTATCACCATTATTGACAAAAACGTTGTCCAGGCAATTATTACCTCTTGTTGGCATTTTATTTTGACAGTAAAAATTGTGTTGCCTTAAGATATTAATGAATTCCTTTGCCGTTCTTTTTTCTGAGGTAATATCAAAATTGACATTTATATCTCCCCCTATTATAATTAAATAGTTAGACCACTGCGACAAGAAAACCAAAAGGGCTTCAAGTGTGTCAAGAAATAGCTGTGGATCACCAGCTGTGGAGTGATACACAGAAATAATAATATATTTTAATTCATCAATAAATACTGCAGATGCTTCAAAGTGAAACTCTTTAATAAAATCGCTAATGTCACATTCTCGTGTTATAATGTTATTTTGGACAAATATGAGAGTTCCCCCCCTGATATGTTCCTTTCTGCTAAAAACACATGCACACTTGTACCCTTCAGGGGAAGCTGCATAGGCTCCATCAGTTGTTAGCCAATGTTCAGAAATGCACAAAATCTGTACATCCGGCTTGTTAGCTAAGAAGGCTTCAAGGATGAGTGATTTGTCTTTGAGACCCTGAATGTTCAGAAACAAAATTTTAATGTCAGCCCTAGAACCATCTTTGTTTTTTAATATGTTAGTGTGCATTGATGGATCTTCATTACAATTAGTGGTAATAATATTTAAATTATTCAAGTTTGTTTTTTTACAACTTTTCTTTTTCTTAAAAAATAGCTATTTTTGTCTTTGACCTCACCATTATGAACACTTTCCTGATTCCTGTTGTCCTCTATAATGTTTATAACTTTGAGCTGGTTCTGGATATTCTTGAGGCATGGAGTTGAAAATCCTAAAACAGGTGAAGTTTGGAGGCTGAGCGGGTATGACGGGATGTGGCTGAGTTGAGGCGTCTCATGCAGAGGTTGAGGTCCCAAATCAGATTGTTCATTATGCTGGGTGATAGGGCAAGCTGGGGAGTCTGGTGAGTCTCCAATGTTCATCTCATCAGGTGAAGTTGGGAGGCTGAGCGGGTCTGACGGGACATGGCTGAGTTGAGGCATCACTTGCAGAAGTCTCACATCACGTTTTTCGTTCTGCTGAGTAATCGGGCGAGCTAGGGAGTCGGGCAAGTCTCTCACATTTATCTCCTCATCAATACATTTCCGTAGTAAGGTTACGAAATCATGATATTCAAGACCATTCCTTACTCTATTTCTGGTCTTCTCATCTTTTACTATGATGTCTACAGGAACACCAGTAATACGGTGAAACTGTGCAATATTTTTGGAGAAAATGTAAGGAGATATTCCATCTCTTACACACCCCATAGGGGAGCAAATAAGCCTATGAAACCCCTTTGATTTAAAATCTTGTGTGAACTTGTGAAACACTTGATTGTAGTTTTCAACTTTCGGTTTACTATAATAGAAGTCCTTAGTGACAAGTCCATATATCGCAGCACCTTGCTTACTATGTTGGAGCGTAATATAACTATTTAAGAATTCCGAGCGTTGTGGTCGCCCAAATTCCCTCCTGAACACTCGAGCCACTCCTTTACTCATATGCTTTGGGTTATCCAAATCCCCCGATATGCAGTGGGCGAAGGCTATGGATACATCATTTTTACAATTCTTGATAACACTTCGCATGTCTGTTTCCATAACTACAATGGGATTAGTTTTCCTGTCATTGGAGGAGTTTGCCGGAGCTGCGTTGTTTGGAATGGGTGAATTGTTGGTATTGGTTGCAGTAACTATTGGAGGTGGGTAAAAGTATGTGTTTGGGTTTACAGAGTTAGGTAAACTGTGGGTTGAAGTGTTGTGTAATATACATCTAATGATCTTGGTTATTTCCTTACCAACAAACTGTTTTCCTTTTTTATTAAGGTGGAGTCCATGTCTAGTGTGGTAGCGTCTTTCAAGAGTCCATAGGTCCAAGAGATGAGTGTGAGGGTGACTGTTAGTAAACTGTCTAATTACCAGGTTTGCCTCCTTGATAAGTTGATTTTCCAAACTACTTGCACTTAAATCATACCTGTAAGGCAAAGTAGACAGAATAAGATTAGTATGTTTGAAAGAAGTCAACATTCCTTCCAAACCCTCTTTAAGCAAACTTAGGGACTTTCCTGAGTTGGATAAGGAATTACTTGTGATATTGTTAGTTCCCCCCATTAGGACAACAAAATCATTGTTGGTTAGTTCTTTAAAATCTTTGGAGTTTCTAATAGCGTTGATTATACTTTCCAGAGGAGCGCCAGGCTGACAATGGTTAGTGACACTGAGGTTTAGATTGGAAATTTGTTCAACATAGTAAGTTAAATCTCTTCCATGGCTGTCACTTGAGATTACAACTCTATGCTTATTATGTTCTTGCTGTGTCACTGTTTGATTTACGAAGTTGATACGGCTGCCTTTATTTTTATTTAGCATAACCTTTGAGTTACTTTGATGAGAACATAAAGAAGTGTTTTGACTGTCTAAGGATACTTGTGGCTTTTCAGCAATATCATTGAGAATCTCAAATTTATTACTCGTAGAAAGTGGTGTCGGCCTACTTAACCTGAGTTTATTTTTTGAGCATTTGCTTTGCTTGTGAACTTTTTGCCACTTATCCTGTTTGCTATGAATTTTATGTTTATCGCCCAAAAGAGTGTTAGTTTCCTTATTGAAGATGAGAGGCTGTTTATTTAGAGTGACTTCAGACTGACAACTATTGCTTCTATCTGTTCCTCTGTACCAATCCGCAAAAGAAATATTTGATGTGTTTTTGATGCAGTAATGATAAGCAATATATTTGCTCAATAATTTGTTGGTTTATGATTGGGTTTCATTCTGTCAGTCAATTCAATATTTTAGTGCAGAGATGGCTTTTCAACATTTATTCCGTCTTATATATTGTTTCTGTTGCATACAAGGCATCTCGACAAAACTGCTACTCTCGATACCAAGTTTAGAGGCCACAATCTGAGCAGAAGAGTGATTCAATGGACTCAATGAATCAAAATGGTATGCCCTACTATTAGACCTTTCAACAAATATCAAACTCCAATGTGAGCCAGAGTCTTCTTTTTCACAATCCGTACTATCACTCAAACAGAGAAAGGCATACTTACATTTGTAATAATTTGCTGCTACAAGACTCTCTGCTACCACCTCTGGAGAACCAAATTTGATGACTGTGGTTGTAGTGGGGCCCAAAAATGAAATTTCCTCCGAGTTAGTAGTCATTCCCATAGCTGAGAAGTAGTCACTTAGAATAGTATCGTCGGTCCACTTGTTTTTACTTCCATTATTTTTATTCTTTATGCTCAATAATTCGTTTGATACAGAGTTCAGCTTGAACTCCAGCTTTGCGGACATTGTGTTTTGATTGTTTATTTTAATTTCTAATGAATCTTTCAGTGTTTTCAATGACGTCATGCTTTTTACTAAGTTTTGGTTTTCTTCTAGCATTGAGTTATACTTTTCAGTATAATATCTGAGCTTATCTTCTAAATCTTTTAATTTCTTTGACAACACTTCTTTTTCGTCTCTTTCTATTTCTTGGAATTAAAACGAACGATTTAAGTCTAATTCCCTTTGCTTTTTTTCCAAATCTAGTTTTGACTTCAAAATTGCAGTCTCCCTAAGACTTGAGTCAAGTTTGTTTTTGTTCTCTTCGCTGTCTAGAAGAAGACTGTCAATATGTTTGATAAATAATTTGATTTTACAAACAAGATTGTCCATATTTAAATCTGAGTGATTAGACTTCAATGTGTTTAATTCCAAACATATGCCGGCTACATAATCCACTATTAGATTTTGGTGGTCACTGGATTCGAATACCATTTCTTCAAGATTTTCCATTTTACTAATACTTATCCGGTCAACTATTATAAAGTAAAGTGCCTTCAAGGTTGAAGTAAGCAATTGCAATACAGAACAGTGTGTAGATTGCGTTCGCTGGGTTGAAGGCGCTGCGAAAACACGACACGGAACGCGGCGCCGGCGGGACGATTCGACCGACGAAACACGGCGACGTGGCGGCGGCGACGGCGGCGGCGCGGCGTTGCGTCAAGGGCACTTTGACTGGGAAATGTTCCCTACGGTCGGCCGGCTTGTTTGGCTCGTGCGCGTGGCGTGTGCGCGGCGGTCAAAACACGTTGCCGAAAGGCTTATCAGTGACTTTGCAAAAGTTAATATATTGTTCTAGAACCATACACAATAACTAGAACAAATTCTGAATGCACCAAAATGTGCATAGTCCAATAAAGTGCTAATATGAAATAAATTATTCTACTGTCACGAGTTTTTTACCACTTTAAAACTAACTTTTAAATTCACAAAAATTACTACGTCAACTCACTACAGGCCAGGCCTGCCAACCCCACATGAAAAATAGCAAGTGTCGTGATATCTATGATATCAGCAGTGATCTGATAAAGAAAGTGCTTGCAGAAGTCTTGTTTCCCCTTACCTTTTGTATTAATCTCTGTATAGTGTCTGGTATTTTCCCTGATTGCCTCAAATTAGCAAAAGTGGTGCCAATTTTTAAGAAAGGTGATAGTTCGCTTCCGGAGAGCTATCAACCGATCTCCGTTGTGCCAATCTTCTCAAAAATTTTGGAAAAAGCAGTGATACACCAGGTAAATCATTTTTTTGAATCAAAAAACTTGTTTTTTAAATTTCAATTTGGTTTCAGAGGTGGTTTGTCAACTGTGGATGCTGTTGGAAGCCTTGTCTCGGCTGCTTTAAATGGCTTTGAAAAGCATGCCAGCACACTCGCAACAATGTGCGATCTGTCTAAGGCTTTCGATTGTGTTCCGCATGACATCCTCCTCGCCAAATTACAACATTACGGCATAAATGGTGTGGAGCTCAATTTTTTTCGGACTTATCTGGCCAACCGTACACAAAGGGTCTCTTACAATAAGAGTCTTTCTGACGTGGCGGTTATGAAGAGCGGGGTACCCCAGGGATCGGTCCTTGGCCCTTTCCTCTTTCTAGTCTTAATTAATGATCTGCCTGCTAATGTCTCAGCACCATGTAGCTCTATAATTTTTGCTGATGACTCAACTTTTTATTGTAGTGATCAAAATGTTGATAAGATTAATGATCAAATGACAAACTGCCTTCAGCAGTGCGAAATGTGGTTCATAAGTAATGGTTTGTTATTAAATAACAATAAAACCCAATCTATTCTTTTTAGTTTATGCCATCAAGGAAATAATCACCAAAATGACAGTGTAAAACTTCTTGGAATATCTTTAGATGCCAAACTTAATTGGGGTGATCATATCAACAATGTATGTGTTAGGCTATCAAGATCTATTTATTTAATCCGTAGTCTTAAGAAATGTATACCAAAACCATATCTTAGGATGGCCTATTTTGCTTTTTTTAATAGTGTTTTAAGTTATGGTTTACTTCTTTGGGGTAGTGGTCATGACCTGCACAGAATCCTGTTGCAGCAAAAGAAGGCAATAAGGATAATTACTTTTTCCAATTACAGAGCTCATTGTAAACCGCTTTTTATCAGTGAAAGAATTTTAACTGTTTATAACTTATATATTTTTATGTGTTTAATGTATGTACAAACAAATCTTGGTTCCATAGCTTTAAGAAGTGACACACACACACACATTTAACTAGAAATAGAAGTAAAATTGACTTACCCCTTGTTAGGCTAGTTAAGTCTCAAGAGTCATATAGCTATGTTGGACTAAGAATGTTTAATAGGCTACCGCCTGAAGCCCACCTCTTATGTACAAAGTTATTCAAAACTAAAATCATGGAGTGGCTACTCATAAACCCGTTTTATAGCCTAGATGAATTTTTTAACTGTCCAGTTGACATGTGTTTTTAAAGTTACCGTACCTTTGTTGTTATGTGTTCAGTCTTTTTAATTTAGTGTTAATTTGTTGTCTTTCACTTTTAAAATTCTAAAGAAATGTTATTGTCTTTCAGTGTAATTTATTCTTAATGTTTTTTATATTGATTCATTAGCCTCAATAAGCCTAAAAAAATGTGACGTCAACTATACAAGATGTATCATACTTGTCCTTGTTGAAAATAAATTCTTGATTCTTGATTCTTGATTCTTGCAAGATTTTATCACATAACTTTCAATTTCAATTAAACCATCTAGGACATTTGTGAAAATGTTATAAATTCTTGTTTTAGAGTTTTTAAATTCTCTTATAAAACAAAATATTTTCTGACTAAGACCATGGCTTCTCATAAAGTATTTTAATTTTTTTGTTTTGCTTCATCTTCTGCACAAGTTGTATTGAAGTCACCAGTTACTACAACATAATTATTGTTTGTTTCAATACCATCTAAAATGTTTCTTAATTTGTTAAAGAACAGGTTAGTGTTTCCTGAAGGAGGGCTGTACAAAGCAATAATTAAAATGTTTATGAGTAGATTGTTTATTCTAATTGATGCTATTTCACACTCTCCCTGTTTGCAATCTTGAGTGCTATTAATCGGAGTGATGTTTAACCGCTCATTAGCAAATAGCCACCCCCTTTTCTCATATTCATCCTACAAAATGAGGAATCATGATTAAGATTGTTTAATTTAATTTAATTTTAAAATACAAAATAAAAACCACACAAAATAAACAAAAATAAACTGCTCTAACATTTTTTGGCCGATAGTGTGGACCTATAACCCTCATATTTCAGACGTGTTACGCCCAGTTTACTATCGACTTTCGATAAACTGTTAGCTAACACTTCATACACCAGTGACGTTATTAGCTACTAAAAGACTGCTCTAAGAGGCCAGGATTGATAACATATATTCCAACATCTAAATTCTAAATATATTAAACACAAATATATTTTTCGTTTTCTTTTTTATTTCAAGGCTCTCATACAAAACTGAACTATACTTTTACCATTTGTCTTACCGGATAATATAAGGCAAACTGGCAAACGGGGAAATTTACTATATTTAACTCAAGTGTAACGTGAAATCAATAAAATGATTTGTTACTCACGCAATTACTTGTTATATTACTAAATTTTATTTTAGCTAATCTAGTGATATTTGTAAAATAAATTAGCCTTCTTGTAATATTTAAAATAAACAGTTAAAGCGAATTTCCCTTTAGGAAATACATTATTACGGCAGTAGCCTTGGTTTGACCTAAGCCCGGGACCATATTACTTCTTTTTATTTTGAGGTCCCAAGAAGCCAAAAACACAATATATTATTACCGATTTTGATGAAATGTGGTATGGAGATGTAATAACAGGTCTATTTTTTCGGGTTTAGCGAACCAGCGTGATCTGGTTATGGGAACGGGGTTTTGTGGGGTTTTAAAAGGGACAGATCAATCATGAAAAAATATGGTTTCAAAATATGGTTTAATGGTTTCCTACCTTTTTTGCCTCTATTATCAAAATTTAACTATTTTAACAGAAACCATTTCAAAAAGCTGGAAACCCACATAAATTAGTATTTTGAATTTGTAACTTGGCTTGACAGATTATGGAGGAAAGCTAAAAATAGGTTTCCCAGGTTAATCTTATGGGAAATCAAAAATACCATGTGTATTTTGCTTATTTATTTATACAACTTGGTAAAATTTTGTTTCTACATTCACTCGGTATAGTCCAGGCTCTGAACAGGTTGAGCATGCATAAAAGTCTAACGAAATTTGACTTTTGATTATTGTTGGGAACATGTCGTAGATGTAAAAAATCGATGTTGCCACATTTCCAGAGTGGGCACAACGCGGGGGACGCCCCCTACAGGAAGTCGTAAAGGAAACTGTATTGGCCTATGTCATGTTGTATATCATTTTAAAGGTCTTTGAATGTAGATTCGAATGCCACAAACTCGATCTCTAAAGGTCGATTATAACTCGAGTTATTGCGTTTTGAAATTTCGGTAAAATCCTTTCATGCAAAAATTGACTGCCTACCATTTCTGGCTCCTACGTTCATTTGAGGTTGAGTTGGCGACATTATTTTCAAATCTATTTAAAATATGTCTATCTCTTCTTTATAAATATCCTGAAAATTAAGTTAAATGTTTTATTTTAAGTCTTCATTTGCCGCCTTCAATTGATGTCCGAAATATTATAATTACATTATGATTTTCAGTCCTATTTGGGACAACCCACGAAATTTTTTGTGAAATATTTAACGTAAGCTTTAAGATTATGTTTAACAGAAAGCAATATTGCAAAGCCGACCATAAATGAACGATCGAGTTAGAAATGGCAGTCAGTCAAACTTTGCATAAAAAGCATTTTGCCGAAATTTTAAAACGCAATAACTCGAGTTATAATCGACCTTTAGAGATCGGGTTTGTGGCATTCGAATCTACATTCAAAGACCTTTAAAATGATATATAACATGATATAGGCCAACACAGTTTCCTCTACGACTTCCTCTAGGGGGCGTCCCCCGTGTTGTGCCCACTCTGGAAATGTGGCAACATCGTTTTTTTACATCTACTACATGTTCCCAACAATAATCAAAAGTCAAATTTCGTTAGACTTTTATGCATGCTCAACCTGTTCAGAGCCTGGACTAGTAGGGCTTAAGTGATATCTGCTTAAAAGACGCATATTACAGCAAACCTATATTCTCTGCCCCTTGGAGTTAATGGGAAATTTTTTAAGTGCCAAATATTTCAATAATTTTATTTTTACCTCACTTAACAGTTACATTTTCAAAGAACTAACATTTTTAACAACATCCCACTGCAATACACATATTCCCATTCCTATATCGTTTGTGGGGAAAAATACAAAATATTATATTCCTTTGAAAATTTGTTTAGTACGGAGGTCTGCTGCAACGGGGTTATTGTATACTTATAATTGTAGTTAAAGTATTTTTTAGGTTTCTTGGGGTGTTATTACTTTTTAAAGTTGCTTAGGCGGACTATTTTACGTTCCTGGATTGAGTTTATAAAATTTCTCTGCAGTTCGTTATCCCTGAAATCATATATTTTTCCTATATGCTTATTTAGTAAGATTAATTGAGTTGTTATAAATGAAAACTTAGGTAAAGTCATATCAGATGAGATTAAAATGTCAAGTTTTAAGTTTCGTTTCCGTTGGCATTTTAATTTTCCAGGATCTTGGAAGTTCCATTTCACGGTCTAGTAAATGTATAAGATTCATTCGTCTTATACTTGTTTATTTGCATGTAATCGAATTTTTAATTACAATTTAGAAATAAAATCTCATGAAATTACTTGTGGATATTTTGCATAGCATAGACTTTAGTTACGTGATTTTTAACTTTATTTTTAACAATCTATGCTCTTTAGAACTTTATTATGCAGAGTGTCTCTGAACTCTCTACCTACTTCTTAGGTTATTATTCCTGACCTAGAGATAAACAAAAATATCATATTTAAAATTTCGAAAACTCCATAGTTAAACAATACAACCGCCATTTTTAATAAACATATTTTAAATTTAAGAACCGTTTGGTGTAATAAAAATGAAACTAAGTATACAGATTTGTAAGACAATGATGTAACTAAAGACAAAAAAAATTACAGTAAATATGTTTTCTAAATAGTGGTTGGTTAATTTTTTTTTTACCTTGAATTGCACATAAAGTAAGCAAAGGCAGAAAAACTTTTGTTAGGTGTTGTTTGAAATTGTTAATATAGATCCCAACGATGAAAACCTTTCGGAAATCAGTTTATAAATAAATAAACAATGTTGAGAGATTTAACTGAGGCTGGTCATACCACTTCTCCTGGAACAGTTTAAGTTTTCGACCCATTGTTGAGCTGGAATCACAACCAACATATCACCCCACTCTAATACGGGACTGTTTTGATTTAAATCGCTATATTTCGCTTATTTATTAGCAATTTTCTTAACTGTTGCATCGTTTGATTTGAAATTACATTATAAAACCTAGAGAGTCACAAATATTTTTGAACCCTATGTAACTTATATGAAATTTAAGATTAAATATTTTAAAAAGTTGCCATTTTAAAAGTAGGCCTATACATTATTTTTTATCAATTAAAAATATTATGATATTTTCATACATTTACCTCAAAAAGATGCATACCTACTTTCAACGTATTACAACGAACCGTCCTTAAACTAAAAATTATTCCTATAAAAATACAAAGTGTCGGCTATGTGGTTAAATATTGAGATTTATTATATGATATTTTTGCTTGTATTTAGGTCAGGAATTCGACCTGAAAAGGTCGGTAGGAAGTACTAGGACACCCTGTATAAAAATAAAAACAATTATAGTAGTTTTAAAACATCGTAAAACAAAAGTTTATATTACTTAATTTTAAAAGACACAAATTAAAATACACTATGTATGTTAAAAAATAGAAGTTTATACTTCTATGTCAGAACAACCTTCATATTTGGTGCCCCCTTAGAAGCACGAACCATTCATATTATATGTTTATCTAACACATTGTGTTATTTTGTTGAAATTAAATTAATATTTTGGAACCTGTTACAGGTGAAGTGCTTCTAGCCCGTTTAGACGGGGTTTGTTGGTGGATATAGTTCAATGGCTGTGTTTGTTGATCGTGAGACAAACACTTTAAATCAGTTCCAGTGTTTGTCTTAGTCCCAGCTGATCACACAACATAATCTTACTTCAAGAATACTTCATTTTGATTGGTTTAATTGACTGTAGTTTTTATTGGATTATCACGTTTTAAAAAGGTTTAATAAAATGTGAAAAACTATAAAAGTTTAATTTTACATAACAATTTAATTTAATTTTAATGTACAAGTAGAAGATTTGGTTACTAAAGAATAATATGCCCATCCCACTAAAAAGTTTTGATTGATCTTTGAAAAGTCAGTGAGCTTTATCTCTTGGTAAATTATTGTTAGAAAATAAGTTCCTCTATACAATTAATGCCTTATAAAAGAGAAGAGTATTAAAATTGTAATTTAGCTATTCTTGATTAATTCAGATCATACTCTTTCGTATCAAAAATAATATTCCTGTAATACTGTGAAGAGTAGAAAAATTAAAATCCTTTTTAATTAATACATTCCCCCTTCAATAATAATTTATTGTTTTCCAGAGTTTTCCAGTCCACCAAAGTTTTCGAAGAGAAATTCTTGTCTCAAATTAGGACAGGAAAAATCAATCCCGAAAGTGGTAAAACTCATTTCAGTGTAATTTTTTGTTTCATAATGGTAGTGAAGCAAATACTGTCTTATTCAAGAGTAATAGGGGTGGTTTTAAATATAACAATTGAAAATTTGAGAACTAAATATTTGATTTAGTTGTTAACATTTAAGGGCAGATTAAATATATAACGTTATGCCTCTATTTAAGCATATGTATTTTAATATACAGGGTGAGTTTCTTAAAGTGATCCAATAGCTAACTTTTTTATTTTAAATTGGACAGTATACTTCTTATGGGGGACCCCCTTTACTTTTTTATTCTGGTTTCAGAGATTTATTTCACTTCTCAAAAATTCCCGCCATTTTTCCAATATGGCGGCCAACTTTAAAATTTCTTATGGAACACCCTACATTTTATGGTGTTTTTAAAATTTCCATGTTATTTTAAGACTTTTTTATTCTTTGTCATTTTTCTCTAAACCTAACGGTTAGGAAGCTAGAGGCAATTGAAGTTCATTTTTAGTTCCATAAGAATAACATGGGGCAAACTTTATCTGCCCATATCTCCGAAACCATTGATAAAAATAAAAAATACTCACGAATAAAAATGTCTTAAATTGATGTTTTAAGAACATTTCACTAATAAAAATGATCATTTACGCATAAATTAACTTCATTCCAATATGGCGGACAAAATATAAAATTTGCAAAAAAAGTTTTTGTTATTATGAAAAAATGTCTTTAAAACATAAATTTAAGACATTTTTATTCTTGAGTATTTTTTATTTTTATCAATGGTTTCGGAGATATGGGCAGATAAAGTTTGCCCCATGTTATTCTTATGGAACTAAAAATGAACTTCAATTGCCTCTAGCTCCCTAACCGTTAGGTTTAGAGAAAAATGACAAAGAATAAAAAAGTCTTAAAATAACATGGAAATTTCAAAAACACCATAAAATGTAGGGTGTTCCATAAGAAATTTTAAAGTTGGCCGCCATATTGGAAAAATGGCGGGAATTTTTGAGTGTGAAATACATCTCTGAAACCAGAATAAAAAAGTAAAGGGGGTCCCCCAAAAGAAGTATACTGTCAAATTTAAAATAAAAAAGTTAGCTATTGGATCACTTTAAGAAACTCACCCTGTATATATATACTCGCCTACGGCTCGATGGGGGCTCCGCCCCCATGCCCCCTCAGGGGTTGCCCCTGAGTAGTTAAAGCCCAAATTAGAGTCGTCGTTACGTCATAGATATATCTTTCATAGTTATAATTTGAATGCCAGAGCTCAAAGTTCAAGATTTCATAAAAGCTTAGTGTTAATTTGGGGGGATACATAGTGTTACTTGGAGATTAAAAGTAAAAAGCAATAATAAAATAATTGTTATCTTAGCTTTTTACAGGCTGCGAGTGTATCTTCAATTTATATGTTAGAATTTTTTGATATTTAAAGAATGGTAAAAGAATCGTTGAGGGACATTACGTCATCGCGCAACTAAGAACTTGGTGCAATGAAAAAAGTACAAAAATATCGAATTATCATTAAATTTGAATTAAATGTGTTTAAAGGTCCATTTTTGTAAAAAAAAATTATTTGTTCACTTGAAAAGAACTTAGCCATTACAAATGTTCAAATATGCTACAAATTTAAACCTGAAAGGTAGAGAAACGGTTAAAACAAAACTTATGTGTTAAAAAGTTGTGGGATCACGCATCTTGGTTACTTAGCGCAAATAAAGGAAATAACGTATAAAAATTAAGAAAATCTTGTTAATCAATGATTAAGTCTAAATTATTAAACTGGTTAGTACCACCGAAGTAGTGGACTGCCAATTTAACTTTACTCACAATTAATACTAATAAAAAATTTGAAAATTGCTTATGGCTTTTTTCTTTTTCCCTAGTCTCTTAATTCATAAAAAAACTGTCCCCACTTAGGAAAATAAATAAAAAATTCTAAACATTTCCAAATCGATGCAAAAGTTCACATTAATAACTGTAAACTAAAATGCCTTGCTTGGATAAAATAAAACTATAGGTGCATGGTGGTAATAATAATAAAAATAATCGGCCTGTAAAATTCACCAATAAAAAATGGAAAAACTTATTTTAGATAAAGAGTGTTGATATTGACAATGGTTTTGTCAAATCATGACTTACGAAAACTTATAAAATAATTGATTATTCTTAGGCCTCCTTAGACAGTAGATCTAGGTTCTTGTATAAAGACAAAAACATTTGGGGAAATGAACAAATATTTATATATGTAATGTACAGCAATATCTCACCTAAAATAATCAAAACCTTCAATGGGAATATTTTAAATATAAGTAATTGTAGGGATAGAATGGAGTTGTGAAATAATAATGGACTATGTAAATATTCTAGATATCATGCTTAAAAATTGATATGTGTTAAAATTTTGGCCACATGATGTAAGTAGTTGGTGTATTCAAAATGAATAAAAGTGGAATAAAATTATAAGTTTTAATTGAGGTACGCTGTATATAATGAAAGACAAAAAATACTTAAGAAAGATATTAGAAAATTTAAAAATCCACCGATAATGAGTTGCAGGTGAGGCCCACCGAAGAACTGCCCGCTAAGACAGTAAGAAAACCGGCTAATACGAAAATCGCCTGTAGCTCGTTTTTTAAAACCACATCCTAGTTCTCCTTAGTTCGTAAAAAAATGAGAATTGTGAAATCATGATCGATTATGGAAATATTCTAGATATTATGGTATATGGAGGCTCCACCCCCTTTCCCCCTAAATTAGTTGCCCCTATTCTTTAATTGCCGTAAAAATCTCAAGCACTGAACATGGTAGTTGAGGCCTCCACCCCATAACCCTCGTTGTAATTTTGTTTGATACTCTAACTGTACTGATTAGGGTTATGAGTGTGGGTTTATGTGTAGTTTCTATGTACCTATTATACCTGAGTACTAGTACAGATTTTAAGTTAAGCTTGTTAATTTTGTTTGATACTCTAACTGTACTGATTAGGTTATGAGTGTGGGTGTATGTGTAGTTTCTACGTACCTACTATACCTGAGTACTAGAATAGATTTTAAAAGAAACTATACTGTAGTAAACTAGTCGTCAGGGGATGTGACGCCATGCCTTGCCTCACCCTCCTAGCGCAAAAAGTATGAAAAAAATATCTGGATAAAATGGATGAAAATGTAGGATGGCTAAGCTAAATAAACTATTTTGCATAAACTAATTATTATATAAACTATTATTTAAATGAAAAAATAAATACCGTCAGAAAAAATAGGACAACATGAACAAACTCTTATGAACCCGCTACAGGCTAATCACAAAAATACTATTCGATGCAAAATAAAAATGTATGTTATAATTTAAGAATAATTATTATAAATACTACTCATAAATCCTGTTGGAGTTACAGGGATAAGTCAAACATTAGTTAAAAATTAGAAATTTACCTCGATTAGTTGGAAACCAAAGTTTTAGGTCAGTAAGTAACAAACAATGTAAAAAATCGCTAAGTAACAACAAACAATTCAAAACAATCAGTTACCTAAAAATTAATTGTAAAACAACAGTATGGCCTAATAGGTAGAATAAAAGGCATTCATAACACTTATTTTGTTGTTGTTTGGTATGTACTTCCCCACTCACTCATCGGGGTATCAGAAATTCATCAAATGTCGGTAAAGTAGATTTAGTTCTCGCTTGGGAATTACTGTGTAGTAAGTGATATATGGGTGATATAGCTAAACTTCGCTTAATCTACTTTACCGACATTTGATGAATTTCTGATACCCCGATGAGTCAGTTACACATGCGGGAGTATATAATTTATATATATATATATATATATATATATATATATATATATATATATATATATATATATATATATATATATATATATATATTTAAGCTTTTTATTCAAATCTTAGGATGCCTAAAAAAATGCTACGCATTAAAGAATCAGGTATGTGATAAAGATAAATATAGGCCTACTCGTGGTACACTTTCATGGTTATTGTTATCTTTCCACAGTATTCTAAATTAATTATAAGGTTATAAGGTATATTATAAGACTTCAGTTTAATTACTACCTATTGTAATATATTAGTTTTGATGACAACTCTAGTGACAGTCAATCAATCAATCAAATTGTTTATTGTCATCGGACAATTTACTAGTGGACATTAGGTCATATTCAGCTACAATTGTAACTTTGATGTAAGACAAAATAAAATGTAGGCTTCCTATCACAGCTCGTCTTTAAAATAGTCTTGCATACTCTTTTGTCAGAAGTAGCACTTTCAATTAAGCACGGAAGATTCAATCATCTTCATGTTTTAGGTAAAAAAGAATGGAGTTAAACAGTTTTATTGATGAAAAATGTGTTTGTTTTTCTAAAGTTGAAGTTCTGTGGAGCGGAACGGAAACTAAGGAGTTGTTTAGGATGCAATAATGGGATCTATTTCGAAAATCACGAAGTTGTTTGATATCCAGCCAAACCAAAAAAGTTTTGCAGTACAAAAGATATAAACACGTGAAAGTAAAAAGATTGTGGGATTTGAAAACACCTTTACATGAAACAGTTTTACATCCCAAAAATTATCCTCAGGGACTGTTTTTGGTAAAGTAAAATTCGTTTTTTGCCGTTTCACACCAGTAGTTATCTTCATCAAATAGCCTACTGGTTATTTGTATTGTACAGTTTAAAACAAAAGTTACATTAACTTATATAACGTAATTTTATAGTTACCAAATATTAGTTCCTTGCATTTTAAGCCAATTGATACGATGAAAATTA